>JAJIBD010022947.1:0-434507 GCA_021461705.1 Cryptotis parvus
AAGGGCATTTGCTCACACATGCAAAGATCATCTAGATGTGGCTGAATCTTATGACAGTCAGCTTAGTTAGAATAAATTTCTCTCCAGACACACACACACACACACACACACACATACATACACACACACTTCAAGCAACAATGAGTTGTTTCTATTTATTTATTATTTACTTATTTGTTTCTTTGTTTCTTTGTTTGCTTTTTAGGTCACACCCAGTAAGCTCAGAGGTACAGGAGGTTAGGCATTTGCTTACCCTAATTGTGGTCTGCCCCAGTTTCAATCACCAGCACTACATATGGTCCCCTAAAATAACTAGGATTGAACTCAAAACATAGTAGTAAGGTCCTGAAATTCCTACCTTCCCCCAAATGCAAATTTTAAATGCTCTCTGTAAATACCAAGATAATAAACGTAGAAATCAGGGTTGGTGAGGTAATAAAGTGGGAGGCCACTTTTCTGGTACACAGCCAAAGCAGGCTCAATTGCTGTCATCCTATGCGGTACCCTGAGCTTGCCAGGAGTGATTTCTGAGCACAGAGCCAGAAGTAGTCCCTGAGCGTTGCAGATTGTGGTTCAAAACAAACAAGCAAAAATAACCATGGATATCCTGAATGGTGAAAGGTAAGTATTCCACAATTTAAAAGTATGAACTAATTTTAGGCTGCTGACAGAGACCATGCAGAATGCGTGTCGCAGGATTGTCACCCCTTGAGAAATAAGAGTTCTGAGGGCAAATCTGTCATCCCAGGCATTCCCAACTTGTATACCAGTAGATTAAAGATTCCCCAACATGCTGTACTCGAAAAACTTACTTTCCTTGCTCTCTGACCCCTAGGCTTTCTTTTCATTAAAATTTTTTACTTATTTAGTTTTAGCAATAGCCAACATTCACTTGGGAAAATGCTACACCTAAGCACCTACCGACTCTATCTGAAATATTTCTCTCTTCTTACTTCTCTACCTTGTGACTTTATTGAGAAAACACATAAGTTTCTTGCTTTTAGAAATCTAACAATTCAAATCCCACTATCACAGCATGTCCCAAGATAATATACTTGCAGAAGTAATACTGTCAGTAGTGTGACATTTCTCAATTCTGCATTTGACACTGCCGTGACAACTTGTGTTTTCATACAAGAAAAAGAAAAAGGTGTGTTTAAGGGGGTTCAGAGCCACACACAAAGTCGGTGCTCCCACCAATTCCAACCTAATCAGTTTCTCATTGCAATGAAGCTAAAATCCACTTTACAAACCAAACAGCTCTTATTAAATCAAAGTCAACATGCTGGATTTCAGATGGAAATAAATTCAAACCGTAGGTGACCATGCCAGAGTAAAAAGTTAAGTATTCCTCATTCATGATTGAATGACAAAACTCCTAACATTACCTGATGAGTGCAGGAGACTTTTTTCTTTAAGTTGTTTTATTTTATCCAGAGACTCACAGACATGGGGCAGAGCTGCTACTGGCTCTCCCTGTGTCCAGTCTCTCAGGAGGCGCCCAGGAGGGATGGCAGGTTATAGCCCTGGCCCACCACCCCAGCAGAGCCTCGCAAAAAGCCAGACGATCCCCCAATCCATGAGGGCTGCCATTTTCCACATATGGACTCCCCTCTCGTCAGAACTCCACGCAGCAGAAGAGCTGATCACAGCTGGGCCCATCGAGACCCACCCTGCAGCAGTCTTTTTTTCAAGTCCAGCCCAGGTATGCTGATCCAGAGACTCACAGACATGGGGCAGAACTGCTACCGGCTCTCCCTGTGCCCAGCCGCTCACGAGGCGCCCAGGAGGGTTGGCGGGTTCTAGCCCTGGCCCGCCACCCCAGCAGAGCCTCGCAACAAGCCAGATGACCCCCACTCCATTAGGGCAGCCATTTTCCACATCCAGACTCCCCTCTCATCAGAATTCCACCCAGCAGAAGAGCTGATCATAGCCTGGCTCGGGTGGCTGCTTGTGGTCGCATGATTCATCAATAAATGCTGGAGATCAGAGGTGACTACAAGAGTATGCCACCCACACAGCAGAGCCTGGCAAGCTATCCGTGACCTATTTGATATGCCAAATACCAGTAACAATTATAGACCTCATTCCCATGACCTGATGAATAGTTTGAGGCTCTTTATGTTCCTGGAGCAAGCAAATGCCCTTGCGCTCTACTAGCATGAGACAGGACACATGGAGATGTTACTGGTGCCCACTCGAGAGCAAATCAATGATGAACGGGAAGACAGTGATACAGTGATACAGTGTTTTATTTTAATTTCGATTTTTTTTTGGTTTGGTTTGGTTTGGGTTTGGGGTCACACCCATTTCTGTGCTAAGGGAATCGTATGTGGTGCTGAGGATTTGAACCAGGTTTGGCAGGCTGCAAGGCAAACAAACTTCTTAACCCCCTGTACTTATTCTCCAGCTTTAGTAGATTAATTTTTATTGTTATCTGAACATTCCAAAATCAGATTCCTACATCAAATTTAGGAAGAATCAAAAATACATCTCAAAGAATAAGCTCAAAGTTTTAATGTTTAATACTGTTGGATAACAGATCTAGCTAATCTGGGAGCTTTGTTGTTTTGCCCACTCCCAGCTTAATCTATTTAAGTCAAGGTTCATTCTAATGAGACCTCTCTTCTATGTAAACACTGCTAGAGGGTGTGGCAGTTACAGAAGTCACCTTGATTAAATAACTTCTGACTTATACATCTACTAAGACTTCTATTCACGACATCGGCAACTATCGCCCCATCTGCCTGTTGTCTGTCATCTACAAGCTGTTTACACGAGTCATCCTGAACAGGATTACCAGAACACTAGATGAAGGACAACCATGCGAGCAAGCAGGCTTCCGGAAAGGATTCAGCACAATCGACCATATCCACACGGTAAACCAAGCTCATTGAGGTTTGTAGGGAGTACAAGATGCCACTCTGTCTCACGTTCATTGATTTACAGAAAGCCTTTGATTCTGTGGAGACTGAAGCAGTCATCGAAGCCCTAGCCAAACAGGCTGTTCAAACCCAGTACATCAAGATCCTTCGTCAGCTGTATTACGGATTCACCACCAGGATCTCACCATTCTACAAAGAAGTGATCATTAATATGAAAAGAGGGGTCTCGACAGGGTGATACCATTTCACCAAAACTCTTCAGTGCCACCCTTGAGAACATTATGCGACAATTAGAATGGGAAGGAATGGGAGTGAAGGTAGATGGTCGACAACTACACCACCTCGCCGCTGATGACATTGTTCTAATAACACCAAACATTAGCCAAGTGGCACAAATGCTGGCTGACTTTGACCGAGAATGTGGTAAGATAGGTCTACAGCTGAATCTAAAGAAAACTATGTTCATGAAGAGTGAACTAGTTCCAGAGGCCCCATTCACTCTCAATGGAACAAACATCTCTGAATGCAGCAGTTATGTGTACCTAGGTCGAGAAGTCAACATGATGAACGACCTAAAACCTGAGCTGCGCAGGAGGAAGAGAGCGGCATGGAATGCCTTCAAAGGCATCGAAGAAATAGCTAAAAGGACAAAGAACCTCCGGCTCCGAAGCACATCTCTTTGACTCCACCCATTCTCCCTGCATTAACATACGCCTCAGAGACCTGGGCCCTACGAAAGCAGGATGAGAATGCTATTCAGGTCTCCCAGAGAGGAATCGAAAGAGCTATGGTTGGAATATCACGCCTCACTCAAGTGAGAGAAGGAACTCGGAGTTCTGACCTCCCTCGCTATTCCAGAATCAGGGATGCTGTCTCGTTTGCCAAGGCATCGAAAATCAGATGGGCTGGACATGTAATGCGATTTGGAGACAACCGCTGGACTAGAGCCATTACTGACTGGATCCCACGGGATATCAAAAGACCCCCGCGGCGCCCACATACAAGATGGTCAGACTTCCTTGAAAAGACCCTGAAGGAACGGTTTGAGGCTCTTCATATTCCTGAATCAACCAGATGCCATTGGGCTACATTGGCACGTGATAGGGTCCAATGGAAATGTTACTGGGCCCCGCTCGAGCAAATTGATGAATAACGGGATTCAAGTGATCAAGTGATCAAGACTTCTATGTTTTCTAGATTGGGCACAGCTCCTCTTTATACCCACTGCACCCAGCATGGGACAGTTAGAATTTACCAGGAGACTACCACCCTGGCTGCGTTGAGACTATAGGAAGACTATAGGAAGGATCATACTAGTTTGCTTTAAGCAGGTGAGTGTGACCCTTTCAGTACAGGAGAACAAGATACTCAGAATCACCCTGGTGCAGATAATAATAAGAAGGACCTTGTAGGTACCATCTAAATTACATGAAGTTCATGAAATTAAGATGTATTACTTTATATCAGCCCTCTCTCTCTCTCTCTCCAATGTTTTACAGACGAGATAATCTAGGATCAGTCCTTGACTTAACCTTTGTTTATACCTGCAATAGGGTGTGGCACCGCCCTTCTACACTCTGTTTAGAGTTCTTTGTTGACATGACCCTTCCTGTTGGATTACTTTGGTATATATAAGGGGACTGACTTGAGGCCCCTGGGCCTTTTCGCTTTCGGCTTTCAGCTTGGCTTTTGGCTTTTGGCTCCTGCAGCTTTTGGCTTTTGCTTTTTGGCTTTCGGCTTTTTGCTCTTTGGCCTTTTGCTCCTTCTGGGTAGGACTCATCTCGGGTGAGATCCTCTCTCTTTGGTGGGAGATTTAGGCTCTTTTGTATGGTCTAAGTTCGGACCAGAGCTAGAGTTCTTTCGTTATAATCAGCTTTTGTGCTATTAAAAGTCTTTTGGAACTGCACCAGACTCGTGTTTTCATCTATTCCCCAGCGTCCTCGGAGGTAGAAGAGAACTTCTGTCCTGACACTACTATCGGGGACCCCAGCGGCCTCCCGACAGATACAAATACATGTTTTAAAGTACAATATCATTCATATGGGCATGCGTGTATTTATTCAGTCATGAATATGTATGCTTTTTCTAACATTTTAATGAGGTACCATGATTTACAATATTATTGATGACAGTTTCATGTCTATATAATTTCAACAACACCCCCACCACCTGAGTGCCTGTTTCCCTCCACCAAAGTCCCAAAGACCTTCCTGTCTTGGGCAGAGCAATAGTCCATCAGGTAAGACGTTTGCCTTGCATGCAGCAGATCCAGGCTCGATCCCCAGCATCCCAATTGGTCCCCTGAGCACCAGCAAGAGTACTTCCTGAGTGCAGAGCCAGGGAGTAACCCCTGAGCATTGCCCAGTGTGACTCAAAAAGAAAAAAAAAAAGACCTTCCTGTCTACCCTTGCCCAATTCTAAGTGAGCTCAGTTCTGCACACAAACTCTCCGTTCTGCTGTCCTTGGCCATTTGTTAATCCCTTCCTATGTAAGGATGATGATGGTTATATCTGCCAGGCCACATGAGAAGGGCAGAGTGATAAACAGAACCAGATTTGTATCCTGCCTTCTATTAAGTGGCTAAACTGTTCCCCCTCTCCAGCCCTGACAAATTCAAGTTAAAATCCTAACCCCAGTATCGCAGACTTTGAGCATATTTTGAGAGAAGGTCTTTAAAGCAGAAATTCAATTCACAGGCATTATCCTTACTAGAAACAGAAATTAAGACACACAGATGTAAGACCATGCAGAGACCTGGGGAAAACATGGCCATCCCTAACCAAGGCATGAAACTTCAGAAGCAACCCACCTTGTAGATACACTGGTCTTGGACTTCAAGCTTCCAGAACTGTGACAAAATAAGGTGATACTGCTTTAGTTGTGCAGCTGGTAACAAGTAGTCCTGACAGCCTCTACCAACTAACATATGCATGAAGTTTGAACTCTATCCCTCTTTAAGATCTTGAGATAGATCCCGACTGATCAAGTACTACCACAAATAAACTCTGATCGGTGGCTCTGATGTGAGATACTGAGCTTCAGCTGCAACACTAACGCTGGAATCTACAGGCATCAGAAGACAGAGACCTGCTAGTCTAGATCAATTTGCCTTGGAAGTGACACTTGAAAGGAGTTGAGAGTGAGAAAGGGTGGGCAGAACCTTTTAGCCAGAAAACCCATACAGTCAGGCACTGCTTAAGGAGCTTTCTCAGTCCAGGGAGAACTGAGCACATATCCAGGGCATAACTGAATCCATTATCCTCATAACCTGGGTGAGAATAAACTATGCCCTCTGGATTTTACATAAAAACACACTCTTCAATGTCTAGACAGCAATAACATCATTAAACAGTGAATTTCCCAGACACATCTCTGTTGATTATATGATAGGACCTGTGGAGAATGAGAGTGGTCAAAGAAAATTGGGGTTTCTGGGGGGCTGATTGCAAATGGGAGTAGAAACAGATCAGTGACTGAAAAGGTAATCAGAGGTCAGCATCTACCTCATTTAGGTCAAGGACAGATTTCTATGCAGGTCATATTCCAAGAGCCTGAGAATCTGAATGAAAAAAAAATAACATTCTTATTTTAATAGGGATGGGTGGTGGTATAATGAAACACCACGCTGGCCGGACTTGGAGAGGGGACTTGGTCCCCATTTCCATGCCAGGAATCCTGGAAGAGAGACACGCCAGACCTGCTCCGTCCGCCAACCCGGAAGAGAGACGATCCAGACCCAACCACTCCAGACCCACAGCTGCACCGCTCAGCCCCACATGGAAGCAACCCATGGAGCTCCTGTGGTGGTAAGGGGCTCGGCCAGCTCCTGGCCGAGTCCAACATGGCTCTAAGGGGTCGCTCACACGTGCGGGTAAGGGGCTATGATGGCTGGACTGGGGATTTGGGCCCCCTCCTCCCTTTCTTCCACCTCCACCTCCAACCCTGGAAGAGAGACACACCAGACCCACAGCTCCATCGGCACTCCAAAAGGCCCAGTATCTTTCACATTTATATACTCTATACAGTTCTAGGCAGGTTCTAGCCATGGCCTGTCATCCCAGTGAGTATACCAAGAAGCCAGAGGAACTCCCACACCAATAGGTCAGTCATTCTCAACATGCAGACTCTACAGCTCCTCAGAGCTCCACCCAAGAGAAAACCTTATCTTTCCCATAGAGTTTCATCAGTAAATGCTCGAGATGTGAGCCTTCTACTGAGAGTATACTACCTACAAGGCAGAGCCTGGCAAGCTACCCATGTTTTATTTGATATGCCAAAACCCAGTAACAATTATGGACCTCATTCCCATGTCCTGAAGGAATGAATGGTTTGAGGTTCTTCCTGTTCCTGGAACAGATGCCCTTGGGCTACACTTGCTTGCAATAGGACATATGGAGATGTTACTGGTGCCCACATGAGCAAATCGATGAACAACAGGAACACAAGTGAAGTCATACAAGTGATTTAAATAGGCCCTGAAAACTCAAAATTTTCTTCTATCATTAGACACTAAGTTGTAATAGTACAAGAGCAATGACTGAAATTTATTCACTACTAGAAATCAGAACTGTATTCATATCATGCAAGTTTCTTGCAGACAGATAGAAATTTATTTGTATTCATGACTGTTTGGGGGATGGCTTTCTCCACAGTGCTAGACTAAGCAGTCCTAGGAAAGCTTTGTGGTGTCAAGATTCACGTGCACTGCCACACAAGTTCTCTGAGCCTCTGACAAGCGCCCCAGCTGAAATTCTGAGAGTTCTTCTTATCTCTAGATCTTTTTATTGATGGAATTTCAAGGAGTTTATTATAACTCCTATGATTGACATGCCACACATTTATTGAGGTGGGGTCAGAGAGATTGCTTTGCACTCCTCTCTGACCAAGGTTAAAGTGGTTGCTTTGCATGCTTCACCTGGCTCATATCCTGGCACTACATATGGTCACCTGAGCACTGCCAGGAGTAACTTCTGAGCACAGAGTTGGGGAGTAAGCCCCTGAGCGTGGCCTCAAACACACACATACAATAATTATATGTAATAATTATATATGTATGCATTGAATAAATATCTTCTTTATAATACTGTCTTATGAAGCTAAATGTAGTATTCTGAGATGGTTTTTACAAGTTCAATATATTATGCTTTGCTTCTTTAGTATTCTGCTGTATCATTCGGGCAAGTTTCTATAAATCTCTGAGCTTTGGTTTCCTTGTACATAAAGTGGAAATTTATAATCTTCCATCAAATCTAGGAGATCAGGTGATGAATACCCACAAAATGCTTAAATCATGCTAGGACTCAGTAACACTTCATAGACAGAATGTATAGTTTCCATGGTTGATGAGAATTCATTGTGCATTTTAAATGGAGGGTCTTGATGGGCAGGTCTGAAAGATCATTCTGGCTCCAACCTAAAGAATGTCTGAAAGGAGTCACAGAGGAGACTGCTACTAGAATGCCGCATTTGGAGAATTTTCTAATCTAATACTAAACTTTCTGGTAGAAGAAATCATTCTTCAAATCAGATAGTAAGTAGAAGGCAGATAGATAAATCAGATAAAAGCAGAGCCAGCCTGACTGAAGCTGGGGGTGGGAGCCCAGAGGTATATCAGCTCAGCATTTCATCTCTACTCCCAAAAAATCAATTTCAATACTTTTATCCAGGAATGCCCAAATCTACACAAACCATTGTTCAAACACTGTCTGCAGCTATCTCTGATAGTACGGTCATGAAATTGCCAAAATGGTTCACTAAAACCAGGTTGTTATCAACTGACGGATCATTCATTTCTAATTTGTCTGCATATTAAATCAGATGGGATTCATTTATTCACTCCAGATTGTCAGTGACAAGCTCATTGTCACTACCACAGACACAGAAGGTAGAGCTGAACTTGAACTTTAAGTGACAATTCTAGGGGAAGAGGGAGATCTTGCCTCTAGGGGGAATGATCTTTTATTATAATTAAGAACAAGATCACCTACACTCTGTAAGATATCCAAACTAGGTTGTCTTTTTTTTTTTGTCTAATGTTAAATCTGATAGTTTTTTTTTCTTTTCTTTTCTTTTTTGGGTCACACCCGGCAATGCTTAGGGGTTAACTCCTAGCTCTGCACTCAGGAATAGCTCCTGGTGGTGCTCAGGGGACCATATGGGATGCTGGGGATCAAACCCAAGTCAGTCGCTTGCAAGGTAAACGCCCTACCCACTATGCTATCACTCCGGCCCCTAGTTAAACTGAAAAGTAGGAAACGCAATTATAGTCCTTATATAAACACTTGAGTGTCAGTCCTAACAAAGCAGTCTTTTGTTTGAAGCTTTTTTTTTAATTGAATCACTGTGAGATACACAGTTACAAGGTTGTTCATGATTGGGTTTCAGTCATACAATGTTCTAACACCCATCCCAGTGTATATTTCCCATCATCAATTCCCCAATATCCCTCCTGCCACCCTCCCCAGCCTGTCTTTATGTTAGACACTTTTCTTCTTCTCTCTCTCTCTCTCTCTCTCTCCCTCTCTCTCCTCTCTCTCTCTCTCTCTCTCTCTCTCTCTCTCTCTCTCTCTCCTGGGCATTATGATTTGCAATATAGGTACTGAGAAGCTAAGTTATCATATATTCCCTTTACCTACTCTGAGCACTCAGTTCTGTTCAGAGTGATCACTTCCAACTATCATTGTCTTGTAGTTAGGTCAGAGAAGGTATTGATGAGCAAAGCAAGGTATTCTTAAGACTTCTTAAGCATTCTTGCCATATCATGATTTCCCTGATAGAACACAGGGAACCAGCATCCAACTCATCAGGCCATGAGGATTAACACAAGTGCTGAATATAAAGAAATTTGGGAAATGCCTGGCAGGTAGGAAGGGTGTGAAACATTCTCATCCGGATCACTCAAGTTCAACCTCACAGCAACCCAATATGGCAGATTCATCTGACTGTGTTTTGCAGGCAAACACCAAGCATGGTGAGTCTTCCTCAAGACCTGTTGAATAAAAAGGACTTAAACAGATAGATAGCTTTTGCCAACTCTGACAACTGATTCGGACTGAGCCTTATACCGTGCCCAGCTGTACTGCAAACTCTCAGTCTGTAATGGCTTGTCCCCTGACACTTCCTACCAACCAACTCTGCTCCATGACCAATTCTCAGAGGCACTTAAAGCCTGGCTCTTGACTGGGCAACAAAATAAATGTATTCACTGTATCACTGTCTTCCGTTCATCATTGAATTGCTCAAGTGGGCACCAGTAACATCTCCATATGTCCTGTCTCATGCTAGTAGAGCCCAAGGGCACCTGCTTGCTCAAGGAACATAAAGAGCCTCAAACCATTCGATCAGGTCATGGGAGTGAGGTTTATAATCACGGTATTTGGCATGTCAAATACGACACGGGTAGCTTGCTAGGCTCTGCCATGCGGGTGGCATACTCTTGCAGTCACCTCTGATCTCCATCATTTATTGATGAACTGCACAGCTGCAAGCAGCCTCGCAAGCTGGGCTGTGATAGGCTCTTCTGCTGGGTAGAGTTCTGATGAGAGGGAAGTCCGGATGTGGAAAATAGCGCCTTCATGGAGTGGAGTGGGGGGTATCTGGTTTCTTGTCAGGCTCTGCTGGGATGGCAGGCCAGGGCTAGAACCCGCCATCCCTCCCGGGCACCTTGTGAGCGACTGGGCACAGGGAGAGCCGGTAACAGCTCTGCCCCATGTCTGTGAGTCTCTCAATACCGCCAGGAGTAATTCCTGAGTGCAGAGCCAGGTGATACCCCTGAGCATTGCCAGGTGTGACTCAATAAATGTATTAAAAAGCAAAAAATCTGTTGTTTACAAGTAAACACTCCCATGACAAGATACTGCAATTATGAATAATTTCTCTGGCAGGCTGAAGAGATAAAATGATTAACTTAATTTCTATTTTCTTTCCTACTATGGAATGATTTGTCCCTGTGTATGTGTATTTTAGCGATTACATCAACAGGGAAGGAGAAGTTCACTTTGTGTATAAGGTTACAGGTGTTCAAGGGAAGATTTAGGAAATTAGTGATAATTAGGGAAAAACGGGATGTAAAGTAGATTCCTAAATGAATAAATGCCATGTGAAATCCATTCTCATATATTCCCCTAGACAGTTGCTGGTCAACATAGAAACAAAATGGAGAAAGATGAGAAATGAATTAGAGAAAGGCAAAATGGAGAAGAAAGAAGAGACAAATGTGCTGTAGGATAATGTAAAGAAAAAGCCCAGAATTGATTAAGGCAAAAGCCCTATCAAAGACTAAAGAATCAGAGGCCAGAGAGACAGAGAAGCGGGGAGGGCATTTGCCTTGCACATGGCTTGACCTGGGTTCAATCCCCGGTATCCCACACAGTCCCCCGAGCAGTATCAGGAGGAATTCCTGAGTGCAGAGCCAGGGAATAAACCCTGAGCACTGTTGGATGTGGTACCCCTAAAAAAGAAAATAAAAGATGAGTCAAGTGACAGAGCACACTGCAGCCAGTTCTGCAGGAAGCCCAGATCCCGTGAGCAGAGAAAATGGCAAGTGTGGCCTAGACACAGCCTTGGTCCATCTTTGCTCTTGTACGTCCACTCACTCCCAGCCCCAGTACTGAAGTGGCTGACTCCTCATTGTTTCAGTCTCCATCATGTCATTTCTTCACAGCACTTCTGATCTAAAGTTCCCAGCTGAGGAGAAGGTGGCAGGGAGGGGGGAGAAAGTGGATCCTGATAAGACCCTGACAGGATCATCAAGTTCATTTACTAGTGGATTTCTTGTCCCGTCTACCTTACCTTACCTACCCAATACATGTAGATCGGGGAGTGAGCAGAGGCCTACATGTTTTAGCAGGAAAGAGAAGGTACTGGAAAGTCATTTGGCATTTCAACAGTTGGGATCTCATTTCCTGGGCAGACACCAGGAGCTTGATGCCGGCCGCATTGAGAGATCATCCCCGCTACATGCAGGCTACTGAGTAAGGGCTTTGGGAGCCTGTGCCAGAGCACGCGGGGTGCCAGGGCTTCCTCACTCCATACCCCCAGGAGACTTTCCTTGTTTCCCCTGTCCCCAGCTGCAACCAGAATCTCCTTCACTATCCAAGGAATATTCACCCTCCACTTCCACCCTCCCTCTCACCTATTCATGCACAGTCAAGATGATCCTGTCTCACCATCCTATTTATTCATTTATTTCATTTGGTTGTGAAGCCACATCCAGCCATGCTAATAAGGGCTTACTCCTGGCTATGTGTGATCATTCCTGGCAGGGTTTGGAGAACCATATGGGATGCCAGGGATTGAACCCAGAACACCAACATGCAAAGAAAGCACCTTTCCCATCATGCTACCCTCTGACCTCAGACTTCATATCCTAAAACCCTCTAGAAATACTCTGTTCCCCACAGTCTCAAGAGCACAGATCCCTACCACCTGCAGGTAACAGTAACAACCATATTCCCTGGGAGCCTCCCTTGCCTTCTACATACAGCCTTCGTTAGACATCAAGTGCTACAACTGAAGCTTGCAGTATTCTCCTTTAGCAGAAAATCTTTACTTTCGTAAAAATGTTCTCTGCTTGTAGCCTCCTCTAATAGCTGAGACAACTCAATAAAGCACAACCTAAGTGTCTCCTACATTGCTAGCCTCCTAGCATAAATCCAGTGTCTCAACTTGAAGGCACTGGGGCTAGGGAGATAGTACAGAGCTATAGTGCTTGTCCTGCACTTGGTGGAGCCCTGTTTCATCCTGGAGCTGCATATGACACCTCCCGCCCCAGCACAGAGCCAAGAGTGTGGCTGCGCACAACTGGGTGTGGCTCCCCGAGCAAACAAATCTCAATTTGGAAGAACTTGGATGAAAAGCCAAACAAACATTTGGATTTGCAGCAAAATACAACATCCCTCCCCATACAGGCAGGCACTTGCTAGAAATATCTATTTGTGAGCTATAACCCAAACCACCTGACTCAAAATCTCTGAAGGTGTAGCCCCGAAATCTGTGTTTTCAAAAACTTTACTTAAGGATAATTTTATATGTTCAAAGTGGAAGGAAGATGTGAGATATTGTAAATTGATGTGAATGAAGAATAATTTTATTTTGGGGCTTCTAAATTAAAAATGTAGTTCTTTATAAGACAGATAAGGTATATTAAGCAATAGACCACACATGTTATCCTCTTAATGGAACTGTCATTTTGGCTAGCAATTTTATACAGAGGTTTAATATTTAAATTATACATTTAAAATAAAAGCAATGTATTCTATATCTGCCTTGGATCTACTTATAAACAAAAAGGAACAACTACAGCTAATTATATCTCCACGTTGTGATTTTTGTAGGTATCAGTTCTCATCACTAGCAGAATCACAAATTTTAAGATTACTATAAAATGCCAAATAAGGAATCCTTGAAGGATTAAAAAAAAAAATCTCTAGCAGCTCCACATCAGAAAGTTCACAAAATGCCTTTACCTGAAGCTGTTTCTTTAATTGCTTCTAATGAAGCCAATACCTGTGTTAATTAAATATTAAGTGCCAATGTGAGTACTTAGAGATGCAGACAGTGCTTCTCATCACAAAGTGCTCAAGCTCCAACCCAGAGACAGTGGAGGGCTCAGATCTACAACTCAGTCAGTGAAAGAGCCTCTCCTGCACACACTCAGCTGCTCCCAAGGTTTTTTTTTCATTACCTAATTTGCAGATAGGACGATTACACTTGAAGAGATGTGGCCCACTGCCAGCAATTTCTGTCTTCATTGTCTACGCACCAACATCCACATACAATGAAGATGAAATTGAGAAATTCTACATGGAACTGGAGGAGTTCTATAAAAAAAGACCACACCTTCTACATGGTCATAGTCGGTGATTTTAATGCCAAGATAGGACCGAGAAGATCGGCTGAAGAACTCCACATCGGGACCCATGGCCTAGAATGGAACAAAACAGGGTGAGAGACTATCTGAGTTCATCATGTTCACCAAGACCATTCATGGGAACTCACAGTTCCAGAAGGCTGAAGTGAAATGTTGGACACGGGGAATCTCCTGGTGGACAGTTCCACAATGAAATTGACCACATCATCTTCAATCGACGGTTTTGTCTGACCGATGTTGCTGTCGTCCCCAAATTCCAAACAGGATTGGACCACCGTCTCCCTTCATGCAAAATTCTACTTCACGCAAGGGGAGAAAAGGCTGCAAAGTTTAAAAAGAGAACTCCCAGAAACACCACCAACTGGGAACTCTTTGGCACCATTGTAGCAACATGGAAATATACCACCCTTGACGACATCGATGAAGAATACAACCTACTGGTTCAGCACCTCCATGATTGTGCAAAGAATGCCAGAGAGAAAGACAAAAAAGGACGCCTGTCTTCAGAAACTCTAGAGCTCATTCGCCAACTTGGCAAGGCGCGAGCTTCAGGAGACCAAATGCTAATGTCCAAGCTTGCTAAACGGTGCAGAGAAGTGATAAAAGAAGACCTCAAAGACAGAAGAGCAGAAATACTGGAAGATGCAGCAGAAGCCAGGAAAAGCATTCGCATCGCCCGCCTGTCCTTCACCAACTATAAGACCAAGATGACTGCCCTCCGACGCCTGATGGATCTATCACATCTTCCAGAAAGGCAATGGAGAAGACTATCCATGACTTCTACTCAGATCTCTTTGATAGCCACATCCACCTGCCCACATACCAAATTCCACAGGATGGATATGTCATTCCCAACATTCTCCCTTCTGAAATCCGACATGCCATTTCGTCAGTAAAGAAGGAACAGCATTAGGCCCAGACAAAGTCAGACCCGAACACCTGAAGAATCTGCCGTCGGTACTCATCAATACACTAGCTCGGCTCTTCACACGCTACCTGTCCGAATGCAAGGTGCCCTCCCAATGGAAAACCAGCAGGACAGTTCTACTGTTCAAGAAGGAAGACATTCACGACATCAGCAACTATCGCCCCATCTGCCTGTTGTTCATCATCTACAAGCTGTTTACACGAGTCATCCTGAAAAGGATTGGCAGAACACTAGATGAAGGACAACCATGCGAGCAAGCTGGCTTCTGGAAAGGATTCAGCACAATCGACCACATCCACACAGTAACCAAGTTCATTGAGGGTTGTAGGGAATACAAGATGCCGCTCTGTCTCACATTCATTGATTTACAGAAAGCCTTTGATTCTGTGGAGACTGAAGTAGTCATCGAAGCCCTAGCCAAATAGGGTGTTCAAACCCAATACATCAAGATCCTTCGTGAGCTGTATTACGGATTCACCACCAGGATCTCACCATATTACAAAGAAGTGATCATTGATGTCAAAAGAGAGGTTCGACAGGGTGATACCATTTCACCAAAACTCTTCAGTGCCACCCTCGAGAACATCATGCGACAATTAGAATGGGAAGGAATGGGAGTGAAGGTAGATGGTCGACAACTACACCACCTCCGCTTTGCTGATGACATCGTTCTAATAACACCAAACATTAGCCAAGTGGCACAAATGCTGGCTGACTTCGACGAGAATGTGGAAAGATAGGTCTACAGCTGAATCTGAAGAAAACTATGTTTATGAAAAATGAATTAGTTCCAGAGGCCCCATTCACTCTCAATGGAACAAACATCTCTGAATGCAGCAGTTATGTGTATCTAGGTCGAGAAGTCAACATGATGAACGACCTAAAACCTGAGCTGCGCAGGAGGAAGAGAGCAGCATGGAATGCCTTCAAAAGTATAGAAGAAATAGCTAAAAGGACAAAGAACCTCCGGCTCCGGGCACATCTCTTTGACTCCACCGTTCTCCCTGCATTAACATACGCCTCAGAGACCTGGGCCCTATGAAAGCAGGATGAGAATGCTATTCAGGTGTCCCAGAGAGGAATCGAAAGAGCTATGCTTGGAATATCACGCCTCACTCAAGTGAGAGAAGGAATCTGGAGCTCTGACCTCCATCGCTATTACAGAATCAGGGATGCTGTCTCATTTGCCAAGGCATCGAAAATCAGATGGGCTGGACATGTAATGCGATTTGCAGATGACCGCTGGACTAGAGCCGTTACCGACTGGATCCCACGGGATGTCAAAGGATCATTGGCCACCCACCCACAAGATGGTCAGACTTCCTTGTCAAGACCATGAAGGAATGGTTTGAGGCTCTTCATATTCCTGAATCAACCAGATGTCATTGGGCTACATTGGCACGCAGTAGGGTCCAATGGAAATGTTACTGGCACCCGCTCGAGCAAATTGATGAATAATTGGATTCAAGTGATCAAGTAATCAAGTGACCTAATTTCAGGCGTAATGCCCACAATGCGCTTCAGGACAGTATATATTAGCAGGCTAGTCATTTTCATTGCTGGATTTACACTAAACACCTTTTGTTTAATTTTTACAAGACCTCTATGAAGTTCCTATTTATCCCCAGTTGCAAATGAAGGAGCTGTGATTCCAAAAGACAAATTGTCTCAAATTATACATTCACAAGAAAATGCATTCACAGTGCAATATTCTATTTTATTTTTCCCCCTATCACTGTATGGCTCCCTTGAACTTCTAAGACAGATCCCAAATGATGCCATTTTTAATCATAGAACTCAGAGATGCAACTACAAGGGCTTGCAAACAAATACCATTGGCCAAGAAATAGTCTCAGAAGAACTCACACTGATTCCCTTTCTTCTTCACAGCTGTCAAATTCCTATCCATCCCCACCCCAATGTTATTTTATGAAAGCATAATGATTTACAAAGTTATTCATAGTTGGAACTTAGACATACAACGTTCCATCACTGTTCCTAATACTGAGTTCGTCTTTCTTCCACCAATGTTCACAGGCTCCCTCACCCATCATCCCAATCCCAGCTCCACCACAGCCTGCCACTTGGACTGGCATCTTTTTATGTTTGTTTATTATAGTTTGGGTCTCATGATTTCAGTGTCGCTGACGCTGGATATTGAGCTCTATTGTTCCCACTGATGTACAGTGACCCTTGCCCTTGGTTACTTCCCATATGACTATTCACTATTCTCTCAGGACTGCTCCAATTACCGTCTTTCCTTCTACTTCCTACACTTTGGGAATCAAGGCTAAACTAGGCATCCCCAATTTAAACCTTGCCTGTTCTCATCCAGTTACTTTAGATACCACACTAAGTGGTATCATCTGTGTTTAGCCTTTTTCTTTTGGCTCACTTCATTTAACATGGTATCTTCCAGTTCCATCCATGTTGTAGAAAATTACATGATTTCACTGTTGCATAGTCTCGTGACCTACTGAAGTGCTGATGAAATCTAGGCTGATTCCAAATCTTAGATATGGTATTGAATGCTGCAATAAATAACGATATGTACATGTCCTTCTGAATAAGTGTGTTTCTGTCCCGGAGGCATACACGTCCCAAAGTGGAACTGCTGGGTCATAAAGTAGTTCAATTTTAAGTTTGCTGCAAACCCTCCAGAGGGTTCTTCTTCTTTTTTTTTGTCGTTTTGGGTCACACCTGGCAATGCTCAGGGTTTACTCCTGGCTCTGCATTCAGGAATTACTACTGGTGGTAATATAGGATGCCAAGGATCAAACTGGGGTCGGCCACATGCAAGGCAAATGCCCTCCCTATTGTACTATGTCTCTGCCCCACACAACCCCATATCGTCTTCCACAGGGCTTGAACCAGACAACATTCCCACCAGCAGTGGATGAAAGCTCGTCTGCCACAAGTCCATCATCACACTTTGTTCCTATTATTATTTTGGGGATCACACGCAGCTCTGCTCAAAGGTTACTCCTGGCTCTGCATTCAGGAATTATTCCTGACAGTGCTTGGGGAACTATATGGGATGCTGGGGATTGAACCCAGGTGGGCCGTTTGCCCTACCCTACCCCCTATACTATTGCTCCAGCCCCATGTTCCCATTATTTTTAATATGTTCCATTCCAGCTGGTATGAGAATGTATCTCATTGTTTTCCAGGTATGAATTTCCCTGATAAGTGATAATGAGCATTTTTCATGTGGCTGTTGGCCATCCATTGACCTTCCCAGAGAAGTGTCTATTCAAACTGCTCTGAAATTTCTTTTTTCTTTTTTTTCTTGTTTCCTTTTCTTTCTTTTTTTATGTTAAATAACCCTAATGCCCAAAACTCTAATACCCAAACATTCTAATACTAACCTCCTCAAACAATATCCCTAAAAAAGCATAATTCTTAATAAAAGGATAGATGTAGTTCATTGAAAAGAATAACATAGAGGGGGAGATATTAAGAAATGACTATATTGGGAAATAGCTCCAAGGGCTGGAACACATGCCTTCCATATTCTAGGCCCCATCTACAATTCCTATGACAGCTGGGTTTAGTCTCTATTTTTAAAAGTGGCAGGAGAGGAGGTAGGGCCATATCCAGCAGCTCTAGGATTAGTCCTGGTGGTACCCAAGGCACCATATGCAGTATGGAACACAGAACCAGGTTTAACCGCATTATTGGCAAGCACATCTCTGTACTGTATCTCTAGCTCTCTCTCTCTTTCTCTTTCTCTCTCTCTCTCTCTCTCTCACAGACACACACACAACTTGGAAAGATAACTCAATCTTTTGATAAAGAGAGGACTAAAGCCATAGCGCAGTCAGTAGGCACTTGTATGCACGTGTCTCACCTGGGTTCAATTCCCTGCATCTCATGGTCCCCAGCATTGTCAGGACTAATTCCTGAGAGCAGCACCAGAAGTAATCCCTGAGTATACAGTGTGGTCCAATAAACAAAGAAACAAACAAAAAGGAGAAAAGGAAGAAAGAAATGACTATATGGAACCTGTGATAAAATTTTAGTTTGAGAGTCTGAGAGATATTAAAAGCGTTTGGCCAGAGAGATATAGAGGTGTAAAAGCACTTGTCATGCATGAGACAGACCCTGCCAGAGAGATATACAGGTGTCAAAGTGCTTGTCATACATGAAACAGAACCTGTTTAGATCCTGAGCAGTGCTAGGCTTGAACCCTGAGCACAGAGCCAGAGTAAGACCTAAGCACAGTCAGTTACTTTCCAAATCAGGTTCCCTAGTTTGCTCACCCACCAAGGAAGTCCCCCAAAACAAAAAAGGATTGAATGTACTATTCATGAAGGAGACAGTTCCCACCTTGGATTCCAGCATCCCATGGTTCTCCAAGCACCAACCACTGCCAGGTGGGGCCCAAATACATCTCTCCCCAAAATTAACTTGAACATTTTCTTTTCTTTCTTTTTTTTTTTTTTTTTTGCTTTTTGGGTCACACCCGGCAATGCTCAGGGGTTTCTCCTGACTCTGCACTCAGGAATTACTCATGGCGGTGCTCGGGGGACCATATGGGATGCCAGGGATCGAACCCAGGCCGGCACAGCCGGCTGCGTGCAAGGCAAACGCCCTACCCGCTGGACTATCACTCTGGCCCCATAACTTGAACATTTTCAAAGACAAGATTTTCAGTTTCCAAGGGTTAGAGCACAGGCCTTCACTCTTCAAGGCCCTATTACAATCCTACAATAGTGGTGTTTGGCTGTCCAAACGCAAATTCCACACAAGTCATATGCAACTTCCATAGAAGGCCTGAAATTATTCTCCAGGCTTCCCTCCCTCTTCCAGTAGGTGGGGCTGTTTTAGGAGTTGGTGCCACAAAGAGTTCTAGACTGACAGGTGCTATGCATGCATCATCCCTGCCACCACAGAGATCTCTAAACCAGTAACAACCTCTGAGCATCACAGGGTGTGAAACTCCTTCGAAAACAAGAAACACTGGAGGGCTGGAGTGGTAGTACAGCAAGTAGGGGTGTGCACCTTGAAGGCAACTGGAATTCAATCCCCAGCCCCGGATATGGCCCCCTGAGCCTGTCAGGATTGATCCCTGAGTACAGAGCCAGGAGTAAGATCTGAGCACTTTCAAGTGTGGTCCAAAAACCAAAACAAAACAAATTTAAATAAGCAAAAAACAATGACACTCCCGACCCAACCCCCACACCTTTCACCAGTGCTCTAGATGAAATGTGTGCGAAAGTGGAGCTGAATCTGAGGGCGGTTTCAGCTAGTATGTGGTACATATGTTCACCAGCAAGCCCAATGGGCCCCAGAAATGGCAGCATTAAATCCAAATGTCAAGAAGAATCTGTACACAAATATTTTTCCATGCCCCTTTAAAAGGCTCCAGCCCAATTACAAGCATACTTTAGCCAACCTGCCTGCTATAAAAACAGCCCAGGTACACCCCCACACACACACAAAGCCCCTCTTAGATATACACCTTAGACAGAAATATTTTCACAGTGGAACCCAAATCTTTCCACATTGCCTTTCACCATCACTGGTATCATCTGTCAGAGGTAAGTCAGAGGCTGCCCAAGAGGCATGATGCATGTGGCATGAACCTCTCGGGTCTAAAATTACACAGTCCCGCGTACATTCTCATTCAGCCTGTCCACTTGCTCTCTACCTGTTCTTCTTTCTCTAACATCTCTCCCCTTAGCATTGTTCAGGGCTCAGGTGAAATAGTCCTTCCCACACTAAAGACTGTTCAATAACCCTCTATCAAAGTTGCCTCAACTATCTGTGATTATTATTATGTGTTGGTCTGGAGGTCATACCGAGCAGTGCTCAGGGTTTACTCCTGGCCAGGAGTCACCCCTGGTTGTGCTCAGGAGGACATATGCAGTACTTGGGATGGAACCAGGCTCAAATGCATACAAAACAAGAACCTTAACCCCTGTATGTTCTCTCCGGCCCTGGACGTCTGTGATTATTTTACCTCTGTTTCTCTTCTAGAATCTCAACTAGAAAGAAGAGACATTGTTATAACATTCAGAATATTGCTAAAGTATTACTCTTGCATGCCATTTAAGTCTGAGAAATATCTGAGAATAGATGATCAGATAGTGAAGAAGCAAAAGACATTTTCTCTTCTGTAATTTTTTTTGGGTGTGGGGGAGTTGCATCACACCTAGTCAGGTCAGGTGCTACTCCTGGCTCTGTGCTCTAATGCCCGAGGACTGATCGTAGCAGCGCTCTGGAGACCATCTGGTGCTAGGGACTGAACCGGGATCAGTTACTGTGCATGACAAACCTTAACTCCTGTGCAATCCCTCCAGCCTTCAATGTTCACTTCTGAAAGTTTAGGTTTAACATAAGGAGGTGAGAAATTTTTTCTCCTTATACCTCTGAGATGCTGGGCTGGTTCTGCTCAGAAGGATGAAAGATACATGTCTACCAGATACATGTCTACCAGAATTTCTGGCTGAGTCTGGAGCAGAGACGCTGAGAGGAGAGGTGGGGGGCGGGGGTCACCCTTGCCTCTAGGGACAGTGTGCTTCTCCCCATTGTTTAGGCAGAGGGTGGTTTCGTTCAGTCTTTGCTATGATGAGCTACCTGACTACTGAACCAGATGAAGAATACATCTGACAGCTGCCCCTCTGTCGAGTGGGTTTAGCTGCAGAAATGAACACTGTGAGGGCATTCGCTGAACCCAAGCCTGGGGTGTAAGTGAGGACCCATGACTGGGGAGTTAATTGTCTACTCAAATGCTAAAGAAACTGCCGTGGACAACCTTCTCATTCATTAGGATTAAAAGCCAATGAAAACTTTTCTAAGAAAACTTCAATACACCCCTAATGCCTTTGCTCATTTCATTAGTTGCACTGCCCTTCGGCAATTCTATCCAAGCACACAGTTTCAATTACTCTCTCTGCTGTTCAGTCGTCCTGGCTGGACCTATTTTCCGACCTCCTTCCATTTAGCCAACAGCTGTTGGACACTGCTACTTGGGTATCAAACAAGCAAGATAATCAAACACAAACTTAAGAGGTGCAAAACTGGCCTATGGTCACACCAATAAAAGCAAAAGGTTAATTCTAGGTTTAGATCACACCCAAGAGTAACCCTCAACAGCACCTCACTGACAAGGATGTCTAGAGGAGAGGGAGAAGGACCCTGATTTGATTTGATAAATGACTCTCAAGGAAATGATATCAATAAAACAGTTCCCAACCTCTCACTGAACCAGGGGTTGTTCATTTCATTGTTGTTAGCTTTTTTTTTTTAATGAGCTTAAAGATGTTTCCAGAATTTCACCTGCCAAGAATTTTTTGGAAGCTGGTTATATCTAAAAGTCCCTTTACCTTTACCAAATGCTTTGTTTTTCAAATGTCATTGTGAACTGAGGAAGGAAGGAGGGGAAGGAACTGCCAACTGATTAATTCTCCTTCAACTTTCTCTTTTCAGTAATTCTCAACAACAACAACAAAAAAAAAAAAACATTTTGTGAGCAACACTGTTCAAGTCCCACTGGCTCTGCACCCTGCCTAATTTCTTTCTTGATTCAGTTCACCAACACAAACAGGGTCAGCCAGTCGCATTGCTGAGCCCAGCTCTGCGGGCCTTGGGAGGCACGGTTCATCTACAGTGAGTTTCTGAGCTCTGACTCTTTCTCATTTTCTGAGACACAGCCATTGCCCAGAGCGCGAAGCCCCAGGTATCAATTCAGCCAACTGGCCCAGGGACAACCTTCCATCCTCTGCAGTCTAAAGCTCAAGTCAGATTAGTTCTCCTGCACTGCCTCTTTTCTACACGTTTTCTTGGGACTTTTTTTTTTATTTCAGTTCCAATTTATTTATTTGTTTTTTTTTTAAGTATTTTATTATACCACCGTGAGATATACAAATAAAAAGATATACAATTAAAAAGTTCATGTTTGGGTTTTTTGGTCATACAGTGTTCCAGCACCCGTCCCTCCACCAGTGCCCATCTCCCACCACCAACATCCCGGTTCCCTCCCCCCTTCCCCAGCCCACCTCCATGGCAGGTTCTTTATTTCTTTCCCTTTCTCTCTCTTTCTCTTTTCCTTCCCTTCCAGACTATGGATTACAGAACATACATTAAAAGGTTGTCATGTGTATCCTTTTGCCTCTATTTAATGCTCAGTTCTAGGTTGGCATTAGTACCCTCAACAATTATTAGCACCCTGTTCCATTTTCTGTCTTACCTAACCTCTGACTCCCCACATGTTTGTGATAATTTCCACCTTTGACAAGACCTCCTGATATATGTTTCACTTGACCTTGGATATTGGTATCATAATATGTACATATATATTTATGCCATGCAAATAAATGCAGTCATTCTGTATCTGTCTCTCTCCTTCTGGCTAATTTCGCTCAACATAATCTTCTCCATTTCCATCCATTTATAGGCAAATTTTATAACTTCATTTTTCCTAACAGCTGCATAGTATTCCATTGTGTAGATGTACCAAAGCTTCTTTATCCAGTCATCGATTTTCGGGCACTCTGGTTGCTTCCAGATTCTGGCTATTGTGAACAATGCTGCTATGAACATAAAAGTAGGGATGGTATTTCCGCTGCGTATTTTTGGTTTCCCAGACATATGAAAAAATGCTCATCATCACTAATCATCAGAGAGATGCAAATCAAAACAACAATGAGATACCACTTTACACCACAGAGACTGGCACATATTCAAAAGAGCAAGAACAACAAGTGCTGGCGTGGATGTGGGGAAAAGGGGACACTCATCCATTGTTGGTGGGAATGCCGGCTGGTACAGCCTTTTCTGGAAAACAATATGGACTTTCCTCCAAAGACTAGAAATTGAACTCCCATTTGACCCAGCCATACCACTTCTTGGGACTTTTGAGCCTGACCACTAGTTGGCTTTCTCCTGCCCTTGGTCTTGCCTGTCTCCAATGATCTCTGTCCAGAGAGGTTGCTTTGCCTTGTATTCTTCTTTAGATCTGACGAACAAGTCAGATCTTTTAGACCAGCACCAGCAAGTCATTGACAAAAGTCATCGAGGTTTATGTGGCTTTTCAACTTAGGGAAGAATGTTAGGTCAGTTTTTTTTTTTTTTTTGCTTTTTTTTTTTTAAGGGTGTGGGGGGGTCACACCCGGCAATGCTCAGGAATTACTCCTGGTGGTGCTCGGGGACCATATGGGATGTCGAGGATTGAACCCACGTTGTCTGAGTGCAAGGCAAATGCCCCACCTGCTGTGCTATCATTCAGGTCCCTGTTAGGTCAGTTTTACTTTGCAGCATTTTCAAATCTGTTCCTGAGCATTTCCATGCATCCAAATGCAAGAGCACATAGGATTTTTTTTTAATGTCACAAGTAGCAGGACAGTGTAAACACTCTTAGGAAGGAGCCTTTGGAGACTGACTCCCTCTCCCTGGAGGCTTGAGTTCCACAGCTTGGTTCTACAGCAGACGCGCCCTGCAGGAGGTTTCGCCTTCCCAATAATCCCTATTTTCCTTCTAGATTCAAAACACAGCTTTCCACTTAGGCACAAACCCTAGCTGGCTTTCCCAAATCCCGATCAATTAAAATCGACTCTGCCTGGCTGAATTTTTGGAGACCTATTCTGAGATGAAGGATCAGTCACAACTCATCTCATATTACTTTCATATAAATTCTGGGTAGGACACCGAAGCACGGAATTTAAGGAGATTTGATATTTTTAAAAGCCAACTCTCATTCTCATGGAGTTGAGTCAAGCTGTGCCCTGCCTTACCAAGATCTTTTGAAGTAAGAGAAAATGACTTCAAAGCCTAAATTTGGATAATAGTGTTATTTAAAATAATTTAATGTTAGTAAAATGCTAGCTTAACTGATTTTTTTTTCCTGTACAATTCCTTTCTCTTCACAAAGAGACAAAACACCAAGGCCAGCTCTGAAGGGCTTCTGGAATTCACCAAATTTCTCATTTGAAAAAGTGACTTGGGGCTGGAAAAGCAGTACAGGAAGTTAAGGTACTTAATTAACTATGTTGGGTCCCTGATATCACTATGGTCTCCTGAACCAATGGGTGGACACACACGCGCACACACACACACACACACACACACACACACACACACATACCACTCTCAAAGGAAAAGTGACTTGGGAGAGTATCCCAAGATAGGCAATAAAAACCACACACCGTATCACTTAGACTGTTACCAGAGTGAAATGGAATTAAGGGTAGGAGAGGGAGGAGAGAGTTCGATTTAAACGGGGTCACATTCAGCAATGCTCAGGTGGACCTGATGGGGCTCAGGGGACCTGATGGGATGCCAAGAATTGAAACCGGGTTGGCCATGTGCAAGGCAAATGCCCTACCCGCTGTGCTATCACTCTGGCCCCTAATAAAGGAGAACTGATGGCGCACACAGAAGTCTGAAGTCAGACTCCTAAATTTAAAGAGTATAAACCCAAGATAAATCACCAACATTTATTTTAAAAAAGTAATTGGTACACTAATGATTGTAGTACGTTTCTAAATGATTCACTTTAAGTTGTGGGGATTTTTAGCTTGTTTTTAAATAAATGCAGGGGCCAGAGTGTCAGTATAGCTGGTAGGGCATTTGCTTTGCATGTGGTCGACCCAGGTTAGATCCCAGGCATTCCATGTGGTCTTGAGTACTGCCATGAGTGATCTGTGAGTGCAGAGGCAGGAATAACCTCTGAGCATCGCCAGGTGTGACCCTAAAAGTAGATAGATAGTTAGATAGGTAGGTAGGTGTGTATATATATATATATATATATATATATATATATATATATGTATGTATATATATATATATAGAGAGAGAGAGAGAGAAAGAGAGATGGGCCATGGAGATAGCTCAAAGGCTGGAGTACAAGTTCTGCATGCAGGAGCCCTGGGGTCAATCCCCAGCCTTACTGCAAGCAAACACCCTGTACTGTCTCTCCAGCCCTATGAAATGTAAATATGCATGGCACCTATATTATCTCTTACTTGCTCTATAGTTCAGTAAATAAACTGCAATTTGAGCACAAAGTTTTATTCTAAGCATACAACCTAACAAGTTGTCTAAAAATAAAAGGTATAAATTCAGTATGTGCACGCATATGCTGATCAATACTTTGTACTCCTCAATTCTATCCTACCAAACTAAGATCTGCTGTATTTTTAATTTCCCAAGTGCTGAATGAAAGCACAAATGGACAGATGAGCTCTACCCAGGAGCTCCATCCCCAGCCTCAAACTAAAGAGGACTTTTGTTGCTCTTCTGACACAGCCAGCCAGCAGGGCACTGGCCTTGTACAAGACCAACCCAGGTTCACTCCTCAGTACCCTATATGGTCCCCAAGTTCACCAGGAGATCCCTGAGCACAGAGCCAGTATTAAGCCCTGAGCACCACCACGTATGGCCTCCAAACAAATAAAATTTAAAAAGTGCTTGGCGAGAGAGATAGTTCAGTGGGTAAGGTTCTTGCCAGGTGTAGCCACCAGCAAGTCACAAAACAAACAAAAACCACTCTTGGGCTGGGGAGTTCCTCAGAGGGCTCCTGTGATTGTTTTGCCTGTGGGTGGACAGACTTCAAAATGCAGCACCAGGTGGTATCCAAGCCTGCGAGAAGAGTAGCCCCAGAGCTCCTATGGGTATGATTCAAAACCCAAAAACTAAGCTTAGGGGCTGGAGTGATAGTCCATTGGGTAGGGCTTTTGCATTGCATGCGGACGACCCAGGTTTGATCCCCAGCATCCCATATGGTCTGCTGAGCACGGCCAGGAGTAATTCCTGAGTGAAGAGCCAGGAGTAACCCCTGAGTATCGCCAGTTGTGACCCAAAAAAGCAAAAAATAAATAAATAAAAATAAATTAAAAAAAAAAAAACTAAGTTCAGTTTAAATTTTATTTTTTGGTTTTGGGGCCACACCCAGTGATGCTTAGTGGGTACTCCCTGGTTCTGCACTCAGGAATTACTCTTGGTGGTGCTCAAAACACCATAAAGGGGGCCAGGGGTCAAACCTTGGTTCGCTGCGTGCAAGACAAGTGCCCTACCCACTACACTATCTCTCTAGCCCTGACATTTTGTTTTGAGGTCACACCTGGTACTCAAGGCATACTCCTTGGTCTGTTCTCAGGAATCACTTCTGACAGGGTTTGGGGGACCTTATGTGATGCTGGGAACCTAGCCAGGGTCACCTGCATGCAAGGCAAGCATCTTATCTGCTTCATTACTTGTCTCGTTCTAAACCTAAATTTTAAAAATGTTTTGGAATAGCAAAGCATAGTTTATTTACATGAATAAAATATCTAAACAGGAATCTTCAATGTCTAAAAAATTAGAACCATGCTAAAACCTCTGTTTTTCTTGAAATTCCCAGACTCCAATTACAGAGTCAAAAATATTCACTGAGTGCCTCCCAGGTGCCAAGTAATAAGGGCAGAAGGAAGTTGGGCTGTTAGGAGGGAATGGGAGCTTTAAGGGGAGAGAGAAATGAGGGAGGATGCAGGGAGGAGAAGGAAACTATTTCAGGTAGGAAATGCTGGAAGTTCTCAGACTAAACTTCTGCTGCCTAGAGTGCACAGTGGGTGTGTGGAGTGTGTGTGGGGGAGGATGGCGAGGGGAAATGAAAAAGCAAGAAATGACCAAGTAGATATACCCAGGGCAATGCTTGCTAATGGGATAAGCAGTCTACATTTTATTTTAAATTCCAAAGAAAATACTTTATTTAGGATGCTTAATTTGTTTTAAATCTAGTTGAATAATTCCATCTTGGTGAGGCATAAACAAAAATTTCCATAACAAATCCACCTGTGGGTTACATTCATCATTTCCAGGGAACTACTGTCTCAGCTTAGCAGCAGGATAAACTAAAGACTTGGCAAAGAATTGTGGGAGTTGACAGCTCATTGATCAAACTTGAATATGTTTGCTGTAGTTATTCTAGATGGTGTAGGAACTTCTCTCCCCAAAGTCTGACCGAACCTTAAATGCGGAAAACTGCTTTTTCCACTGCCGACTGGCAGGGCTCCTAAGGTGTAACTTTCCAACTAAGTCTGCCATTTCATACTTCCAAATTAAATTTTTCATGATTCATATGCTTCAGGGTGGAAGCAATGCCACGTGGAGGCACTCTGCAAATAATCAAAATATGCAACAAGATGGCAAAAGCACCCCTGGAGAAGGAGTTTATTAAGCCACAAAGATAAAAGAGGCTTTGCAGCCAAGGGTTTCAAGCCTCCCTCTCCAGCTTCATTCTTGGTAAAGTCTTTGAACTACACTGATGGCTAAAGCACAGGAAAGCAAGTCAATAGACTATTGACAATTAGAAGGCCTATAAGAGCTGAAAGTTACAGTCATTCCAATCCTTCCAGGAGCAGCGATAGTGTGAAGAAGATAAATCAGAATAGGTACAAGGGAGTGCAGCACTCTGCACACAGACGAATAAAGCACTGCATCATCCAAGGGCACATATTTCTGCAAATGTCCTATTTGGAACATATTTCTACAAATGTCCTATTTACCACATAATCAAGACAAATGTGACCCATTTTTATAAATTGAAATAAAATCTTTAGAGCCAGAGTGCACAATCAATGCCCCGTCTACAAATAAGCTCTAACCTGACATTTAAGATCGCTCCATCTGGGAAGTGGACAACTGGTGGAGGGCGTGGCGTGGACAGCCCTAGTGTGGAGCCCACCATTAACAGGACTGTAAACCACTGTGCCTAAAATAAGACTTTTGAAAAATAATTAAAAAATGCAACAGGGACGGGAGAGAATTCTCCATTTACAAATGAGAATAAATTTGGTTGTATCTACATTTTTTTTTGGGGTCACACCCGGTGATGCTCAGGGGTTACTCCTGGCTCTGCACTCAGGAATTACTCCTGGCGGTGCTCGGGGGGACCATATGGGATGCCGGGATTCGAACCCGGGCCGGCACAGGCCGGCTACGTGCAAGGCAAACGCCCTACCCGCTGGGCCATCGCTCCAGCCCCTACATTTGTTTTTTAATGAAAAACTTTAAAAAACAAGGTGAGGGGGCAGGGGTGGGGGAGTGGAGATATGGAACAACTCCAAAGGCCAGAGTGCTGCTTTGCACGTAGGAGCTCTGGCTCAGTCTCCAGGACTGCAGAGCACCTCCCGAGAACATGGGCCCGCACTCAAAGCTTAGTGTGCCCCCCCCTACCCCCCCCCCCCAAATAGCAAAGCCAATGGACAGAAAACAGAAAGGAACAAGAGAGAAGACGAGCATCTGTTGGGAAGAGAGTGTTCTGGGTGCTTATAATTTAGAGTGAGGAAGACAAGCCTTTATGCAGTGTTGGTGGGGGACGCAAACTGGATAGCCACCGTGGCAGACTGTGGACGCTCCTTTAGCAATGAATATGAGCCTGATGAGCAAGCTCAAAAGACCAGAGCGTATGTCTGGCTTGCAGAGGCTGCAAATTAGATCCCAGACACCAGATGGTCTCCTGAGCATGCCTAAATATTGCCCTCATGGCCCTCAAAAGCACTAAACCCAAGCAGCACCTCTTTGCTGGACCCAAGCACTGAACCATCCAGCCTGCATCATCAGGCCAAGCACTTAGCAGTACCCCCAAGCCTCCCAAAAAAGAAATAAAGGAAAATAAAATTGTCATGCCACCCAGCAATTTTAGAGCTCCAAGAATAGAAAACTCTAATTTTATAATGTATATGTATTTGGGGAGCTGAAGAAACAAAATCATGGGCAAGAAACTTGCCTTGCAAATTGCTGACCTGGGTTCTATTTTAGCAATGCATATGGCCCCAAAGCATCGCCAGGATCCTTGAGCACAGAGCCCGGAATATGTCCTGAGCACAGCCAGGTATGGCTCAAAAACCAAAATCAACAAACAAAATCTAAGTAAATAAAAAAGGAAAAAAAGAGAAATAAATAATAACAATAAAGATATATATATACTTCTGTGCTAACTGCAACACCATCCACAATTGTCAAAGGAAGCAAACAACTCAAGTACTCATCAACAGATGCATGAATAAAAAACACAGATGGGAGGCTGAGCAACAGCACAGTGGGTAGGGCATTTGCCTTGCATACGGCTGACCTGGGTTCGATTCCCAGCATCCCCGTATGGTCCCGCAAGCATCACCAGGAGTAATTCCTGAATGCAGAGCCAGGAGTATCCCCTGAGTATTGCCAGGAGTGGCCAAAAAAGCAAAAAAAAAAAAGATGTGGTAGTAAGCAAGTTGACAGCTCAAGAACAAGAGCACGTGCTCAATATGTGAGGGTCTGCAAAGTTCAATCTGCAGCACTGCATAGATCAGGCCAGCACCATGGGTTCCAGCCCTGTATGGCCCTCTGAGCATCAGACTGCCAAACTTGGACACAGGGATCAGCCAGTGACTCGGTCAAGTTTACCAGAGGGCGGAAGAAGGACAAACCATGGAGAGTAGCTTCTATTTTTTTAAAAAGCAAGGAAGTGTCTAGGTACATGGGGCTACACAATAAAATACTACCTGCTCTTTGTTTTAAATGATGAAAGCTTGCCATTCACAACAGGACTGGAACTTGAAGAGATTATGCATGCTAAATTAGTGAGGGAAAACAAATGCCACAGGATCTCATTCATGTGCAGAAGCTAAAGTAACAAAGCAAACAACCCACACAGTGAAACACTGAGATTCCTACCTGAGGAGTAATTCCAGAGGGGAAGAGGAAGGGAACAGGGAGAGGGGTGAACTGTGGCTGACATGGTGTGGCAGAAACAGTGCCTGAGTGTGAAGCTACAGGGTTTGCCTTGCACAGGGCCAGCCTGGGTTTGAGCCCTAGGACCACGCATGGGACTAGGAATGCCCCAGGAGTGATCCTGAGATTAGAGCCCAGAGTAAGCCTTGAGCACTGCTGGGTGTGGCCCCAAATCCTCCCCATCCACCCACCCGAAAGAGAAGGAAGAGGAGGGAAGGGGAGGGGAAAGGAGGGAGAGGGGGGAATGGAAGGAAAGAAGGAAGAAGGAACCTAGAAAGTTCCTAGACAGTTCTTCTCTGCCTGTGGAGGGATGTGTTAATAGAGAGCCACATTGGGGGCGGAGCGACAGCCCAGCCGGTAGGGCGTTTGCCTTGCACGTGGCTGGCCTGTGCCGACCTGGGTTCAATCCTCCGCATCCCCGAGCACCGCCAGGAGTAATTCCTGAGCGCAGAGCCAGGAGAAACCCCTGAGCATTGCCGGTGTGACCCAAAAAGCAAAAAAAAAAAAAAAAAAAAAAAAAAGTTGCATCATAGTGGTCGGAGAAATAGAGCAGCAGGTAGGGCATTCATTCACCTTGAACGCCACCAATCCGGGTTCAATCCCTAGCATCACATATGGTCCCCCAAACACTGCCAGTAGTAATTCCTGAGTTCCACCATAATGTCCAAGCATTTCCAGTGACTCCAAAGCTAACTTAAATAAATTGAAGTAGAAGCATTTATTTTTTCCCGAATTGGGGGCTGGGGGGGGGGGATAGAGCCACACCCTGCAATGCTCTGGGGTTATTTCTGGCTCTGTACTCAGACTGACCCCTGGTAGTGACATAAGGGATGCCAGGGAACCGAACCAGGGTCAGCCTAGATTCTTCACGCAAATCAAATCCAGGGTCTTACTTCCTGCACTCTCCCTGCAGCCCCTTCTTTTCTAATAAAGACTCAGGTAAGGAGGCCGGAGTGATAGCCCAGCGGGTAGGGCATTTGCCTTGCACACGGCCAGCCTATGCCGGCCTGGGATCGATCCCGGCATCCCATATGGTCCCCGAGCACTGCCAGGAGTAATTCCTGAGTGCAGAGCCAGGAGTAACCCCTGAGCGTTGCCGGGTGTGACCCAAAAAGCAAAAAAGAAAAAAAAAGACTCAGGTAGGGGAGGGAGCTGACAGTACAGAGGGTAGAGTTTCTGTCTTGCACTCAGTCAACTCAGGTTCAATTCCTGGCAACATACTTAGTTCCACGAGCACCGCCAGTAGTGTAGAGACAGGACTAAGTTCTGAGTGGTACCTTGGTGTGGCCCAAAAACAAACCAAAAAAATTAATCCATAAAAGAGAAAGGGATAAAAAGGAAGAAAAGGTGCTGGAGAGATGGAATAGCAGGTAAGGCAATTGGGTTACATCTTTGGCACCACCTATGGTTCCCTGAGTGCCTCCAACAGTGACGCCTGAGCATGGAGGGGGAAAGAGTAAACCCTGGGCACCAATGGGTGGGACCCAAAAATAACTTGAAAAAAAAGACAGCAAAAGAATAAAACAAAACAGTAACGAAAGAGAAGGATAGGCAGGGAGAGAATATTCCACTTGCCTGGCAGCTTCTAGAAAACTCTTGCATTCCTCTCAATTAGCTATCCTAATTTTCTCCTCTTCCCACCAAATGGCAAAGCTTTGAAAGACCACAGGGAGTGGGTGGGAAGGGAGACCCATTTCCTGTCTCTCTCCTTTTCTCAGGCACTGCAGGTTCTGTGACCTTTTGAGAAATCTGAGATTTCTTTTTTAGCTGTCATTATTTATTTATTTATTTATTTATTTATTTATTTTTATTGAATTGCCATGTGACTGGACCATTACAAAGCTGTTCATGATTGGGTTTCAGTTATACAGTGTTTCAACACCCATCCCTCCACCAGTGCACATTTCCCACTACCAATGTGCCTAGTTTCCCTCTCACCAACCCCTACCACCTGCCTCTATGACAGTCTCTCTCTCTCTCTCTCTCTCTCTCTCTTTCTCTTTCTCTCTCTCTCTCTTTCTCTCCTTAAGAATCAACACAGTTTTAACACAAATCTGCAAAATGGAGCACACAGCCATACCGCAGTCTTGATATGAATGTAAAATGAATCTGGTTCATCATTTCCCAGGATAAAGATATACAGATATGATGGACCCCTGCTCTCTTTCTGTGACAGCAGAGCACTCTGTGTTCACATCTCCATCCTCAGGTTTTCTTTCTTAGTCTAACAAAGGATGAAGAAGAAAATGTGCAGCCTGACACATTTCTTAACCCAATCTGCAGAGAAGAGGCGACAAGTGACAGGCCAGAAATGAAAACCTTCTATCTCATTGTTTCCAGATGAGTGCAGAGCACACTGGATTACAGAGCCTCCAAAGTCTCAGGAAAACTTGGAAGTTATGTTTTATGGCAAGTTTCTGTGTCTTTTTTTTGTTTGTTTGTTTGTTTAGGGGCCACACCTGGCTATGCTCAGAGGTTTTGAGCTAAGAGACCTGAGACTAAGAGACTGGCTTTGAGCTAAGAGACCACTCCTGGTGGGGTCAGGGGACTATATATGGTTCAGGGATCGAACAAGTGTCAGCCGCAGGCAAGGCAAGTGCTCTACCCGCTCTACTATCTTGCTGGCTCTAAAGTCTCTGTCTTTATTTATTCATTTATTTGGTTTTTAAGCAGCAGCTGGTGATGCTCAGGGATTACTCCTAGTTTTGTGCTCAAGAATTACTCCTGGCAGTGTTCAAGGGACCATGTGGAATACTGGGGACTGAACCTGGATTGACCATGTGCAAAACAAGCACCCTACCCTCTGTACTATCTCTCCAGCCCCAGGTGTCTGTCTCTAAAACTGAGTTTGACTCATCCTACTGGTAACTTCTGAGGCTTCTACCTTAAAGAACCACAGAAACAGCCGGAGCGATAGCACAGCAGGTAGAGCATTTGCCTTGCATGCAGCCAATCCAGGTTCGATCCCGGCATCCCATATGGTCCCCGAGCAGTGCCAGGAGTAATTCCTGAGGGAAATGCCAGGAGTAACCCCTGAGCTGGGTGTGACCCAAAAAGAAAAAAAAAAAAAAAAAACACGGAAACAGATCACAGATCGGAAGATGAACCATCCATCCCTCCTAAGAGAGATCAGAGATTTGAGGAACTAAAATGTAAAACAAAAACAAAGGGAACCTCAACAGTCTCAAACATTTCTCTACAAACACGAGGTTTTCTTCCTTTCTTTATTGGGGGTGGTAGTGGTGGTGTTGACAGTCACCCCCAGGAGCTAGTCCTGGCCTTGTGCTCAGGAATGATGCCTTAGTGGCTGAAGAACCGTATGAGGTGTGGGAATAGAGCTGGGGCAGGGCCACATGCAAGGAAAGTACCTGGACCCCAATATTCTCCCTGTAGCCCCAAGAATGAGAGTTTTTTGGTTTCCTGTTCCTTTGGTTCTTTGGGTCACACCTGGTGATGCTCAGGGGTTATTCCTGGCTCTGCACTCAGGAATTACTCCTGGAGGTGCTTGAGGGAGCATATGGGATTCGGGATTGAACTGTATGCAAGGCAAATGCCCTCCCCACAGTACTATCACTCGGCCCAACCATGAGGCTTTACCGGACTAAATGCATCTTCTTTCCCATCTCTTATCCATCCGAGATATGGTCAAGTGCACAGAATTGACATCATGTGTCAGGGAAGTTGCAGGGTCCAGAAGACTCAGTGGCTAAATTCCAGCTGTCCTGCAAGAGGCCAAAAGTTCAATCGCCAGCCTTGGCCCGCATGATGGGATGCAGAGTCGGGTCATGCTGTTTGGGATCCCAAGCCTGCAACAAACTGTGTCATTGATCCCCAGACTGCTGCTACCAAGTGTGTGAGAGCATCACAACCAAGTGTGTGATCCCTACCAAACACCATAGCCAAGTATGTGTGCGACATCTGGCTACAGCAACAACAAAAGCAGAGCAAGGGGAAGAAAGGGGAGTTTTTAAAATCCAGATATGCTTTTCTCAAAACATCTGAAAAGAATCTGAATGAGGCTAACGGACTTACAGCACAGCAGTCTGTGTCCAATGAAACACACACTATAACTAGTGAAAATCAGGCCATCTTGGGGCCACTCTCCTAGCACATTCTGCTGAGCCTGAATTGTAACCCAGGCCAATGAGCTTCTGATCAAAGCTCCTCCCCAGAGTCTGCTAGCTAAGCAAACAATGACTGCAGCACATCAAAGACCAAGTTCTGACTTTGGGAAGATTTTTGTAGAGCTTTCAAAGCTTCTGTAGACTTCCCTTCTATTAAAGAATCTTAAAACATTTTCTCCTCAAATTTCAGAAGCCTTTTGGATGACTGGTTTGAAAAAAACAAAATCTTATGATATGACAGAAGACAAGAGAGATGATGAAGGCTTAATGGATGAAACCTGAACTTTAGCTAATTTTAGAAGAGTCCTGATTTTGACGGTCATTGTCTCCCCTTTCACTTCTAGGCAAGTCATGGTTCCTAGTGACATCAGGACAAAGGGGATTAGGCAAAGTCAGGTTAGAGAAAGCCCTCAAGAAAGGAATTAATGGTATGTGAAGAAGGAAAAACACAGGACGTGCCAATAACCTGGAAGATAACCAGGGACCTCCTGTTCCCTGTCTTACTGGCATGACTGCTTTAAACTTAATGAAGGTGCTCACTCAGCCCCCGGCCCCAGGTTAAAGAGGTATCAAAGAGGCTGGAGATACAGTACAGGGGTTATGGCTCTTGCTTGACACATGCACAGTTCAATCCCTGGCACCACCTTTGGTCCCCTGAGCACACCAGAAGTGAACACCCATCAAAAAGAGAATATATATATATATATATATATATATAATTACATATAATTATATAGGTATATAAAATCAGAGAAATGTATGAGCCTTTCTTTAAATTTCTACCTAGGTGAACTCTACCATAATATGGAAATTTTCTGCCCCCTTCCGTGCAATTTATCCAATTACTTGTTTGTTTTACTTTCCGGGCCCTATCTAGCAGTGCTCTTGGGGGCACCCAGAGTTATTCCTTTCTCAGAGCCCAACGTTTACTCCTGGTGATGCTGGGGTGACCATATGGGATGTCATGGATCAACCTCAGGTTGATTGTGTGCAAGGCAAATGCCCTACCCACTGTGCTATCACTCCAGACCCTTAATCTCTTCTTTTAAATAAACTCTCTTCCAAATTGGACCAGTGGGGATTTCTTCTGTATTCAATTTTGACTGCTGGAAGACAAGAGTCTGAGTAGATTTATCTCAACCACTGTAAGGCAAGTAATGTTGAGAGCACTCCTCTCAACATTATTAAACATGTCCTTATTATTTCACATATAAAGGACATTTTGAGAGTGACTACTTTAAAGATGCTCACATCTCTACTCAAAGGTAGAGTCTTGCTCTACTCCAGCAAGAGCTGGAGATGTGTGTATACAACTGACCCAAGTTTAATGTCCAATATGGCATACATGGTCCTGAATACCACGGGAGAGAGCCCGAAGCAGAGCCATGTCTGAATGCTGGATGTGGCCCCCAAATCAGGGGAAACAAAATAGAAGCAACCCTCAGACAAACTCTTCTCAGATCCAACCTTGAACTTAAACATTAATACTCTGTCTTGAATATGTTTCCCCCTCAATGTCCAGGTGACTTTTTGCCTCCCACCCTGGAAACTTTGCTTCCTCTCTTTTGCTCTCTCTGTCAGCTTTATATAAATAATGAAGTGATGGGGAATTTTATTTGTGAACATGACTGAGCTAAACCAATTATAAAGCAGGACTTTTCTGACGCCGGGAAGAGAGAGACAGAGAGAGAGAGAGACAGAGAAAGAGAGAGAGGGAGGGAGGAGTTAGAAAGAAAGAGAAAAAGAGAGAAAGAGAGAGAACAGCAGGTAAGGTACTTGCCTTACATGAGGCTGACCCGGGTTCCATTCCCGGCATCCCATATGGTCCCCAGAGCACTGCCAGTAGTGATTCCTGAGTGCAAAATCAGAAGTAATCCCTGAGCATCATCGGGGCTCAGGGATTACCTCTTGCCCCTGCCCCCAAAACAGGATTTCTGTGGGAGTGATAGGAAAGAGGTTAGCACTTACACCAGAACGCCAAGGAGAATATGCCCTCCCTCCCCAGTGTGGGTGAGCATCATGGAACCCTTTGAGGTCAGAATTAAACAAAAAGGCTGCACAGGGCAACACAGGCTCTCCTGCATCAGGGCCATGCGTCTTCTTCTATCTCAGGAGTCGACATTCCAGGAGCTTGGTCCACTGATCTATGAGACAGGAGAGAGAACACTCCTCCTTGCACCCTCATCCACCTTCATCGCCTAGTGTTCAGAGCTACAGATGCAGAACTTGTCACACCAATGGCTTTCATATTTCTCCGAAAGCACACGGGCTACTGGGGGGGATTTTTTGACCCCCCCATAATAGCATGAGCCTATTCCTATGGTAAGTCTCTTCACAGAGAGATGAGATTTGTCTTTGAAGATACATGAGGATCCATATATAGATAGAGACCCCTCCCCCCCATCCCATTGGTTCTATTTCTCTGGAGAACTCTATCAAAACCTTTGCCATTATGGGGCAGAGGCAACACTGAATCTCAACCAAAGGGGCTAGTGAATGTGGTGCTACTCTGGCCCTACTGTGCTAGGGACCTCCCAGGCCACCCTGACTGCACAAGGGCACACAGGTCTACTGCAGGTGATGCGGGATGCTCAGGGGATCACGTGGTGCTGAGGACCGAGCCCCAAAGCACAGGCCTCCATCCCTGCACTATGGCTCCGGCCCCTGCATTTTTTAAAATATCATTTCCAATTGACATTTGGGTCTACTTTCATCATCACCAAGTAGATAATTTTCAAGCCCACTGATTCTAATCTATATCCACATACTTATTTAGCAAATACTCCCTAAAAACTATGTGTTTTACTGTTCTAGGTCACAGAAGCTCTGAGAGAACAGATATTTTGCTGCAGTGTAGCAATGAGAAGCAATTACAGAGACAGCAATGCCATGATCACTGGGTGGAACAGGTTCTTTATATGCTTATGGCTGGAATCAATAAACTAATGACATCTACGGAAAATGAGGTTTAAGTTGGAAATGAGGTTTCTCTGAATAAACAGTGTAAATTTTATTTTGAAACCATGCAAACATCTTATTTACAGCCAGGGATATAGCAAAGAGTAGAGCAGTAAACTACTTGCCTTGCATGAGTGAGGGCCTGGGTTTGATGACCAACAAGTGCAAAATAAATAAATAAAATCTTTTGGTGGGGGAGGGGCCCTCCCAAATGGTGCTCAGGAAGCCTGTGGGCCCCTCTGGTGAATTATGGTCAAGCAGGTCAGTGGCTCTCTGTGATGGTCCAAGGGAACGATGCCAGGGATTACTCAGGAAGCCTTGATGGTACTCAGGGCCTCCAGGATTGCACCTGACAATGCTCAAAGGACCAGGTGCTGCAGCTGCTTGAACAGGGTTTGGCTGCATGCCAGGCACACACCTGTGCCCCAGTGGTAGCTCGCTGGTCAAAGAAGAAACAAATTTGCTATTGTTGAAACACAAAACTAAACTAAGAAGTGACCCATGATAAATCCCAATGAAAAAACTGAAAATTTGAGGGCTGGGGGCATAACTGGAGCACAAAACTTTCATGCAGGAGACCCAAGTTCTATCCCAGCCTGGGTATTCCTGGGCTCTGCTAGGGATGGCCCCTGTAAAGGTCAGCTCCCTGGCATCTGGATATCCAGCCAGATGTAGCAGACAGGGCGTGCCAGTGTCCAGATCAAGGGGTGGAAGAGCTTGTCTGTGGTCTTCTGCCTTGGGTGCAAGTCATACAGCCGTGAAGAAAGAGAGCAGGCCACATGGAGAACCACAAGCACGTGTTCTGGCGGACAAGGCCAGCTCAAGTCCTACCAACAACAGTGTCAAGTGCCGGACAGGAGCGTTCAGAGAACCTCACCATGAATGCATCCTGCTTCAGCCCCAGTCCCTGCTGCAATCCCCAGAAAACTCAAGCAAGAAATACCCGTGGCAGAGCTTGGCAACATCATTACAACAAACAAACCAAAACCCTAGCTGCTTAAACACTGCCTGAGGGGGACAGTTTGTCTTGTGGCAACAGAAAACATGAAGTGTGTCCCCAATCTGCAAAGTGCTATGACATTTCTGCAAACTATGTTCATGAGAGCTTTGGGATGACTCTGGGACCCTTAGCAGATGAACGTTATTCCAGTTTTATTCGCTTATGGGGAGAATCTCAAACTGAATGTGTCAGGAAAGCAAAAAGAAGGAAAACAATCCTACCGCAAATTTTACCCTGCAATACCGGCAAATCTCTCCGTATTTCGATGGGAGGACTGACCGGGGAGATAGTTCAGAGGGCTGAGTGCATGTGTTGCATGTGAAAGGCCCAGGTTTGAGCCCTGGTACTGTATGATCCCCTGAGTACTGCCAGAATCCGTGGCAGAGCCTGGTAACATCATTACAACAAATAAACCAAAACCCTAGCTGTTTAAACACCACCTGAGAGGGCTAGTTTGTCTTGTGGCAACAGATACAGAGCCAGAAGTAGTTCCTAAGTGTCATAGGGTGTGGCCCCAACATTAAAAACAAAAAATACAGCTCTGCAGCAACGGGAGCAGTTTTCACAGATCACCCCCTCCACCACCAGGAAAAGAAGTGGGGCTCTGAAAAGCCAGGGGGTGTACACTTGCATTTACTGTAGTATGTAGGGGTGGGGCTCTGAAAAGCCAGGGGTGTACACTTGCATTTACTGTAGTATGTAGGGGTGGGGCTCTGAAAAGCCAGGGGGTGTACACTTGCATTTACTGAGGTATGTAGGGGTGGGGCTCTGAAAAGCCAGGGGTGTACACTTGCATTTACAGAGGTATGTAGGGGTGGGGCTCTGAAAAGCCAGGGGTGTACACTTGCATTTACTGAGGTATGTAGGGGGTGGGGCTCTGAAAAGCCAGGGGGTGTACACTTGCATTTACAGAGGTATGTAGGCCCAGCAGCTAGTGCTCAACCATGAAATGCGGTGTGACTCCACCCAGGAATGCTGGGTGGAAGGGAATAGAAGGAGGGAAGGGGGGTGGCCACAGCCAGCTGTGAAAGCTTTGAACCCAGGGCAGGTGTGCCACCACAGTGAGCCACCACCCAGTCCACAAAAAATAAATAAATAAATGAATAAATAAATAAATAAATAAATAAATACATACATACATAAATACATAAATAAAAAGCAGCTTTCCAGGGCCAGCGAGAGAGCATGGGTTTATTCTCTAGTACCACAGGGTTCCCGTACATTGCTAATTTTGGTCCCCAGAGCACAAAGCTAGGAGTAGTCAGTGTGTCGCATGACTCAAAAACAAACAAAAAACAAACCCTCACACAAACAAGACAGAGGTTTTTAAAACCCCATTTCTTGCACTTCTTTTTTTTTTTTTTTGGCTTTTTGGGTCACACCCGGCGATGCTCAGGGGTTACTCCTGGCTCTGCACTCAGGAGTTACTTCTGGCGGTGCTCGGGGACCATATGGGATGCTGGGGATCGAACCCAGGCCGGCATGGGCCGGCTGCATGCAAGGCAAATGCCCTACCCGCTGGGCTATCGCTCCGCCCCATTTCTTGCACTTCTAGAGGCAGCTTGGGTCTACTGTCATTAGCTTCCAAACGGACTGATTGCCGTCATAAAGGACTTCCATTACTTTGCGATACAGCATCAGGCCATCTTCTGCTTCCGCTAGCAGCCAACCAGCTCTATGAAATCTGCAACCATCACCATGGAAACTAACCTGGGAAGAAACTCAATGTTCTTGGTCAAACCCTCTATGCTGTCAACCAGAGAGCTCTGGAGAGGCTTGCATTTAAGGAAAAATGATTATTTCTGAGCCTGAGAGGCACTATTGTTTCCTCCCTATCAAGTTGCAATGGAGATTCAAAAGAAAAATAAAAAGGCCTGAGAGACAGAAGGTAAAGCTTGTGTCTTTCATGCACCCAAACCCAGTTTGATCCTCTGCACTACACTTGGTCCCCTAAGTGCCAATGAGGTCACTGGTATACCATCCCCTGAGTACTGCCAGAATCACCAGGACATGCCATAGAGTCACAAGAAGAACCTGAGCACCGCTAATATGGTTCACAAATGAATGAATGAATGAATGAATAGAAAGAAAGAAAGAAATTAAAAAAACTAGAAGAAAAAATAAGAAAACATATCCCCAAAAGTAAATACATGAAACATTTGAATTTCTCACTTTCAAAATAACATTAAGTTGCTTACTTTGCAAAAACTACGAACCAAGCCAGAGAGAATCTTAAGCGCTAAGGCATTCTGTGTATTGAGTTGATTCCACCACTGACTGTGAAGGACAGAGATTACCATACCACAGCCAGAACAATTATACAGTGAGTAGTGTGTTTACCTTGCATGCAGCCAACCTAGGTTCAATCCCCAGAATCCCCTATGGTTCCCTGTGCATCGCCAGGAGCAATTTCTGAGTGCAGAGCCAGGAATAACTTGACATATCCCAGAGAAAGTCATATGTCATAAGAAGTCTGACATATCCCAAGCTCAAGACTCTCAACTGCTACGCAAACTCACAGAGCCTGGACCCCTTCTAATACCACCTTGGGAACTCAGGCTCGATGAGCTGAAACAAGCACAGTGCTCCCTGGCTGTGACCAAACAAGTCCCTTTATCTCCAGCCCTTGTTCATGTGATGTCTGGTCCCAGCACGCACATAACCATAGCAGCAAACATGATGAGCAGAGTAAAAACACCAGCTTCCGGGGATGTCCATTATCAATGACTGCAATGATTCTTTTTTCTGTCTTCTTTATTTTGGTTTTGAGATCACTTCCATTAGAGCGCAAGGCTCTTCTTAGCTTGTTGCTCAGGGTCACTCCTGGAAGGGTCACCCCTGGTCACTCAGAGGACCATATGCAGTGCCAGGGATCAAACCCAGGTGTTCCTCATGAAAAACATGAGATAAATAGCCCATGGAGCTATTTATCTAGCCCCTAAATTTAGTTTTCTACTGAGATTCCATATCCTCTTCATCTCTGACACATAGTATCAATGAAAGTACTTAGGTATCACACACATACCATCACCAACAAACTGAATCACTCCAAAACTCTATTTACCACCAAACCTGGCAGGTCCTGGTGTTCCTCAACACCAGAGAATTATTCTAGGTATTAATTATGCTATTAGTTCTCCCAAGAGTCAAAAGGCAACACAGAAACATCTATGGAATCAGCACAAAGAATGGAAACAAAGGTAAGGGGTGGGGGCAAAGAATAAGACAGCAAAGAAGGTAGGATATCTACAAATGGAAGACAGAAACATAGAAGAGCAGGCAAGGCTTTTATCTTGCACACAGTTCTGTATCCCACCAAGAGTGAGCCCTGAGCACCTCTGGGTGGGCACCCAGCCAAACTGCCAATGTACAGATTCTTTTTTTGTTTGTTTGGAGTCCCATGCAGCAGTGCTCAAGACTTAATCCTAGCTCTGTGCTCAAGGATCAGTCCTAGCAGTGCTGGGGACCCTCTGGGATGTCGAAGATTAATCCAGGTTGGCTGTGTGCAAGACAAATACCCAACCTGCTGTATTATTGCTCGGCGCCCCCGCCCCCCCTCAGATTTACTCGAATTAAGACCTATTTAGGAAGAAAAAGAGGTTAGACAAGTCAATTTAGTCAACAATGATTGGTCCAAAAAGGCATTTTGTTAAGGGCCAGTGTCTTTTTCCTGTTTGTTTTTTTTGTTTTGGGGGCCACACCCAGCTGTGCTCAGGACTTTCTTCAGGGATCAGTCCTGGTGGAGCTCATATCAGCCATGTGCAGGGCAAGGGCCCTACCTGTCTCACTATGCCATAGCCCCAAGGGCCTCTAACTTTATCAGGTGGTGAACTTGGTATAGTACAATCTGCTGTTCCTAGCGAAAGTTAAAAGCGCAAAGACAGTAGTTACAGTTTTGTGGAGTCCTGAAGGTTTCCTGATCCCCCCTAGGGTATGTTCTTCCTTCTCTCCTGGCCTCCCCCTGCTTTCCTGTTCATTTTTTTTCTTCAAAAGAGCAAAGGTGCAAGTTGAATTCTGTCGCTCTTATTATAGATGGCAAAATCTCAGATTCCCAAATGCATTTTTAATTAAGTATACCATTGGGATCTCAGATATTTCCACTGGACCTGGGTTTGTCTATTTCACTCAGCTGTAAAAACAACTCTGACTTCCCTCTCATTACAGGATTCCTCAGAGTCACAGGCACAGTCTGGGGAATGAAATGGCAGGTACAAAGAGAACGTGCATGCACAAACCACCGTTTCAGACCCACACTCTGTTTGTTTAAAAAAGAAATCATGTGGGGGGAAAGGAAGCAGATTTATCACTTCTCCCGGGCACTAGCCATGCTGTGGAATTATTTAACGTCAAAGATAATTGCATCAATGAAATATTTATGTGCACTCATTATAGGAAAAACACTCCATTTTATAACCAAGAATTTGTGCTGCTTAAGGAAAAAAAAGCACTAAGAGTTTAGGTTACAGAATTCAATCTGGTTTGGATTTGTAAATGTAGTCAACAAAAGCCAGGGAGTGCCATTATCAGCTGAAATGGCCTTTTGGGCAAGAATGGGATTATTAGTAATAGCGTTCAAAAGTTCCATGTCACAATTAAAGATACATGAAACTTGTCTCTATTCTAGAAGATCTGAAAACAGAAAAAAATGGCAAGTGATTATTTGCATTGGATTGCATTACATTTATGGCGTCTCCTGCTGCTCATCTTTGGGGCTAATACTCAAACACACGAAGGAGCGCAGTCCTACATGGGATGCGGGACCAGAATCAAGCTGGCGGGTCTCTGAGGGCACCGAAGGCATAGCAGGCCCGCTGGAGATGCTTCGTCCAATGAATTGTAATCCTAAAGGGATTTGTGTAATCTCCCTACTAGAAAACCCACAGGCTCCAGAGCATATGAGGCTGAGAACAAAAAGATGTTTCTCCTGAAGAAACTGCTCTGAGAAGGAAAATTGAGATTTTTTTTTTTGCTACCCAAGATTGATTTGTCAGTCACTTACCTCAATGTACAATGCCAAAACAAAACAAAAAATTCCCAAAATAATCTCAGTGCGTGAGTGCACAGACACAGACACAGACACACACACAGACACACACACACACACACACACACACACACGCACATCAACAAACCTAAAAGAGCAGAGCAACAATTAGGCCAACACAAAGACAGCTGATCTTATTTCACAGAGCGGTGGGAACAGTGGGGAACAGCTTTGCTTTCCCTGCTACCTGACTCTGAAATCCCCAGCTCCTTAAAATCACTTAATTGCTTATCTTTGCAGGGAATGTTTATTTCCCTTCTCTACATTTTCTCTCCCAGGGCTCTGTCTAACAATTGAAGCAGTAGACTTTCTAATAATTTGTCTTTACAGGACCCAGGACAAAGCAAAGAATAAACCCACATTTGTTGAGTCTACATGAAGGGTCTCTTGTGCCCAGGCTTTTGGTTAGTGCTTGGGGATAAAAAAGAAAAGAAAAATGATTCGCAAACATTTTATTGTTAACTCTTGATTGCAGTAACTGAAAGGCACATGAAACTAATTTAAATGAAAGAAATGGACCAGGGCAGGTGTAGGCCAACCAAAGGTCCCTCCAAGAGACCTCGGAATCCCTAAATTTGTGAAAAAAAAAAATATGTCATCTAGAATGGTGAAAGGAATTTTGCAGATGTGATTAAGGAAGGTAACAACCTTGAGACGGAGAGACAATTATTTTTTGATGAGGGTGGTGTCACACCAGGTGGTGCTCAGGAAATACTCCTGGCTTTGCATGCAGGGGTCACTTCTAGCAGGCCAAGAAGGGACCATGCGGGGTGCAGGGGATCGAACCAGGGTCAGCCATGTGCAAGGCAAGCACCTTACCTGCTGTACTATTTGCTCTTGCCCCAGAGAGACTGTTATGATTACCTAGATAAGCCGAATAAAATGAGAACTACATCTAGGTGTAGTGGAAAATATAAAAGAGAAGCAGTGTCACATACAGATGGTTGCAACCAAAAACAAATTCACGGGCTAGGAAGATTGCTTAGAGATCCTGCTTTGCATGCAGAAGTCCCAGGACTGATCCCGTATCACATGATCCCTGAGAACTGCTGTGCATGGCCCAAAACACACACACACACACACACACACACACACACACACACACACACACGGCTAGACTCAATTGCTTCAACTGGTATTTTGCAGCTGAACACAATTTTGTGCCTCAGAGGAAATATGACAATGCCTGAAAATACTTCTGGTTATCCCAACTAAGGGTTCAGAGGTTTGCTATTGGCATCTAGTTGGTAGCAACCAGAATATTGCTAAAAGTCCTGTAACACATAAAATGGCCTCCTGCAACAGGAATTATCCGCCTTCAAAGTCTTAAGCAATGTAATTTTGACACCTTTTATCTGTCTTGACTCGGTTTGACTTTATTCATAGACAAGAACTCCCTGCATGGTAGCAATGTTGCAGCAAACAGTTTCAGTACCACAGCTCCTAAATCCAGAAATTCCTCCTTTGAAAAGTCTGGGCAATTGAAAAGTCCTTGCACTGATTATGAACGACCCAACTCTGACCTTTTCCTGAGTTCTAAACTAACCACAAAGGCTAGAGCAGAGCACCAACCTGATTGGACAGCATGGTCACAGGCCCTCCCCTAAGAGGAAGCGCTATATAAATCATAACGAAATTACAGTAGCGAGGGTCAACAAAGCAAAACATGTAAGAGATTTTTCTAAGTGCCTGCTACAGTGGATTATCTTCAACCAAGGGGACAAGAAGTTACTCTATTGGGTTCGTTTTATGAAAAAAAAAAAAAAAAGAACAATGGTTTCTATTGATTGGAGTCAATCAATCAAGTATTTTCCTACCCTCACCTTTATTTTATGTATTTGGGTTTCAGGACCCCTGCCCAGTGGCCACTACTGGGAGTGCTTAGTTTCTTTTGGTGTTGAGCCATGGCACTCAGGGTTTGACTATACACTCAGGGATCACTTCTGGTGGGGTTTCAAGAAACATATGTGGTGGTCGGCATGGAACCCAGGTGGGCTGGGTGCAAGGCAAACACCCTGCATACTGTACCATCTCTCTCCAGCAGCTCCCTGCAGGTCCTCTTTCTCCTGACACAGTAGGCATTTTTTTAAGAGCTCACAAAGACATTCAGGTGAAAGGCTGTGTGGTCTGAGGTCAACGTGATACACCGAGGCAACACTGCCTCTCTGTATGGCTATCACGAGCAAGCACTTCAAGAACAAAAGCAAACCACACAAAATTGCCAGAGGCATTGTGGCTGGTACTACAGGACGGTTTCCTCGAATGATGAAGAATTCCTCTGAGAACCTGATGTGATTTTCTTCACAATATGTGTTTCAAGAAGATGGAAATGCACCTATCTTTGATCAGCTGCATCAAGTGACAGGAGAAAGGGAAAGACCCCAGTATCCCAATACAACTTGCACCATGTCTGTCTTTGCTCTATGTTTCCAAATCTCTTTGTCCTACTACTTATTTTCACTAGAAGCCTGGGCAATTCCCATACCAACAGTCACAGCACAGGGGCAACATTATATTGTAGCTTATCCCAAGCACAGAAAGGCAAAATTCAGGGCTGAAGAGATAGTGAATGGATAAGGTAATTGAGCATGTAATCCATCTAGATTCAGTCCCTGTTAAATCTAGTCCCTTGAGTACCACCAAGAGTGATCCCAGGGCAGAGAGCCAGGAGTAAGCCCTGGGCACAGTCAATGTAGCCTCAAACTAAAACCAAAACCAATCAACCAAAAAAGGGCAAAAAATACCAGTAATTTCAGTTAACCTATTGGTGGTGCTACATTTCCCACTATCAATGGCCCCAGTTCCCCTCCTGCCTCCTCCTCACAGCCTGCCCCATGACTGTTCTTTTCACTTTCTTCTCTCTGCCCCCCACCTCCCCACTCCCATTTGGGCATTATGGTTTATGGTACAGTTACTGAAGGTTCTAATGCATATCCCTTTACCCTCCTTTCCACACTCAGTTCTTGTCCAGAGTGATCATTTCCAACTAAATAATAAAATTTGGGCAGGAGCAATAGACTAGCGGGTAGGGCGTTTGCCTTGCATACGACCGGCCTGTGCCGCCCGGGTTTGATCCCCGCATCCCATATCGTCCCCAGAGCACCGCCAGGAGTAATTCCTGAGTGCAGAGTCAGGAAAAACCCCTGAGTATTGCCGGGTGTGACCCAAAAAAGCAGAAAATTAAATAAATAAATAAATAATTTTTTTAAAAAGGACATTTGTGGGATAGAAGAGTAGAACACTTGAATGACAGCATTGGTTTTTACAATTACAAAAACCAATTATTCTCTGTTATTTAAAAAAAAAAAAGTCCAAAATGATGGGGCCAGAAAAATAGAACAGCAGGTATAGGCAGCTAACCTGGTTTAAATCTCCAGCATTCAGTATGAGTGATCCCTGGGTGAAGAGCCAGGAATAAGCACTGAGCACAGCTGGGTCTGGCCCAAAATTCAGAAACAAAAAGTGCAAATGAGAATTTAAAGACTATACATACAGTTGGGGGTGTTGGGGACTGAATCCAGGACCTTGTACAACATGCATGGAATGTGCATTTGTGGTGAGTCACATTCCCAGTCCCTATAAGTGAGAATTTGGTGCTCAAAGCTTCCCAAAGCAGAACTCTGATAGTAGGACCACCCCTAATGAACGGAGAGCATCCAGTCTGGGTCACAGTCTGGAAAAAGAGCCTCGAGGAGGAAAACCATCTTATAGCCCTGGGATGAACCCAGAGTGACGGCAGAGCCTGGCAAGCTACCTGTGGTGTATTCAATATGCCAAAAACAGTAACAACAACGGACCTCATTCCCAGTGAATGGGGACGTTACTGGTGCCCGCCGAGCAAATCAATGAACAACGGAAAGACACGTGACAAGTGACAAGTGACAAGCCTACACTTAGAGCTTGAATGATCAGTTCTGGGCAGAGTGTGGGGCCATGCCTTGTTGCATTGTGAGTCCACCAGGAGAGGACACGCATGTCTATGTTTATCACAGATCCATAGCACCAAAAGCTTCAACACTAGACCTTTCATGCAAAATATCCAGCATCTGATGCCCAGTACCCCAAGGTGGCACCAAGAGCAGACAATCTCTGGATTGCAGTAATAAAACAGAAGAGGCTTAGCTGAAGGCCAGGCTAAGGCAAACCTTAGAGTTCTCCAGTTACAGGCTCCCTTTCTGCTTTTCAAGACGATTCTCTCAAGCCCTCTTCTCTACTCGTAGCTCCCTTTTTGGGGAAGGGGAGGAATTCTAGAAACTTTAGAGATGACTACAAGAATATGCTACCCTCATGGCAGAGCCTGGCAAGCTACTCGTGTCATATTTGATATGCCAGATACCAGTAACAATTATAGACCTCATTCCCATGACCTGATGGAATGGTTTGAGGCTCTTTATGTTCCTGGAGCAAGCAGGTGCCCTTGGGCTCTACTTGCATGAGACAGGACATATGGAGATGTTACTGGTGCCCGCTCGAGCAAATCAATGATGAACGGGAAGACAGTGATACAGTGAACACACCTCAACTTGAGCCGTCATACCTCATAAACTGGGATCCACATTCCCCGCCACACACACACACCCTCCTCTTAAAATGACGCTTTCTCATTAATGGTAGGAAGTTAACAACAACAACAACAAATGACAGAATTACTCATTTTGACATGTAAAATGCACATCATCATCACAGTTTTGGTGGAGAACGTGTGCTAAAGTGAGAGTAATGAAATCTTAATCACACAGGAGGGCCTCATTAGAGCCTCAAGTATTTCATCTTCAATGAGAGGCAGCGTCAGTGCCAGAGAACTTTGTGTGAAAATTAACATGTTTTTGAATTAGAAAAAGTGAGAATTTGCTAGGTGTATCTGTGAACACATATATCTTAAAAAAAATCCCCATACTTGCAGGTGCCACCATCATTTCAAGCAAAGTGATTTGATACTTCGGGCAAAACAATGGCAATTAGAAGCCTACACTGTCAGACTTAATTAGCCTGAACACTGTATATCTTTAAAAAAAAAAAGAAAGTGCACATACTTCTCCCTCCCTCTACTTTTAAAAAAATACCATGTGTTTGCACATAAACTCACTCATACTGTCCTGTCAGAATTATGATGTAGAGGTGGGAGAGAGGCTAAGACACACAGTTACCATGGCAACCAAAAAATCGCCATCACGCTTGAGACGTCCCAGTGATTCTGTCTCATCTCTCAGGTTCTTGCCAGAAAGTCTTGCTCATATTATCCTTCAGCAGTCTGGAGGAAAATCCTCCAGACACGGGCTTCCAGTTGTTCAGGATCATCTGAGTATGACCATGACCACAAACTCTTTGAGTCGGAAATATTACTACATATTCAGCTCAGAAGATCAGCCACTGCCACCCAAGAGAATATACGCTCTCTAAGAAAATGTTCAGGATTTCCCCACATTGGCCCTTTACTGACCTGCACTGCCTACATTTATTCCTGGCATACATTAGGAGTATATACTATACAGATAAAAAAATTAATTATTGTTGTGAAAACTACAGCATTAACTGCAGCTCAAGAGTTTTTGTTTAAAAACTACAAAGTCTGAGGCCATTAAAGTGCTTATCTTGTATCCTGCAGGTCCCAGACTGAATCACCATCACCAAGTATGGTTCCTAGAGCACCATTTGGGTTCACTCCAGAGCAAAGAGCCAAGAATAGCCCCTAAGGACTGCTGGGTGTAGCCCAATCTTCTCCTACTTCTCAAATTGCAAAGCCTGGGATTTGAGTCCAAAGAACTCAGGTTTTTATTTCTTTATGTTTCTGTTTTGGGTCACACTAGGTAGTGCTCCAGAAAGCCACATGCAAGGTAACTGCCCTATCTGGTATTATTGCTCTGGCCCCAGAACTCAGAATTTTAATCTGCACCAAACAATTGCAAATATGACTACTATGCAACATAATCATATTCTTTATTCCTTCTAGTTATTATTAAATCATTTACCCAAGACAGAAAAGTACAGTGGTTAAGTGTGTGCACTTGTGGAAGCACATTGACAGGTTTTAAATTCTAGCTATATTGTAGCAAAAAAAAAAATCAATAACCTGTTTACACCACTGTCTCCTGCAAAACAGACTGAGTCATAAGACTCTTCTAAAAAGGAGAATGACAGTAGAAACTCACCATTTCTTTTTTTTTTTTAATTAGCCACCCAGTTTAATATGTAAACCGGTGACACAAATATTCCTTTGAACACTGCTAGGGGTCACTCCAAAGCACTGAGACAAGGCTAGATCTTGAGCATCACCAGGTATGATCCAACCCTCTTTCTCTCAAATAGAATTAGAAACTCTACCAAACCTTTAAATATCACACCAGAAAAAATAAAATTATGTTTCTATCAACTCAAAATCTAAGGCTGGATTTTGAATTAATACATAAACCAGTCTTACTCTTCCACAGCACAGAAAGGAAGGCATTAATGCAAAGGGCTTCAGAGAGACCACACTTGAGGGACATGCAACTGATGACCCTCCTTCATTCTGCTCAGATCTTGGTGAGAGGCAGAACAGTGAAGGAAAAATGAGAGCCATGCAGTCTTAGCAGGGTCAAAGTCCACAGAGCTAGAGGCTGGGCCATCCAGGTTACCTAAGCAGTCTGCGCCCACAACAAGGGCTGGCGTGGATGCGGGAAAAGGCGACTCTCATCCATTATTGGTGGGAATGTCTACTGGTACAGCCTTTTTGGAAAACAATATGGACATTCCTCCAAAGACTAGAAATTGAGCTCCCTTTTGACCCAGCCATACCACTCCTGGGGATATACCCTGGGAAGCCAAAAACACACAGTGGAAACACCATCCGCACTTTTATTTTCATAGCAGCACTATTCACAATAGCCAGAATCTGGAAACAACCAGTATGCCCCAAAACTGATGACTGGATAAAGAAACTTTTGGTACATCTACACAATGGAATACTACGCAGCTGTTAGGAAAAATGATGTCGTGAAATTTGCCTATAAATGGATGGACATGGAAAGGATCATGTTGAGTGAAATTAGTAAGAAGGAAATAGAGAGATATAGAATGACTGCATTTATTTGCATGACATAAATATATATACATATCATAATACCAAAATCCAATGTCAGGCGAAACGTGATACAGGAGGTCTTACCAAAGGTGGAAATTACCACAAACGTGGGAGTCAGAAGTTAAGTAAGACAGAAAAGGGAACATGTGCGAATGCTAATACCAACCTAGAACTGAGCATTAAATACAGGCAAAAAAATGCACATGATGGTCTCTAAGTGTATGTATTGCAATCCACAATATGTAAGAGAAGGAAGAGAGAGAGAGAGAGAGGGAGAAAGAGAGAAAAGTGATAAAGAACCTGCCAAAGAGGCAGGCTATGGGAGAGGGGAGGGAATTGGGGACATTGACGGTGGGAAATGGGCACTGGTGGAGGGTGGGGTGCTGGAACACTATGTGACTGAAACCCCCAAACATGAACAACATTGTAATTGTAAATCTCACAGTGGTATAATGAAATATTAATTTTTTAATAAGGTGAAAAAAAAAGAATGTCTTCACTGGGGACAGAGTGACAGAACAGTGGCGTGGGCATTTGCCTTCCACACGGCCAACCTGGGTTCAGTCCATGGCATCCCCTGAGCACCTGAGTGCAGAGTCAGGAGTAATCCCTGAGCATAGCTGGGTGAGTTCCCCAAACAAAAGAATGTTTCAGCAAAACGCAAAAAAAAAAAAAAAAAAAAGGTGGAAATCAACCTCTCAGAACTTCAGATCTTTGGTCTGTGATCATAAGAGAAAAAAAGAGTAAGAGAAATTATTACATAAAGGGTTATTCACTTAGAAATTTTTCAAGTGTCTCCTGAAGCTGGTCTAGAAGAGAGAAAGTGATTTATATGAACATATTCTTGGCAAAATGTATAGCACAGAAATAAATATAAAATTATGCAAAGACTTGTTGAGATTAAATGAATTATTGTTGCATACAAATCAGTCTTTTTTAAAAGAAGCTATAGAGTATAAAATAGACATAGTCTTGCAGTTGATTAGATTTACACATCCAACTTATTTAAACTAAGCCACCTGGAGAATAGAATAATTCAATGCTTTTTATATGAAACACCTTGCTTAATATTTCACAATCAGAAACTTTGCTTTTGAATTAAATTATGCCAAAATGAGAGTGTAGGAGAATACCACTTAATCTGGAAAAGATATTGAGTTTCTGACATCGGACAGCTATTATAAAGAACACTTTCCTACTATCAGTTAGTGGAATTAGAAAATGTAACAAATCTTTGACAAGCTTCGCCATATACTCTTCTGTTTTCTCATCAGGCACCAAGTTTCTGCTATAGTCACCAAGTGAAAAATTGTCTGGAGGGGCCGGAGCGACAGCACAGCGGGTAGGGTGTTTGCCTTGCACGAGGCCGACCTGGGTTCAATCCCGGCATCCCATATGGTCCCCGAGCACCAACAGGAGTAATTTCTGAGTGCAGAGCCAGGAGAAACTCCTAAGCATTGCAGGGTGTGATCCAAAAAAAATTTCTCTGGACAATATCAGTGAGTTCACAGGTGATAAATCATATAGAGATAGAATTATGATATCCTATGTACACCAGTCTGAAAAGTAATAAATTTTCTAGACCAGTGTTACTCCATCAGAGCCCATATGAACCCCTGAGGGCCTCCAGAACATTCTGGAGCCACAGGTGAAATTCAATAAAATAGGGGAAGAAAGGAAATAAGAATTGAAAGAAACAGAATGAGTAGCAAAAGAAAACAGCAGGGGAAAGGTTGAGGAAGATTCTCTAGGTCACCACTCAGAAACATAAAGAGCAGATTCTCAGCCAAGGTTCCTAGTAATTCAGACGGCTGGGAAGCTGACAGCCATTGCAGGATGGTCTTGTATATGTTCATATTGTCAGGGTTCTGTATTCCCTCTGAAGGACCATGCAAATATATCCATCGACTGGTACAGTCACGACCTGTACAAGGCAGCTGGCAGAAGAGGGAGATAGTTTCACCTGGTGTTAATAAGAATTTGGAAGAAAAGACAGCATGAGGAGATCCTATGGCTAGTAGACAGCATGGAGGAGATTCTATGTCCAGTAACAGACATTTCCTTACTGTAAACTTCGAAAAATTTCTTAAGTATGCTAATGCAGTATGCTAAAAAATATAATATCACTGCATGTCATCTATTTGGAAGCATGCTCACTTCAGTGGAATTTCACTGGGATTAAGAATGCATAGAGCAGTTTGAGTATCTAACTTTTGTTCAACTGTTCAGTTTTTGTTCTGGGAATTACAGGGTAATGCTCAGGGCTAGCTCCTGGCTCTGTACTCAGGGATCACTCCTGAGGTTGCTTAGGGTACCGTACGTATGCAGTGCCAGGAATTCAAACCAGGGTCAGCCATGTGCAAGTATCTTACTTCCTGTTCTGCCTCTCAAGCTCCTGTTCCTGCTTTAAGAATTTAATTCCTATGAGTCCTGGAAAGAAGTTACATACATGTTTAATAGGTGTTAGACCCAAGTTCTGGCATCTCATGAATTCCTAAGACTCACTGGGTGCCATTTAGAAGCCCCCAAGCATGGGTGGGGTGGCCCTGGTCACCACTGGCACCACAGGGTCTGAGTCGCAACACAATCTCAGATCCTAACATTGAACTCTTCAGCCAACTGGAGTAGCCCCTGGGCTCACTGAGCGATGCTTGGGAGACCACCTCCCCCAATACATTTAATTGTGTTACCTAATGAAGAGGCTTCTCCCAGTCGGGCTGTGGCTGAGGCCGGTCCTGGCTTTGTAGCTTGCTCAAGATGGCGGTGCAGCCACCCAGCTGTATCTGCCTCAGCGTGTGCACCTCTTTGAAGAACTTCGAATCTTAGTACATCAGCCCTGACCTGCCACCCCAGCAGTGCCTTACAAGAAGCCAGAGGAAGCCCCCACACCATGAGAGCCACCATTTTCCACATCCGAACTCCCCACTCGTCAGAGCTCCACCCAGCAGAAGAGCTGATCACAAGCCGGGCTCATCAATAAATGAACAAGATAAGAGGCAACTACTAGAGGATCCCATCTGCACGGCAGAGCCTGGCAAGCTACCAGTGTCATATTTGAAATGCCAAATACCAGTAACAATTATAGACCTCATTCCCATGACCTGATGGAATGGTTTCAGGCTCATTATGTTCTTTGAGTGAGCAGATGCCCTTGGGCTACACTAGCATGTGACAGGACATATGGAGATGTTACTGGTGCCTGCTCGAGCAAATCGATGAACAACAGGAAGACAGTGATACAATGAATGAAGAGGCTTCACTAAACACTTAAATTACATTTGAACCATGAAGTCATGCTTTTAAGTGAGATGTTAGAGGGAAAGGCTGAGTGACAATGCTAAGAAGATGACATTACGCTGACGCCAGAACTCTAAATTACACTTGAACCACTTACTTTTAATTCAAACATGGGCTCACATCCAGTGATGCTCAGGTCATATGCGATGCTGGGAACTGAACCAGGGTTGGCCAAATGCAAGAGACGTGTATTTGCCCCCAGGACTGTTTCTTTGGACCCTGAATAATGTTTTTTAAATACATTTTTAAGAGGCTAGAGAGACAGTACAGTGTGTAGGACACTGCCTTGATGTGGCCAACTTGGTTTGATCCTCAGCACTACATATGGCTCTTCCAGCACCACCAGGGATGATCTCTGAGCACAGAGCTGGGAGAAAACCCTAAGTACCACCAGGTATGATCACCAAAAACAAAAAATTAAAGATTCGAAAAGGGGGCACAGTTGTTCTAGATGGAGATATTTTATGTTAAATTAAATTAAATGTTTGAAGGGGGCACAGTTGTTCTGGAGGGAAATATTTTATATTCTAGAGGGAGAATACAATATGGGAGAAATTCCAATAATATATATATCAAAACCTGCCATTTAATTTCTGAAATGTTTCAGGTTTATCAATACATTGTATGTTTCTACTTGTTCTATTCCAGGAGCACTGATAAATACCTACTATGTGCTCTATAAACTGGAAAATCAAGTCTCCCTTAGTCAAATACGAAGGACAAAGTTGGGTAAATACAGTATCAATGTCCACAGCAGAAAGCAAACATTAGAAAATCCAATGAATTCAGAAAGGAACTGAGCAAGAATGTAGCTCAGCAGTAGAACCACACTTTTCACATTGTGTGAGGCCTTGGATTTGACCTCTGGCATCACCCAAACCAAAACAGACAATCAGTGAATGAAGTCACGCTTTTAAGTGTGATGTTATAGGGAAAGGCTGAGTGACAATGTTAAGAAGATGACATTATGCTGACGCTAGAACTCTAAGCAACGCTAGCCAAGCAATGACCTGGGGAGAGATTCCTTCCCAGGCAAAGGGCAGGGAGTAAGTGCTTGGAGACAGAAATGAACTCAGGAGAAATGTGAAATGGAATTATTGCCTCGGAACGTCATGAAAAGCAAAAGGTGGCCAACATGAGGATGGAGGGGACAAATCAGTAGGACCCTAGAGTCAGTGGGGGAGAAATCTGAGTATCATCTAAGGGAAGCGATCCAGCAGTTTTAAGTAGAAAAATGCCATGATGTGGTTTCTAGGGATAAAAAAGATCTGTGATGTGGAGCCAAAGGAAAGAAAGGCAAAAAAAAATGAAGAGTGATTTCACATCTAATCTTGGTAGGTTCTTCCCCAAGCCTAAATTCCAAATCCTAGAAGAATGAGTCAAACTTGATATTCACCCAGCTCAGGAACAAACAGATGTGTTGCTACACAGCTGAACTTCTATTGCTCAAAACAGTATTTTCAGAGGAGATACAAATAACCCTACAGCATGAAGCAAAGAAAATAGGCATTTGCTTTAATATCACTTTGCCTATATACTTCACAACTGTCTTCTGAAACTTAACTTAAAAGAAAAAAGAACTTAAGAATAAAACTTTTTAAACAACCTAAGCATTATTCTTCTAGTACAACTCAAGAATGTATTGAAGCCAATTATTCTTTAAAATAGTAAGGCTTTTTCTTGATTTTTAATCAATAACCCTATGACATCTCTTTCAAAAAAATGCTAACTTACCAAGTTTAATAACTCTTGTGACTAAAAGGAAATAGGATACAGTAAAAGTTGATTGATTCTGACCCTATTAAATCAGATTTTATAAAACTTTGGACCAGATAATGTGAATCCATATTCTGTGTTGTCTAATCAAAAGGTTCTGTTCTTATATCTCAGCAAGTAACTATCGAATAAGGGGACAGTATGCGATCTGAAGCGAACAAACTATATAGAAATACAAAGAAATTTTATACTGATTATGTATTCCTGATTGTAGAGTACCTAAAGAGCTATTCATGTTTTTAGGTTACATTGAGGTGGCTTTTACTTATATATTTGAAGACAAATGGATGCATTTAAAAATACTTTCTAGAAAAATATTTTATGGAAAATAAATAAATGGAAAACAGAAATACTTTTCAGTGCCATGAAGACACCTCATAAACAGTGAAGCCCATGTCCAGCACATCTGAGTCCCTAAATTCTATCCCCAGCACAGCACTGGCCCCACCAAGCAGCCCTAGGTATAACTTTGATGACCACCCCCTCCCAGCACTGCTGCGTAGACCACATTACACCCCCGCAAAAAAAATAACCTTCCCAGATGAAAGTTTTCAATAATTTCAGCTACCTTTATAATTTAGTCAGTACAAAAAATTTGAGATAGGTTGAATCAAATGAAATAGGTGTGTGTTAACACTCTGCATATGTACACTGTACAGGAGGTAATATATGACACACATGTCTTATCCAGTTGCTTGCAGCTTGGGTTGTTATCTGAATTTATAAATGGATTAACCACCAGCCATTCAGGCTTAGAAATGATGCTGAATCTAAGTCAGATAACAGTTAAATCTTACTTAGATCTAAACCTTGTTAGAACTGCCAGGAAGACCAAATTCTTAGCACAAGTGTGTACTTGTCATCTCTGGAACCCAGCTCTGAGGCTCCCTATCACTACCAAAGTGTACCCTCCTGACCTTTTCAGCTACTCGGGGATCCAGCCATAACTAGAGTCTGCTGAGAACCTCTGAATCAGTGTACTATAAATACAGTCCTGAAAGCACACTGGACCAAACTGTTAGAATGAGGCACTAGCCCAAAAGAGAGCAACACGAAAACCACCGTGTGTGCATCCCTGCTAGCTCCGATCTTTGATTAGACAGTAGTTCAGGATGATCTAATTAAATAAAAAATGCCGGATTCTTTTCTTTCTGTTGCCAAATACTTTGGGGGCCTCATGTTCAATTAAAAATTAAAACTTGGCCACACAGACCAAGAGTCTAATTACATTTCTCAACATCTGTCTTTCATTTCAGGCCAAAAGAAAATAATATTTACAGAACATGAGATTGAGACCAAATACACTGCTATCTTTTTTATCTAGTAGGATTGTTGAATGTCTCCATTAAAGAATGTGCTGGGGCAGAGAGACAGTACAATGGGGAGGACACTTGCCCTGCATGTGGCCAATGCAGGTTCAATCCCTCAGCATCCCGTATGGTTTCTGGAGCACTGCCAGGAGTGATCCCCGAGTGCAGAGCCAGAAGTAACCCCTGAGTATAGCCGGGTGTGGCCCCAAAACAACGAAAAGAACGTGCCTCTCGGTGATATATCGATTAGGAATGCTTCATCTGCAAATAAGACAGCCCTGAGTTACTGGTTTATTTTTCTCAGAGAAATCTGGAGGGAGGGATCCCTGGGCTAGGTTTGTTCTTCCACTCTACCACCTCAGCATGTTCATTTTCTCTTTCAATACTAGCATATGCCAACTCTGTTTCCAAGCAACAAGTCCAGAAAGAGGAAGCATGAGAGAAAAGCAAAAGCTTTTACCTATATTTGTCATTTTTGTGTTTTGTTTTCGGGCCACACCCAATGGTGCTCAGGGCTTACTCCTGGATCAGTGCTCAGGGATCACTCACAGCACTGTTGGGTTCCGAGGACTATACTGGGTGTTGGAGATCAAACTCTGGTCGTATGCACTTTAGGGTAAATGCCTTGCTCACCATACTATCTCTCCAAGCCCCAACATGTTTTATTTTTATTCATTTGTTATTTTTATTCACTTCCACTAATCCTTCCACCTTGTTGGTCAGAGTCGCACTACAAGAACAACTATAGACCAATCACTGCTGAGGTAAACTAGGAAGACCAGACAGGTTCAAACTAATCATGATTCATCAAGGACCACCAAGGACAGGACTGCTTTGGACGGAAGTGGAGACAAGTACTATGTTGACTACAAACACAATCATGATTCTATTAATAAGATTAAGTGACTCAGTTGCTGAATGAGCAGAAAGTAGTATATTCCACAAGTTTATCATAGAGAAGTATCTAGGAAGAAACAACTTGCCAATAAAGAAGAAAAGCAATACATATCTTTTCATTCATGAAATCCCTAACTACTGGCTAAATAGCCGCGTGCTGGAAGGCACTTGTCTTGCACAGTGCTGACACGGGTTTGATTCCTCAGCACCCAGATGGTGCCCTGAGTACTCACTGCCAGGAGTGATCCCCAACCATTGCTGGTATCACCCCAGAACAAAACAAACAAGACTGTAAATACTGTGGGGAGCTAGCATACTCAGGGACGTAGAGCAGATTCACTTGTCTTAACTTTCCTCTTCAGATTTTTTAAAACATGCTCTGCCAGAAATTGAATGTAAGGTCTCAAACACAGGAGGCACGGATTCTTCTACTGAGCAAAATTTGGGCTTCAGCCCCAATTTTTATATTTTTACATATTTTAAAAAAGTTTTAGTCAAGAACCATGATTTACAAAGTTAATGATAGTCGAGGTTTAGGCATATAATATTTCAACAACAATCCCACCACCAGTGTTCCCTCCATCAGTGTTCCCAAATTTCCTCTCCATCCACACCCACCCCCACCTGTCACCTTGACAGGCACATTACAAAGTTCTGGTGACTGCAGCTTAGGTCTCATGTTTTCAGTTTCACTGAAGTCCTGACCCTGTGTCCTCATTACTTCTCTTTCTCTTCTTCTTTCCCCCTTGATTTCTTTCCTTCTCCATCCTTCTCTTCCCTAAACACTGGGGTCAAAGGTGAACTGTCATTCCCTATTTGCTAGAATACATTTCCTTACCCAGTTATTCTATATGCCGCTGATAAATGAGATCATCCTGCTTGTCTTTCTTCTGCCTTATTTCACTCAACATATCTTCCCATTCCAACCAGGTTGCAGCAAATGGCATGATTTCATCATTCCTTGCAGCTGCATAGTATTCCTTTGTGTATATAAGCCACATCTTCACTATCCATTCACGTGTCGATGAACACCTAGATTGATTTTTTTTTAATTTTTTATTATACCACCGTGAGACATACAATTACAAAGGTGTTCATAATTGGTTCTTGGTAATACAGTATTCCAGCACCCATCCCTCCACCAGTGCTCCATTTCCACCACCAATATACCCCCACCCCCTCCCGCCCCCCCCCAGGCTGCCTCAACAGCAGGTAGCCCTGTTTCTTCTCTATCTCTCTCTGTCTCTCTCTCTGCATCTCTCTCCCTCTTCTTTTACACACTGTGGCTAGCCCTGAAGATATTTAGAGTTTATCTCTTAAGTCTCTTTGTATATATTCAATGGTGAGTTTTAGTCTGCCGTTACCATTTCCCACACTTAGTAAAACACTGGTATCTGTTTATATCCTATGAATGAATGCAGTCATTCTATATCTGTCCTTTTCCTTCTGACTAATTTCACTCAGCATGATAGTCTCCATGTCCATTCATTTGCAGGTAAATTTCATAATTTCGTCTTTTCTGACAGCTGTATAGTATTTCATAGTGTAGATGTACCACAGTTTCTGTAGCCAGTCCTCTGTTCTCGGGCATTTAGGTTGTTTCGAGATTCTATTCAGCCCAAATTTTTAGGTTTTTTTTTTTTTTTTTTGCTTTTTTGGGTCACACCCAGCAATGCTCAGGGGTTTCTCCTGGCTCTTCACTCAGAAATTACTCCTGGCGGTGCTCGGGGGACCATATGGGATGCCTGAGGTCGAACCCAGGCCGGCATGGACCAGCCGCATGCAAGGCAAACGCCTTACCCGCTGGGCTATCGCTCCGCCCCTATTCAGCCCCAAAATTTAAAATTATTATTAAGAGGCAGCACACACAGAAATAATAATTATTTAAAATAAAAAAATAATAAAAATAATACAGTGTTGCTTGCCAATTATAGCTCGACACATAAAAAGTGAAGGAGAGATGAAGAAATAGTACAGTTAAGGCTCTTGCCTTGCATGCAGCTACTTCAGCTGACCCCAGTTTGACCCCTGGCACCTGCATATGGTCACGTGAGCACTGGCAAAGGCTGCTCCTGAACACAGAGGTTGGAAGAGCTGCTGAGCACAACCAGAGGCAGCCCCCAAATCAAACAGTAATTAAAAATAAAATAATAAAACAAAACAAAATAAAACCAGAAAGGAAGGCCAGCAAGATATTACTGGGCGTTTAGGGTCTTGGGCACTTGGCTTGCATGGAATCAACTGCAATCTGATGATCAGATCTCATGCTCCCCCCTCCCCACCCGAGACAGCCGGCTCCCGTACAAAGCCAAGTGTAGCCTCCTCACCCCAGAAATTTTTAGAATACAAAAATAGTTTCTGTAGCAAAACTTCAAAGAAACAGGGCAATGGGGCACTCTGGAAAATATCTTCTAGTACCAAACTCAGTGAATGGCGAACACAGAGGTAGTCAGACTGCACAAGATTTTAATTTCATTACTAAATATTGCTGAAATTTGAAGGTTTTCATTTAAAAAAATCATTTAAGACTTAAAAACACAGGGCTAAAGAAGTAGTTCAGTGGTAAAGCACTTGTCTTGCGAATGTAAGGCCTGGAATTTAATTTCCAGTACTGCAAAATTATTTTAATTTCGCAGTACTGAAATTAAAATATAACAAATATAAATTTGTACATATAACAAAATGTACAAATCATATTCAAATAATTTTGTTTGTTTGGAGTCACATGTGGTGTTCAGAACTTACCTCTGGCTCTGTGCAAAAATTATTCCTGGCAGTGCTCAGGGGGATCTTATAGGATGCCTGGGATGGAACCAGGTTGTTTGTATGTAAGGAAAGCAACGTACTGCTGTTCTATCTCTTCAGCCCCTAATGTTCAAATGGTTTAATGCATGACATAACCCCTCACCTCTCCAAAGGGCAGTTCTTGAAGAATAACAGGTAGGGAGGAAGAGGAAAACTCGAGGTGACACCAGATTAGTGACGGAAGATCTTAGGCACCCTGATAGTAATGACAGAAGATCTTAGGCACTCTGATAGTAATGGGTGGATAGTAATTCTGCACACCACATGCATAACATAAACATTACTGCAGGCATATTACTTCAGCTACAATCAAAAAGAGAAAAGAAAAGATGCTCGTTGGCCAAGTCAGACACAAATACAAGCCGCTTCTATGGTGTGGCTAAAAACTCATCACACAACCAACTTTAACATTGGCAGCAGTCTGGATAAAATTAGATTCTAACAGCCAATGAGGAAATTTACATTATCATGCATATATTAGCAATTTTTAGTGCTTTAAAAATTAAAATCAGCCAAGAAGTACATCATGTGTATTTATCCTCAGGAATCAAAGACTGGTATTAAGATGAACATTTAATGTTGAAAGTAACCAAAATTAGGGGCGGAGCGATAGCCCAGCGGTAGGGCATTTGCTTTGCACGCAGCTGGCCTGTGCCGGCTCGGGTTCGATCCCTGGCATCCCATATGGTTCCCCAGCACAGCCAGGGAGTAACTCCTGAGTGCAGAGCCAGGAGAAACCCCTGAGCATCGCCAGGTGTGACCCAAAAAAAAAAAAAAAATTAAAAAAAAAAAAAAGAAAGTAACCAAAATTGGAACATAAGATGTGATCTCCACTTTTACTAAGCTTAGAAGCACACAGCAGAACGAGTCTCTTAATTGTAGAAACTGCCAAATAGAATACTGTTAGCAGTGACTATTTGGGGCTTGGTTTGGATGTCAAAATTAGGCAATTCTACTATAGGTCTTTGAAAAATCTCCCCAGTAAATTGTATCACTTAAAGCTGCCCAAAAAAACATGTTCATCAATTAAACAAACCAGCTCTCACTAACCTGCTCAGGAATAAAACAAATTTGATCTTGGCTTGAAGAAGACGGCACAATCCTAACAGAGACGCCAGAATCCAGAGGTGTGAAGTGCCTCCCTACCTTTCAGGGGCCCTCAAGATAGCAGTAGTTGGACACACAACACTAAACAGAAAACATGAAAATGTGGCTACTCCGCTAAATGAAACAATTCACTCTGCAAACCCTTTGCACTCACATCTTGTTTGATTGTCCTAGGATCCTAATAAGCAATGCCTAGCAGACAGTACAATTTTCCTCCCTCTTCCTACATTTTCCAAGAGTCCTCCCTTCACAGAATTTTCCATAGGAGAAGAAAGGAAAAAGGTCTCCTGAATTATCTCTTCAGTATCTCAGCCCCACACTTCAACAAGCTACTCTCTATTGCCCTCTGGAGGATTTCAGTACAATGGGGGGTGGTGTGGGGGGGGAGTAACACTGACAGAACATATAGATGCCTACAGTATATAAATATATATAAACATTCATACTGCAAATGACATTCATATCTTTGTTTAAGACTTATCTGTTCATGTTTTCAAGTATCACAAGGAAGTCATGTAAAACTCTTGCCACATTGTAAGTCTGTTGACTAGTCTGTTGTAAGTCTGATTAATAGATTGCAAGTCTGTTGACCTCAGGTCTAGGCCACTTCCTGAAGTTCACATATCCACTTACTAAACTTGTTAGACTTTTCTCTGTCATTCCATTCTAAACTACAATGACTCGGTGAATCTGGAATTCATGGGGGAGGAAATTCACCTGATAGAATGAACACTTAAGGGAATGGTAGGGCTGTAACAAGGTGGAGAGATCGGGCTGCTGACATTTCCAAAGTGAGCACCCAAAACTAAACCACCCCCACCCCCACCAACCCCAACCACCAAAACAAATTGCAGAGAGAGAATACAGGGCTAAGACACTCACCTTGCATGCATTTGAACCTTGGCACCACATATGGTTCCCCGAGTGGCACTAGGGTTTACTCCTGAGCAAAGAGTTTGGATTAGCCCGAGTAATATTGACTGTGGCCCAACAACCAAACCGCAACAACAAAAACAAAGAAAACGGATAAGGGTGAACTGAGTTCTTGCTTATTCTGTAGCCCCCAAAGTTAAAAAAAAATCTGTATTTTTTTAAAGAAATGCCCAATCATTTATATGTAAAATGCCCATACAGGAGATGTCTTAGTGACTTCAAACCATTACTAGGAACAAGAAATAACAATAGATTGGATTTAGCCTACCAGAGCAGACATTGTGGGTAATAACTGCAAGCTTTGAGAAAAACCAGAGAAAGAAAACACATACATCCATCTCGCTGCAATGAGATTCATCCTATCAAAAAACCATCTGGTTAATAGGGACAGAGAGAGCAGATGTGGCAATTTGGAGACTGCTTAAATCTTTAGCTAGTCCCTTCATAGGGTGGTTCATCTTAATTTTGAAACAAAGTGGTTTTACAAAGCATATTAAAGCATAAATAAATCACTCCAACAGTCTGGCTATTTCTTCCCCTCCTGGCTCAGTAGACAGAGAGCTGGCAGGGCCCACCCAGGTAGGCAAGGGAACCTCTGCACCTAAGAGCAGCTCGTGCACCTGATGCTGCTTCTTCTGTCCCCAGAAAGGCCACTCAGGTATGGTGACAGGCACTTAAGTCCCATTCCCTACTGTGACTTTTCCCCAACTTGGGTCTGCTTTAAATTCTAACTATTCCCTTCACCCTGTTTATCTACACATTTATCTTTCTCAAAACCAAAGGAGGAGCCAGGAATGTAGCTCAGTGGTAGGAAACTTGCCTCCCATGTTTAAGAACCTGGTTTCACAACACACACACACACACACACACACACACACACAAGCGCACACAAGCACAATCTCTCCATTGACAACAGAGTTAGGGCTGGAGATGAGACTCAAGGTATGAGACAGCGAGTCACTTTCATTTGCAGTTTAATGACACCTACTTACATAAATGGCTTTTACTAGAGCTAGTCAAATCTCTATTTCAGCATCATTAGATCCCCTTACTGACTATTCCTAACTCAAATTTAAAGATTTGGTAAGGAGAGCCGGAGAAACAATAGAGGAATAGAGGGGTTAAGGTGCTTGCCTTGAAGGCAGCGAACTCAGGTCAGATTCCCTCAGCACATATATGGTCCCCCTGAGCCCCATCAAGAGTAATCTCTGAGATTACTATGAGAGCCTGTACGCCACGAAACAAGAGAACCTAGAAGAAATGGACAAATTCCTGAATTCCTATAGCTTCCCAAGTCTGCAACAAGAAGATTTGAAATACCTCAACATCGAGGAAATAGAATCGGTAATCAAAAGTCTACCCAAACACAAAAGCCCAGGACCAGATGGTTCACCAGTGAATTCTACAAAACCTTTAAAGAGGACCTACTCCCAATTCTTTTTTAAGCTCTCCCCGCAAATTGAAGAAACAGAAACACTCCCAAATAGCTTTTACGAGGCACATATCACCCTGATACCCAAAGCAGACAAAGATGCCACAAAAAAGGAAAACTACAGACCAATCTCCCTGATGAATACAGATGCTAAGATCTTCAACAAAATACTAGCAAATAGAATCCAAAGAGCCATCAAAAAGATTATACACCATGACCAAGTGGGATTCATCCTGGGAATGCAAGGATGGTTCAACATCCGCAAGTCAATCAACATAATACATCATATCAACAAAAAGAAAAATAAAAACCATATGATCATATCAATAGATGCAGAGAAGGCATTTGACAAGATTCAACACCCGTTCATGATAAAAGCTCTCCGTAAAATGGGGATTGAAGGAACCTTCCTCAAGATAATCCAGGCCATCTACTACAAGCCCACAGCGAGCATCATTCTCAATGGGGAAAAACTGAAAGCCTTCCCCTTAAGATCAGGGACAAGACAAGGCTGCCCACTCTCACCACTTCTATTCAATATAGTACTGGAAGTACTTGCCAGAGCAATCGGGAAGAAAAAAGACATTAAGGGCATCCAGATAGGAAGGGAAGAAGCCAAGTTATCACTATTTGTAGATGACATGATATTATACCTGGAAAACCCAAAACTCTCTACCAAGAGGCTCCTAGAAATAATACATTCCTATAGTAAAGTACCAGGGTACAAAATCAATACCCAAAAGTCAATGGCCTTCCTATATGCAAACAGCGAAAGAGAAGAAAGGGACATTAAAGAAACTATTCCATTCACAATCGCGCCGCAGAAAATCAAATACCTAGGAATCAGTTTGACAAAGAATGTAAAGGATCTCTACAAAGAAAACTACAAAACATTACTTCACGAAATAAAAGAAGACCTAAGGAAATGGAGACACATTCCCTGCTCATGGATTGGAAGGATTAACATTATCAAAATGGTAATACTCCCTAGAGCTTTATACAGATTCAATGCAGTCCCTATAAAGATACCCATGATGTTCTTCAAAGAAATTGAACAAAACACTCCTGAAATTTGTATGGAATAATAAAACTCCACAAATAGCTAAAGCAATCCTTGGGAAAAAGAAGATGGGAGGTATCACTTTCTCCAACCTCAAGCTCTACTACAGAGCAGTTGTAATTAAGACAGTGTGGTATTGGTATAGAGACAGTCCCGTAGACCTATGGAATAGAACTGAGTATCCTGAAACACATTCTCAAATATACAACCACTTAATCTTCGATAAAGGAGCAAAAAAATATTAAGTGGAGCAAAGAAAGCCTTTTCAACAAATGGTGCTGGGAAAACTGGGTAGCTACGTGTAAAAAATGAACTTAGACCTCCTTCTAACGCCATGCACAAAAGTCAGATCAAAATGGATTATAGATCTCAACATCAGACATGAATCTATAAGGTACATCGAAGAAAACATAGGAGAAATGCTCTACGACATCGAAACAAAAAAGTATCTTTAAAGACGACACACCACTGACCAAGCAAATGGAAGCAAAGATAAACAAATGGGATTATATAATGTTAAAAAGCTTCTGCACCTCAAAAGAAATGGTGACCAAGACACAAAGACAATCCACAGAGTGGGAAAGGATATTCACCCAATACCCATCTGACAAGGGGTTAATATACAGGATATATCAGGCACTGGTAGCACTCCACAAGAAAAAAACAGCCAACCCCATCAAAAAATGGGGAGAAGCAATGAACAGAAGCTTCCAAAAAGAAGAAATTCGAATGGCCAAAAGGCATATGAAAAAGCGCTCTTCATCTTTAATCATCAGGGAGATGCAAATCAAAACAACAATGAGGTACCATCTCACAACACAGAGACTGGCACACATCCAAAACAGCAAGAACAACCGGTGCTGGCGGGGATGTGGGGGGGGAAAGAGACTCTGATCCACTGTTGGTGGGAGTGCCGACTGGTCCAGCCCTTTTGGAAAACAATATGGGCATTCCTCCGAAAACTAGATATTGAGCTCCCATTTGATCCAGCAATAGCACTCCTGGGAATATACCCGAGAGACCGAAAAACACATAGCAGAAACACTATCTGTACTTCTTTAATCATCTCTGCGCTATTCACTATAGCTAGAATATGGAAACAACCTAAATGCCTGAGAACAGAGGACTGGCTAAAGAAACTGTGGTTCATCTGCACTATGGAATACTATGCAGCTGTCAGAAAAGATGAAATTACGAAATTTACCTGCAAATGGATGGACATGGAGACTATCATGCTGAGTGAAATTAGTCAGAAGGAAAAGGACAGATATAGAATGACTGCATTCATTCATAGGACATAATTAGATACCAGTGTTTTACTAAATGTGGGAAATGGTAATGGCAGATTCAAACTCTCCATTGAATATACACAAAGAAACTTAAGTGATAAACTCTAAATATCTGCAGGGCTAGCCACAATGTGTAAAATAAGAGGGAGAGAGATGCAGAGACAGAGAGAGAGACAGAGAGAGAAAGAGAGGAAACTGGGGTACCTGCTATTAAGGCAGCCTGGGGGGTGGGCGGGAGGGGGTGGGGTACATTGGTGGTGGAAATGGGGCACTGGTGGAGGGGATGGGTGCTGGTATACTGTATTACCAAAAACCAATTATGAACACGTTTGTAATTGTATGTTTCACGATGGTATAATACAAAATTAAAAAAAAAGAATAATCTCTGAGCACAAACCCAGAAGTAAGTTCTGAGCACTATCAGGGGAAGTCCAAACACCAAATAAATAGACAAATAAATAAATTAATAGATTCCTGAAGGAGACAAAGTCCCTACAACATAAAACATGACCTAATCATTTAAATATATTTATATACTGAAAACTTGTAAATGTATGGACTGGAGCAATGGTACAGTGGGTAGGGCACTTGCCTTGAACATGACCAACCTGAGTTCAATTCCCAGCATCTCAGCTTCCCCCCTCACCCCAAGAACTGCTGGGAGTGACTCCTGAGTGCAGTGTCAGGAATAACTTGTGAGCAGCACCAGGTGTCCCAAAAACCAAATAAATCAATACTTATAAGCTAAGTATCATATCCAGAATTAAGGCTAAGAGGTCAAAGAAGTTACATTAATAATTGCAATTCACATGAGTGTTCTCTCTATCTTAAAAATTTACATAGTGGTGTATATAATTAAGTTTCTTGAAAATCTGGCCAAGTCCTTATAGATTATTTAATAATAGATTATTCCTGAAGGATATACCAAGTTAAGTTCAATTGAAAGAAGAATGGATTTCATTTGACCTCCAAAAAATGTCCTCAAGTGCCTATTAGAGCTGTACTATATTCCTACCATTTCATTATTTCCTTGAAAATGAATTAATGAGAATCATGAAGATTGTCTTGTTTAAAATTTCTATTGATTACTACCTGCAAGGGTTCTAATAATAGATAATTGAAAAGAATTTATGTACTCTGTGAGTACTTTGCTTCAAATGCAGAGAAAGCCCTTTTTAAAAGTGTGGCCATTGGGCCAGAGCAATAGTCCAGCGGGTAGGGTGTTTCCCTTGCACGCAGCCAACCCGTGTTCGATCCTCGGCATCCCATATGGACCCCGGCGCTGCCAGGAGTAATTCCTGAGTACAGAGCCAGGAGTAATCCCTGAGCATCACCGGTGTGACCCAGAAAGCAAAAAAAAAAAAAAAAAGTGTGGCCATGTGACATGTCCAAACTCTAATCTGACATGTCCAAAGTCAGATTTCACAATGTGATGTCAATGACATCACAGTTAGAAGCCCACCAGATCGGATGAGATGTAATGTAAAAAGCCAAACAACGGCAACTAACAAAAACATGGACACCAAAGTTTTAACTTGCAACAACAGCTTAATAAAACCTCAGACAAGGACTTCATGTTCCCATGATGAGATAAAACAATTTTCACAATTTTTTTCTACATAAATAGTTTTTAATAATTCCATTAGCCATTTAATGGTAACAAGCAATATAAAATGAATCATTGTGGGGCAGCTATGGGGCAGGCTTTAGGGGTGGTTGGGAAAATGGAGACAGTGGTGGAGAGGAGACATTGGTCGTGAGATTGGTTGGAATATTGAACACCTGTAACAAATCATCATGAACAACTTTGTAAACTATTGTGTTTAAATAAAAGGGGGTGGGAGAAGAGAAGACTGCTCAAAATCAGACAGTGGGAATTTCAGGTCCACAACTTTTGCTAGGGATCATTCCAACCTTGCGAAAACTTCCAAGCTTATGTGAAAACACAGCCCCCAGGTCCCAGAGCAGCAATTCAATGGTGACTATGATTGCAGATCCAAAAGGAAAAGGCAACCTAGGCTGCTTATGAAGGTTTGGAGATTAACAGATTCCTCACCAGCTAATTCTCAGCTAAAAAGGATGAATCTTTCCAGTACAAGGAGGTTTGCAAATATATCTGCCCTGATTCGCTCAGGGTCACAATTCCTGCAACATTATAAGGCCCATTGCAGGAATTCCTCAAGCTCTCTTTATTTATTTTTTTGGGGGTGGTGCTTTGGATCAAACCAGGGCCTTGCCTCTGGGCTCCCCTCACCCCTCTCATGACAAGCTGTCCTCTGAGGCTGCTGGTCATAAACTTAGATTTCACAGTGGCTGGTAGGGATTCGATTGCTCCATGAAGACTATGAGAGCTGTGAATGGGACCCAGGTTACCAACTTAACTCACCTCTACACCTCCTAGTCAATTTTCACCTAACACCTACAATAAATAAAACCCCCAGAGACTTTTCAAGAAAATACTACTAGTAACAAGTACATTAGAAATGAAGCGCTCTGGGTTCCTCACCCCTTGTGTCTCAGAATTACGCTCTCCATTATTTGTTTTTTATGTTTTGGTTGGTGTTTCTTGGCTTGTTTCGGGGCCACATCTGGTGGTGCTCGGGACTTCCTCCTGGCTCTGCACTCAGGAATCGCTGCTGCGGTGTCTTACCAAACTATATGGGGTGCCGGGGTTCCCCAGGTCTGCTACATGCAAGGCAAGCATGCTACCTGTTGCACTATCGCTGCACTCTTCTATCAAAGGATTTCCATTTACATCATTCTATTACAAACCCTGAAGAAAACACAGTCCCAAGCATTGATTAGAGTCTTACCTCTAAGGATGTGCTGGTGGTGATTTTCAGATCACTGGAATCTAGGTAATAAAACTGGAGTTCCCATTTTATAAAGTACAAATAATTTCCAAGACAACAACATTGGCTTATTATCAGAAACACGAGTTCTGCCAACTAGCTGTTTTTTTTTTTAATTTCAGAATCTTAAAAATAGTTGTAAATCTGTGTGGACTGTGAAACAGTAAAGGCAGTTTCACTTAAAGTAAAGGTAGTTTTCACTTAAAGACAGTAAAGTTTGGGTTTGACTTAAACTGTTACTAGCAACATCAACACACACATACCATTGTCACTGTCACTGTCTTCCCGTTCATCATCAATTGTCTTGAGCAGGCACCAGTAACATCTCCATATGTCCAGTCTCATGCTAGTAGAGCCCAAGGGGCCCTGCTTGTTCCAGGAACATAAAGGGCCTCAAACCATTCCATCAGGTCATGGGAATGAGGTCTAAAATTGTTACTGGTATTTGGCATATCAGGAAAATTTGGTATACCAGTAACAAAAATTTTTATTTTCCTGACCTTGAAAGAGCCCTTAATATGGCAGCAGTAAGAAAGGCGTCACAACTCCACCCAGCAGACCAGACTATCACAGCCTGGATCATCAACAGCCACCCTGCAGCAGTTTTTTTTTTTTCAATCCGGCCCAGGTATGCTGAACCAGAGACTCTCAGACATGGGACAGAGCTGCTACTTGCTCTCCCTGTGCCCAGCTGCTCGTGAGGCACCCGGGAGGCATGGTGGGTTCTAGCCCTGGCCTGCCACCCCAGCAGAGCCTCACAACAAGCCAGACCACCCTCCCCTACTCCACGGGGCCCACCATTTTCCACATCCGGACTTCCCTCTCATCACAACTCCACCCAGCAGACCAGACTATCACAGCCCGGCTCCCGCAGCTGCCAGCAGCCGCACGGCTCATCAATAAATGCTTTATATAGAGGTGACTACAAGAGTATACCACCCACACAGCAAGCCTGGCAAGCTGCTCGTGTAGTATTTGATATGCCAAATACCAGTAACATTTATATTAGGTCATTCCCGTGACCTAATATAATGGTTTGAGGCTCTCTATGTTGCTGGAGCAAGAGGATGACTTTGGGTTCTACTAACATGAGACAGGACATATGGAGATATTACTGGTGCCCGCTCTAGCAAATAGATGATTAACGGGAAGATAGTGATAGTGATAGAAGAAAGGCGAACCAGCAGTGCCTGATAAAATTTCTCGGCAATCCTAGGTAGCCAAAACGAAGAAGGACTAAAATGACTGTCTGTACTTCCAATGCACGTGCGCTGGCATCGGAAGCATATATTGAGGTTCTGATGGTGCAAGCGCAAAAGATCAAGTACGACATCTTTGGTCTGACTGAGACAAGGAGGCATCAGTCGCATCATGCTGTATTTGGCACCGGAGAAAATTTGTTCCTAGGAACATGCGACTAAAGAGGCGTCGGTGGCGTTAGTGTCCTTGTCAACACGAACATGGCCGTCAACATTAATTCACTTGAATGCCTAACAAACCAGATAGGATGATTACACTTGAAGAGATGTGGCCCACTGCCAGCAATTTCTATCATCATTGTCTATGCACCAACATCCACTTACAAAGGAGATGAAAATGAGAAATTCTACATGGAACTGGAGGAGTTCTATAAAAAAGATCACACCTTCTACAAGATCATAGTCGGTGATTTTAATGCCAAGATAGGACCGAGAAGATCGGCTGAAGAACTCCACATTGGGACCCATGGTCTAGAATGGAATGAACAGGGTGAGAGACTATCTGAGTTCATCATGTCCACCAAGACCATTCATGGGAACTCACAGTTCCAAAAGGCTGAAGCGAAACGTTGGACATGGGAATCTCCTGGAGGACAGTTCCACAGTGAAATTGACCACATCATCTTCAATCGACGGTTTTGTCTGACAGATGTTGCTGTCGTCCCCAAATTCCAAACAGGATCGGACCACCGTCTCCTTTGTGCAAAATTCTACTTCCCGCAACGGGAGAAAAGGCTGCAAAGTTTAAGAAGAGAACTCCCAGAATGACCACCAACTGGGAACTCTTTGGCACCATTGCAGCAACATGGGAAGATACCACCATTGACGACATCGATGAAAAATACAACCTACTGGTTCAGCACATCCATGATTGTGCAAAGAATGCCAGAGAGAGAAAGACAAAAAAAGGACTCCTGTCTTCAGAAACTCTCGAGCTCATTCGCCAACGTGGCAAGGCGCGAGCCTCAGGAGACCAAATGCTAATGTCCAAGCTTGCTAAACAGTGCAGAGAAACGATAAAAGAAGACCTCAAAGACAGAAGAGCAGAAATACTGGAAGATGCAGCAGAAGCCAGGAAAAGCATTCGCATCGCCCGCCTTTCCTTCACCAACTATAAGACCAAGATGACTGCCCTCCAATGCCCTAATGGATCTATCACATCTTCCAGAAAGGCAATGGAGAAGATTAGCCATGACTTCTACTCAGATCTCTTTGATAGCCATATCCACCTACCCACATACAAATTACACAGGATGGATATGTCATTCCCAACGTTCTCCCTTCTGAAATCCGACATGCCATCTCTTTGGTAAAGAAGGGAACAGCACCAGGCCCAGACAAATTCAGACCCGAACACCTGAAGAATCTGCCATCGGTATTCATCAGTACACTAGCTCGGCTCTTCACACACTACCTGTCCGAATGCAAGGTGCCCTCCCAATGGAAAACCAGCAGGACAGTTCTACTGTTCAAGAAGGGAGACATTCACGACATCGGCAACTATCGCCCCATCTGCCTGTTGTCCGTCATCTACAAGCTGTTTACAGGAGTCATCCTGAACAGGATTAGCAGAACACTAGATGAAGAACAAGCATGTGAGCAAGCAGGCTTCCGGAAAGGATTCAGCACAATCGACCATATCCACATGGTAACCAAGCTCATTGAGTTTTGTAGGGAGTACAAGATGCCGCTCTTTCTCACATTCATTGATTTACAGAAAGTCTTTCATTCTGTGGAGACTGAAGCAGTCATAGAAGCCCTAGCCAAACAGGGTATTCAAATCCAATACATCAAGATCCTTCGTGAGCTGTATCATGGATTCACCACCAGGATCTCACCATTCTACAAAGTGATCAGTAATGTTAAAAGAGGGGTTCGACAGTGATACAATTTCACCAAACTCTTTAGCGCCACCCTTGAGAACATCATGCGACAATTAGAATGGGAAGGAATGGAAGTGAAGATAAATGGTCGGCAACTACACCACCTCCGCTTCGCTGATGACATCATTCTAATAACACCAAACATTAGCCAAGCGGCACAAATGCTGGCTGACTTTGACCGAGAATGTGGAAAGATACGTCTACAGCTGAATCTAAAGAAAACTTTGTTTATGAAAAATGAACTAGTTCTAGAGGCCCCATTCACTCTCAATGGAACAAACATCTCTGAATGCAACAGTTATGTGTACCTAGGTCGAGAAGTCAACATGATGAACGACCTAAAACCTGAGCTGCGCAATAGAAGAGAGTGGCATGGAATGCCTTCAAAGGCATCGAAGAAGTAGCTAAAAGGACAAAGAACCTCCGGCTCCAGGCACATCTCTTCGACTCCACCGTTCTCCCTGCATTAACATATGCCTCAGAGACCTGGGCCCTACGAAAGCAGGATGAGAATGCTATTCGGGTCTCCCAGAGAGGAATCAAAAGAGCTATGATTGGAATATCATGCCTCACTCAAGTGAGAAAAGGAATCCGGATTTCTGACCTCCGTCGCTATTGCAGAATCAGGGATGCTGTCTCGTTTGCCAAGGCATCGAAAATCAGATGGGCTGGACATGTAATGCGATTTGGAGACAACCACTGGACTAGAGCCGTTACTGACTGGATCCCACGTGATGTCAAAAGATCACGTGACTGCCCACCTACAAGATGGTCAGACTTCCTTGTCAAGACCCTGAAGGAACGGTTTGAGGCTCTTCATATTCCTGAATCAACCAAATGCCATTGGGCTACATTGGCACATGATAGAGTCCAATGGAAATGTTACTGGCGCCCACTCGAGCAAATTGATGAATAACTGGGATTCAAGTGATCAAGTGAATTGGTATATCAAATACGACACGGGTAGCTTGTCAGGCTCTGCCGTGCGGGTAGCATACACATACCATTAGCCCATGAAACAAAGGCTATTAGACCTCCTAAATGGTTCTGTATTCTCACCTACTTTTCAAACTTAAAAACTAACTGTAAGCAAGGTGCATGCAAAAGCTCCCCAGTGAAGCAAGAGAGACAGTACAGCTGGCAAGGTGTTTGCCATGCATGCAGCTCACCCAGGTTCCTCCCTGATGGCTTACGCTCCTCTGATCCACACTAGGAGTGATCCCTGAGTGCAGAGTCAGAAGTAAAGCAGGAGCCGGCGAGATAGCACAGCAGGTAGGGCATTCATCTTGCATGCAGCTGACCCAATCCCCAGCATCCCATATGGTCCCCGAGCATCACCAGGAGTAATTCCTGAGTGCAGAGCCAGGAGTAACCCCTGAGCATTGCCAGGTGTGACCCCCCCCCAAAAAATGTCCTGAGCATGGCTGGGTTTAGCCCCAAAACGAAGTAAACAAAAAATGCTCCCCAGTTTTCATTCCTTTTTGTGCTTTGAGCAACCTTTCTACAGAGTAGTGAAAGTGTTAAGAGCCAGAGGTTTGCATTGAAACTATCTCCTTCCTTGTCATACCCTCTGAGAAGATGTGTAATGATGTGTAATGATGTCCTATTAGAAGCTTTTGTCTATCAAAAGCCACTAGGTACACACAGGTATTCTCACCTGCAGAGATGCTTAACTGAAACACAGAAAGGCAACAGTCCGTATTTGCATTTCTGCCAGGAAGCGCCATGGACCAGTTCCAAAAGGGGAATTACACTTTGTTTTTGATGGCCATCACCTGAGAATGATATTATGGACCAAAAGATGCTATACTATTTCCTGAGTGTCAGACATTGTGCTAAGTATATTACATATATTCTCCTAATATTTTGTTTAATCTGTCTATTAACCACAGGAGATTAGAACATTGCTACTCTCCCATCTGTAAAGATAGAGAGAGCAAAGCTCGGAGAGATTAATGACTTGCCAGTGGTTACATATCCAGTCAATAGAGACTCTCCAATCTGAATATAGCGCCCCACTCCAATCCCAATTTTTCTAAGGGCAATACCACTATACTAAGTACAGGGGAAACAAAGGCTGTTTTCCTGTGGCTTCTGTTTTTATGAATCAATAACACAAGCAATAATAACAACGGTCATTACTGACAGAACACTTAAAATGCATCATTAGGTACCATGTCAAATATTTGAATTCATTTAATTTTAAGAGATGACTCTCAGAATTTATTTTAGACACATATTTTAGACAATGTCGGCATCTCCCCCTATTTACAAAACTCCAACATACCCCCCATAATAGATATTTCACTTCAATATGTTTCTTTTTATACCAAGCTGGGCTGGATTTTGTGGTGAGTTGCAGCATGTTTTTCCCATAGCTGCACACTAAGTGTGTCAAGTGGACTGGAGCAAGTTCTATGATCTCTGGATCTCTCTACCCTTATCCATGTGATATCTATGGTCTCTGGGTCTCTCTATCCTTACCCATTCAATATCTATTGTCTGTTTACCCAAACCCTTTAAAAAATTTACAGAATCATGATTTACAAAATTACTAATAGTTGTTTTAGGCACACAGTAATGCAACAGCAATCCCTCCACCAGAGTCAACTTCCCTCCACCAGTGTTCCCAGATTCCCTCCATAATCCAGCCCCCACTTCCAAGTCAATACACAAAATCAGATGCATTCTTTTAAACAAAGACTGAAGCAGAGGAGAAAGCAATCAGTCTATCTCATTTAAAATAGTATCTAGGTGTTAGCTTAACCAAAGATATGGGAGATACATACAGTGGACGGGAAGAATCAGTATTATTAAAATGACTATCTTACCTATCTAAGCTATTGTATAGATTCAGTGCAATCCCCACCCAAATTCAGACGACATTCTCTCAAACTGCTTTAGAGAATTTGTCACACATTGAGTCTGAGTGAAAAGTGGTGCGTGTGCAATACTCAGTCCCTAATACAGTAAGCGTACAAGAGCTGACACTTCCCTGGACCAAGCCTACAAAAACACTGTTTTGTGTGCCCTCCCTTCTGAAAAGCTTCATTTGGGATGAACTGTCGTAGATTCATTATTTTACTTCCAGTAAAATATTCTGCGAGTTGGCAAACTTCTGGATATTACCCTCTCCCCATCTGTAAAACCTTTAGCATTTGTCACCCAATCGGGATCCAGAAAACAAGCTTAACCAGCTTCTGTTAAAGAAGAAACCTGCACAACGACAATATGTCTGGGAAATGTTTATAAACAAACTCTGAAACATCTGTCCACATGAAAGTCTAGAAACAGATATGATAATTAGCTTTTGAGGAAACAGGAGAAATGGGAGGTAGGATAAAATAAGCTCTATTTTATCAAACACAGAAATAATGAGTCTCTATACACTAGTCTCTGGACATGTGCCTGTATGCCCAATAAGTATATATGTCTGCATAGAAATGCATATATAGAAGAATACAAACATGATTCGCTCAATCCTGTCAGTACTATCCAGATCACCTAAAGACCATGAGACCTTTAGCTCCATGATGGTGATAACATCCATGTCCTACCATCAAATATTCCATATTCCAACTACATGCAACCACATATCAACTTTCTTCTATGTGTATGGTACACAGCTTCTAAATCAACCAGGAAAAATAATTCTGAAGTTATTTTAAATTCGGTTCATCAATAAATGCTGGATCTACAGATGACTATAAGAATATGCTACCCGCACGGCACAGCCTGGCAAGCTACCCGTGTCGTATTTGACATGCCAAATACCAGTAACAATTTTAGATCTCATTCCCATGACCTGATGGAATGGTTTGAGGCTCTTTATGTTCCTGCAGCAAGCAGGTGCCCTTGGGCTCTACTTGCATGAGACAGGACATATGGAGATGTTACTGTTGCCCACTCGAGCAAATTGATGATGAACTGGAACACAGTGATACAGTGATACAGTGATTTTAAATTCTACCATTATTTTCAATAGTCTAAAAGAGAGTGGAGGAGAGAGACCAGAAATAAGGTACCTGCCTTGCATGCAGATAAACCCACTCAGTCTCAGAAACTACGCCTGGTCCCCTACGCCCTACAGGAGTGATTCCTGAGCACAGAGATAGAAGTAAAACACTATTGCCCGGTGTGCTCAAAAAACTAAAAAGGGCCAGGGAAATAGTTCAATGAACTAGTGTGCAGGTTTCAGTATGTTGGGGTGCCTGGGTTCAGTCCCCAGCACTGTACTGAACCCTACACAACTCCAAGAGCGACTCCAGGAGCACTGCCAGGTGTGGCCCCAACCCATACAATGAAACCATTTCTATTAGTTTTACTGAGGCTTTCATAACATATTTTTCCAGTACACTCTTTTCTGGGTCTATGGTTGTTTGACATAGATAAATTAATTATGGAGAATTAATTTAACTGTCGCTTCACAAATATAAAATGGTTGAGAATCAGGTCAGAGATATAGTATAGAAGCTAAGACATCTGCCCTAACATGGCTAAACTAAGTTTGATCCTGGTGCCCCATATGGTCCCCTAAGCAATCCTAGGAATGATCCCTGGGCCCAGGGTCAGGTATAACTGCCCCCCAAAAAAAAAAAAATCAAGGCAAAAATGTCGAAAATCACCACAGTACATTTAATATATGGTCTTTCTTTTACAATTGTTTCTCAAGGGACTGGAGCTATGGTGTAGCAGGCAGGGAGCTTGGTTGCATGTGGCCAACCGGGTTCAATCCTCAGAATCCCTTCCATATGGTCCCTGAGAACCACCAGGAGTAATTCCTGAGTGCAGATGTGCGTGTAAGCCTTGAGCACTACCAGGTGTGACTCCCTCCCCCTCAAAAAAATTCTTTCTCAAAACCAGAGTGAGATGCATTTTAATATATAAAAAATACAATCTGGGGAAATTAATTTGCATATAGAAAGACATATACACACATAAACATTTTATGTATATGCATACACACACAGAGAGCCAGCAACCTTCTATATGAAGAAATGAACTTTATGTTCACCACAATTATTTTTTTGTTCAGTTGGTTTGGGGATCATACTCCCAAATGCAAAGCATATACTTAGTCCATTGATCTATCTCTCCAGCACTACACCACAATTTTTCCTTTTCTCTCTTTCTCCTTTTCTTTCCTTCTTTCTCTCTTTCTCTCTTTTTCCTTTCTTTCTAGTGCTCAGGGCTTACACCTGGCTCTGCCAGGGGACCATATGGGTTGTCAGGGACTGTATTAGGGGTCAGCCTCATGCAAAGCAAGAACATTACCTATTGTACTATCTCTCCAGCCCTTCCACCACAATTCTTATCAGGGGATGTATTTGGGTTTTTTTTCTATTAACTTTTTCAAATTTTTCCTTCCATTCAATCAGGGAGGAGAGAAGGGCCACACCTGGTATGCACAGGCATTACTTACTCCTGATTCTATGCTCAGAGATGAATCTTGGTGAATCCGGGGAACATACAAAGTGCTAAAGAAACTGACACTTTATATGGGGAACTGGCCCCATAAAAATTTTCCTTATATTGGGCCGGAGCGATAGTCCAGCGGGTAGGGTGTTTGCCTTGCACGTGGCCGACCTGGGTTCGATCCCGGCATCCCATATGGTCCCCTGAGCACCGCCAGGAGTAATTGCTGAGTGCAGAGCCAGGAGTAACCCCTAGGCATTGCCAGGTGTTACCCAAAAAGCATCCATGTCCTACCATCAAATGGTAGGACATTATTCAAATCTGCTTTTAGGAGCAATCAAGAACATCTTTAGTATCCACTGACAATTTAAAAGGGAGCTAGTTTGTCCTTGGCCAGCTTCAACAGACAGTTTTCAACTACTTTCAGAATTAAATGCCCTCCCTTCTTCAGAGACATTTAGGACCAGAAAAATGATCTTTCAGTCCATGACCTCCATAAACACATCACACAGAAGAGTCTGCAGCACTCAGAAGAGCTGGCGCCACTGCTCAAACCTACTCTGGCCTCGCCTTGCTCAGGAGCCCTGCACAGAGCAACGGCAACAGAACAATCACGAACAGGATCTCAGTGGGGCCAGTGAAGTGCTGGCCTGCCCAAGACAGGCACACGACTTTGATCCCAGACACTACCCCATATACAAAGACAAGTTTAAAAGGTAACTGTACTATATTATCTTAAATAATAGACAGATGACAGGGAATACATACTATTTCCTCAGGGAAACATGCCAAATCATTTAGAGTGAAGTCTGTGAGGGATTATGCTGAGTAGTGTATTTTATTTTAATTGTAATAGAACATAATATAAAATTTGCCATTTTAGCCATCTTAAGCATATACTTACACTCACAGTGTATGACCTACACCACTCTCTTTCCAAAGCTTTCCAATTATATTTCAAAAAAACAAAGGAGGGAAAAAAACCCTATTTTTTCTTCACCTCAATCAGCAATTCTAGAACTACTGGTGCTCCATTCTGGAAGGGGCCACATGCTACTAACTCCAGATGTATACTCTTTTCCTTACTCTGACCTTTCCTCCTCTCTGGAGAATCTCATACTCTCCTTGGAATTACTATCCTCCCCCAATAAAACTACTTTGATTCATTTTTTAAGGGCCAGCAAGACAGTGCAGGGGATAAGAGACTTGCCTTGCATCCAACTCACCCCAGTTCTATCCCCAGCACCACATCTGGGCCTCCAAGCACCACCAGGGCTAACTCCTGAATATAAAGCCAGGAATGGTCACACTGTTTGTGTGGGTCAAACCCTTCCCCTGCTCATCACCAAAATAAATTTTTTTTAAAAAGAAAGAAAAGAGGAGAAAAAGAAAACGAAAGAAATTTTCTCACTATTCAGCAATAGTTAACACATATTCAATCTCCCTCTAACCCCTGGTCAACTTTCTTTACCTCTGAATGTCAGTTCTACTTATTTTGTATAAATAAAATCATACATTATGGCTTCCTTTGTGCCTGGTTTTATTTCAGTTAGACCATTATTTTCAAGACTCTTCTATAACTGGTTTTTAAAAATAAAAGACATTTCTTGTACATTTGATTTTTTCATTGGTCAACGCTATCTATAGCAAACAATTAGGATTTGAGTTTGAAGTAATGAATGAGAGAGAGAGAAGTGAGGCAAAAAAGAAGAGTCACCCCAACCAGGGACCCTAGAGCAGGCAAAGACATAGAATGCCGACACTGGAATGCCAACACTGGCTGGGGAGTAGCACTGAGAGGAGAAGGCTCTAAGTCCATCATTCTGCAATCAGCCTACCATAGACCCTGAGAACCCAGAGCAATCCCAGAGTCCTCACCTCAAGAGCCACACCATGACAAAGGCACAGCGCAGATTACTTACAATCAAAGCCCCTAATTTCACAGCCGAGCATTATTTTGCATGATTTGGCAGGTTACAAACCCACACAGGAAGACAGCATCTGTCAAGTTCTTCAGGAAATCAGGCAGAACCAAATGTAATTCCTTACCTGAAAAACACAAACACATCACACGTATTAAAATTCAATCGGCATCATTTTAGTTCTTTGTTAGTAGCTTAAGCCACATGTTTAATCAATGACTTCTTCTCATAGCAGGCCAGCAATGATACGTTGGTATTGAATTCTTAATCCAGTGCATATTTCCCTGATGCAACATTGTTTTGATGTGAATGTTCACTATCTAGGGTGTGCATTTAATAAATATTCCTAATGTAAGTTATGAAATCACTGCATCGTGCATAAGAGTTGACAGCAATTATTAACAGTGTAATTAGTCATTTCCAAGACACAACAACCACACAACCAAACAGACCCTCAGCTCCGACTTGAAATCCTATCTAAGTGTTGAATCCATCCACTCACTAGTTGAGTATTCATTTCCCCCAACTTAAAACAATTAAGAGTAAATTATGTTGATGATATACAGAGAAAAAGCATGATTCTAACCATCACATGTTTGTTTCACAATTTCTTGTAGAAATAAATGACGCTCAAGACTCTTCCCCTTTGCCAGTGAATTCTACACCAATAATCCTAGAAGTTCCCACTCCTGCCCAATGACTGATTTACTGAGTGTGCTCTTGACACTTGTGCCAAGAGATGTACCATTTATACCATACTAACTCCTCTCTGAGGGAATGTAGATGCTGCCACCAATAGAAATACTCTAACATAGGCTCAGTCAAAGGGAAGAACAAACAGAGGTGGTCTGTGATAAGAGAAAGCCTTCCCAGTGAGAGACCTGAAGGGCGAATAGGAGTTGAAGGAAGCTTCGTGATGGCATATGGTTCCCAACATGTGGAAGAATCGGAAAGCATTAAAGAATTCAATGGCCCTTTCAGGGTATACAAACTTGGAAGTAGAAGGCTGGAAAGACAATATGAGGTGAGGTGCCTGCCACCTAGGTTTGATCCCTGAGTCCAAAGGGGGTGACTTCTTAGCACTGGGTCAAGATTAAGTCCTGTGGGCTGGAGTGATAGTCCAGCGGGTAGGGAGTTTGCCTTGCATGCTGTCGGCCTGTGCCGGCCCGGGTTCAATCTCCGGCATCCCATATGGTCCCCTGAGCACCGTCAGGAGTGATTCCTGAGTGCAGAGACAGGAGAAACCCCTGAACATTGCCGGATGTGACCCAAAAAGCAAAAAAAAAAAAAAAAAAGTAAGTCCTGAGCACAGCTTGGTGTAGCCCAAAGCCTCTTTGCCAAAAAAAAAAAAAAAAAAATCCCTAATGATACTAGTATGTATATCAATACCTGCCAGTTAATATACCGTCAGGTCACAAGAATAGAATAGAATAGAATAGACTTGTTTTCCAAAGGCTATACATACAGAAGGCAGATGCACTTCTAAGATTAGATGGTTTTCCAGGGTCAGAGAGATAGTACAGCAGGCAGAATCTTTTCTCGCACACAGCCAACCCAGATTTGGTCCTTGGCACACTATATAGCACAACATCAAGCCACAAACTCAATACCTGAGTGCAGAGCTGGGAGTGAGCCCTGAGCAACACCAGGTATGGGCCCAAATAAAACAAAAAGAATGAATGGTCTTGGGCCAGAGAGATAGTGCAGAGGTAAGGTGCTCGCCTTGCATGCAGCAATTCAATTCAATCCCGACATCACATATGGTCCCCAGAACTCCACCAGGAGTGATCCCTAAGCATCACCAGGTCTGACCCAAGTCACTTCCCTTCAATATCACAATAAAAAGAATGAGTGAACAGTTTTCTATTATAACAGCCTGGAAGGAGATTGGTAAACAGTAAGAAATGCAATCTTCTCCCCATATTATATTTGAGAGAATATATATTTAATGTTATTTATGGAACCCTGCTTATGATCCTTTCTCACTATGGGAGGCTTCCTTCCCATTTCTCTTCTCTAGGGTCAAGCCCAGTTCAATGAAATTCCTTCCTCATCTGGCAAAGAGTAAAGGGACATTCCTATACTCAAATTTGAAGCTTTTGGAAATGATTAATGCAAAACCCGTTGACTCTCCTGCTTCTTTTTTGAGCTAAGAGTTTTTATAGCGGCTGTACAAACCCCAAGGAGTATGACACACAAAGGAAATGAAATGACATAATAATCTGATGACTTAAATTTGTAGTAGCTACTTTGTATTACTACTGACTGGCCAGGTTCAGTGTCCCATTCATTCTTTCAACAGATGCTTATTAAATTCCATGCACTGAATGTGATATGAATATCTAACCAACCAATTGGAGCAAGTGATCGAAAAAAGAAGAAAATAATAAGACCAAAATGATAGTGCCCAAAGTGTCTGATCCCAGTCTCTAAGACTTGGTCCCATCCTAGCGGAAGCTCTCAGGGCATCCAGTGGAACCTCGTAAAGATGTCAGTGAACATCAAAGCTTTAAATACCACTACGATTTGTGCATCAGGTCAAACAAATTAAACAAACGAGTTTATGCTCTATGACACATGATCAAGATCAACTACGAAACTGTGCAGCTGGAAGAGTTGATGTAATGGAATCAGATGCTGGTTTGAAGCTATATCCCAGACTCCTTATTATAAAAACTCAATTCAAGGGTGGGAGAAGACAAATTCTGCTGCCATAGCCTCAGGCAAGGACCAGCTGATAGAATTAGAGCATACAATTTGCCAGCTGCTCTATGCCCTTGGGCAGGACTATTTTAAAAGAGAAAAAGATGATAGACCAGAGAGAGTACAGGAGACCAGGCACTTGCCTTGACCATGGCCACCTCAGCCACAGTCCTGGTTCCATTTCTGGCACCGCAGATGGTGCTCTGAGTACCGCTAAGTGGCCAAAGCCCTTCTATCCCCATATAAATACATGCAGACATAATCACATAAATTTACCCCAGAGCTTGGGGTCCAATCTGGACACTGAAATCAGAAAGGTGAAGCTGTACTCAACACCAGTTCAAACCCTTTCAGTAACAGTTTTGCAAACCACAGTACTGAAAAAGCAAAAAAAAAAAAAAAAAAGGGGTCTAGGAGAAAAGTGTCTGCCATAGAGGCAGCCTGAGGGTGGTGGTGGTGGTGGTGGGGGTGGGGGGGAAATGGGGTCACTGGTAGAGAAAAAATGTGCACTGGTGACGGGATGGGTGTTGGAACACTGTAAGACCAAAACCCAATCAAGAATAACTTTGTGGGGCCGAAGCAATAGCCCAGCGGGTAGGGCATTTGCCTTGCACACGGCCGGCCTGTGCCGGCCTGGGTTCGATCCCTGGCATCCCATATGGTCCCCCGAGCACTGCCAGGAGTAATTCCTGAGTGCAGTGCCAGGAGTAACCCCTTAGCATCGCCGGGTATGACCCAAAAAAGAAAAAAAAAACCCTTTGTATCTCACAGTAATTCTATTATTATTATTATTATTATTATTATTATTATTATTATTATTATTATTATTATTATGGGCCGGAGCAATAGCCCAGCAGGTTAGGCGTTTGCCTTGCACGCGGCCAGCCTGTGCCGCCCAGGTTTGATCCCCGGCATCCCATATGGTCACCCGAGCACTGCCAGGAGTAATTCCTGAGTTCAGAGCCAGGAGTAACCCCTGAGCGTCGCCGGATGTGACCCAAAAAAAAAAAAAAATAAAGAAAGAAAATTATTATTATTATTATTATTATTATTATTAGGAAAGAAACAGTAAATATCAGGAGCTGTGGGGCAGATGCTGGCAAAATGATGGTTGGAAATGTTAAAGGAAACTCCTATAACATTTTCAGTGTCTCTCAAAGGCAGTGACAGCAAACTAGAGAAGCCGAACGCAGTTCTAAAGGGAAGCACACATGTAACAAAGGACTAGGGGAAAACACGTTTGTAAGAGAGGCCAATGGAGGTGCCAGCAACGTAGGAGAGGGGGAAAAGGCAATTACCTGGCTCGACCCCACTTGGACCCTGACGCCACATACAACCCCTGAGTGCAGAAACTAAGCCCTGAACACTGAGCCAGGAGTAGCCCCTGAGTGCTACTGCGTGTGCCCCCACCCCTAAAAAAAAAAAAAAAAACTTAAAAATTAATGCTGCAATTCTGTTTGTTTGTTTTAGGGCCACATCAGCCATGCTCAGAACATACCTCTGGCTTTGTGCTCAAGGATCACTCCTTTTCTTTTTTTTTTTTTTTTTTGCCTAGATCTGGATCCAGTTATTTTTTTTCCGATTTAATTTTATTTTATTATTCCCCCCCAATATTATTATACCACTTTAGACATACAATTGCAAGATGCTCATGTAGAGTTTTGGTTCTACAGTGTTCCAACACCCATCCCTCCATCCAAACCCATCTCCCATCACCAATGTCCCCACCTCCCTCCCCCTCCCACACCTCAACTACTTGGCAGGTTCTGTATGTCATTTCTCTCCTCTTTTATCTCTCCCTCCCGCCAAACTTTCCTGCTCTTCGTGGAACTCAGTGCATTAAAAGACATTACTGTTTCCACTATTTTAATGGACCACGCAGCCGCAAGCGGCTCCGACCTGGGCTCGAACTGGTTTTGCTCTGTTAATCTGGTCATTAGGCAGTTTCCCAGCATCCGGACAGTGAAAACGGTGGCTAGTGTGATGGGCGAGTCTCATCTGGCTGCTTCGGGACCCCCCAGAGGTGACGAGCTCACTCCCAAAACCCTCCTGGGGGTCCCATAGTCAGCTGGGCCCGGGGCTAGCCGAGTTCCAGCCTCCCGAGCCGCATGTGAGCCTCTTCATGCTATGACTGGCGGCCCGGAGGGCAGCTCCTGGGGCGGGGCCACCAGGCTCGACACAATGGAGAGGGGAATGGGCCGAACCCTGACTCCATCTGATGAATTCCCAGTGATTCCGCTTCTGGGAGCCACCTACCTGGGCTCGAACTGGTTTTGCTCTGTTAATCTGGTCATGAGGCAGTTTCCCAGCGTCCGGACAGTGAAAATAGTGGCTAGTGTGATGGGCGAGTCTCATCCGGCTGCTTCCGGGACCCCCAGAGGTGACGGGCCCTCAAGGATCACTCCTGATGGGTGCAGGGGACCAGATGGGGTGCTGGGGAACCAACCCGGATGGGAGGCAGGGGAAGCAAACTCGCTGCCGGCTCTTCCATCGCTGGGCCCCATAATGCCATTATTCTGTGCTGAGGATTAACCTACTTACTATTTGCACAGTGTCTGAAACTAAGAAAGGGCCAACTAGGTATAAACTATAACCATTTGCATAGAAGGTAGGCCCAGTATAACTAGCTCAGAGGCTGAAATAAAAGGCTTCTTCTAGCGTGGGTTATTTCTAGAAAAAGAACCGGTCCTGCCCCTGCTGGGTGCAGCACTTAAGAGAGAAAGAAAATTAACATGTTTGCGGCATCAGACCTGAGCTTCAGCTTTCCTGCTCTGTGGCAGGGTCAGCGTCAAAGAGCAAACAGAGTCTCCTTTTGTCTACTTTGATGCTCCTTTTCAATCTCAGATTATGATGTTGCGCTGACCTTTGGAGAGAAGGGCACTGTTCTACAAAGATTCTCATAAGCGGCTTTCTAAAGAACACTTCCTAGATTCTTGAAGCATTATTTTTTACCACAAGGACAAGACAAAAATGATGGAGGCATTTAATAGTGGCCTCAGGAAAGAGTCAGATAACACGGGCAGCTTCCAAATGTCACTGAAATGGTCTTTGCAAGTGGCATGGCGTGTGATATGCACAGTGTGCATCAGAAGGAACATAGGACATTTTTCCATTTCCTACATGGAAAAAAATTAAAATTCAACAATCAAGTCCATGTAAGACTATTACAGATGGGACATACAATATTTAAAATCAAAAGACTTGATCGCTAACTTTTTTTAAAAAAAATCTCCTTATTCTGTTCAGTTGGGTTTATTTTTTATAATTTAGTCACCATGAAATTACAAAGTTATTCATGATCGAGTTTCAGACACACCATAGTTCAACAACAATCCATTCACCAGTGTCCAGTTCCCTCCGCCATTGCTCCCTAACGCTGACACCCCTTTAGCTCCCACCCACCTGCCTGCTTCTAGGAGTGGTTCTTTTATGGTTTTTGCACTGTGGCTCACGGTGCTGCCGGTTCTGCCGCTGACCGGGTTACATAACACTTGACCACCTTTCAACACCACCTCCTCTTCCTTGTTGAACGCTCCCCTCCACCACAGGCATTGCCTCCTCCCTGTCCTGTCCCCAGCCCCCTCAAGTGGCATGTTTCCTACTGAACACCAGTTCTCATGTTCTCCATTCCCACTGTCTTTGGGTATTCATTGTTTCCCCATTCTGTTTCTTTATATCCCACATGAGAGAGATTGTCCCATTTCTCCCTCTGACTTCACTCAGCAGGACGCTCTGCAGGTCTCTACAAGGAGCAGCACATTTCATGACTTTACCTTTTCTTATGGCCAACCAGTAATCCACTGTTCAATTTTTTTACAAATACAGACTTTCATATAGAAGAATTTGTTACTATTATTCTTCGCCTGGTCTCACACCTGGCAGTACTCAGGGGCTACTTCTAACTCAGTGTTCAGGGTTTGCTCGGGATCAATGTCAGGTCTTCTTGCAGGCAAAGACATGCTCCAGTGTGCTGAGCTAACATTCTGGCCTTGGAAGAATTTTTTAAAGATTTTATCTTTAAAGAAGTCTTGTAGAGGGGTCGGAGTGATAGTACAGTGAGTATGGTGCTTTTCCTTGCATGCAGCCAATCGTGGTTTGATCCCCAGCATCCCATATGGCCCGCAGAGCACCGCCAGGAGTGATTCCTGAGCCAGGAGTAACCCCTGTGCACCACTGGGCGAGTTCCCAACCCCTTCCTCACACCTCACACCCCTGAAAGAATCTCAGAGTTGGGGCCTATCTAGAATGGTTAAATACATGCCTTGCTCTGAATCCAATCCTAAAATTGGATTAAAACAAAAAGAAACATGTTCCTATAAAGAGAAACAGAGACATGTGACCATTCCAATACCTATGACACTCCCAAACACAAGATATTCACATTAATGATGGACATTTTTCCATCCATTTCTTCTACCCTACCCCTAACCTCTGTCAATCACCAATCTGTTTGCTATTTCTGTGAGACTAAAGTAGAAGACAAATTATACAGTATTTGTCTTTCTTCTGGAATGTGTGGGCGCGTTGGCAGGTGGTGGAAGGGTACTGGACTATACACAACTTTGCTCAGGGCTTACTCATGGCTCTATGCTCTGGGATCATTCCTAACAGCGCTCTGGAGGACATATGTGGTGCCAGGGGTGGACCCTGGATCAGCTGTAAGACAAGCGCCTAAATTGAGGCTACCTGTATTGTCAGACCTTTCGTGTCTGACAGTTCATTTAGCATCATGTCCTCAGTATTCACCCAGGTTGTTAATGGCAAGACTTCCCTTTTTTGTGGCTGACTAGTAACCCACCACATGTGTAAATTAACCAGTAACCCACCACATGTGTGCATTCACTAGCAACCCACCACATGTGTGCATTCACTAGTAACCCACATGTGTGCATTCATTAGCAACCCACATGTGTGCATTCACTAGTAACCCACATGTGTGCATTCATTAGCAACCCACATGTGTGCATTCACTAGTGACCACATGTGTGCATTCACTAGTAACCACCACATGTGCATTCACTAGCAACCCACCACATGTGTGCATTCACTAGTAACCACATGTGTGCATTCACTAGTAACCCACATATGTACATTCACTAGTAACCCACCACATGTGCATTCACTAGTAACCCACCACATGTTTGCATTCTACTTTCTTTTCCATTCACCCGTCAATGAGTATATAAGCTTTCCTCCTGTTTTCTCTGACACTCCATATGTGTTCTGTGTTCTGTGTTCTCTGACACTGCATTTGTGTGCTGTACAAAACTTTGACTGAAATAAAAAGAAATCACCATTCTGAGATGAGTAAGACAGGAGGAGGGTGAGTGTGTACACAATTAAGATTAATTTCTTCCAAACAGTCTGAAGTGAGATTCAGCATGCGATAGCTGGAGTTTACATTCAGGCATATTAGATGATTCACTTTCAAGAAAAGGTAACTAAAACCCAAGGATACAACTGTATCTATTTATAGCCTATAACATACTGCTTTGGCATGTTATAGGCTGCTTTGATATGTAAGACCTATAACATACTGCTTTGATATTTGATTTGAATTATGAACTGAACTTACTGCCATTAAGACCTAAATTTTTATTTTTTTTTTTTATTGCGACAACAATCCAGCAAAGTTACCATAATGATTAAAATGCAATCTTTTTAACCGAGTGCGGACCTATTTCAGAGAGCAACAGTCTGAGAAAACTGTGGCTCTGCAGGGAACTTAGTGCATTACAACACTGTGATTCAAATGATGAATCATCCAAACCTGGACAATGAAGAGCTGTCACTGCCGACTGCTACCACCATTCATTCCTAGTCTTACCACAAGGAAAACTTCTCCTGGGATCAACCCTGCCTTTGACATCTTCAAAACAACTTCAAGTTTTCAAGTGAAAGATTCCACAGGCATTACCAATCTTGGAGCAACATCACAATGCTCATTAAGTAAAAATGTGAGTATTTGTGGCAGGGAAGGGCCAGAATATCTTCCTCCCTCTTTCGAGTGTCTATCCCAACCCCACTGGCTGAAAGAGATATGGACAAGCTACATAACTTTCCACTATTGGATCCTTGAGGGAAAAATACAAGTAGAACAGAAGCTGCATTTTAGAGGCAGAAAATGAGCAAATTATTTTTTCTGCCTAGTTAAGGACTGGAAATGACAATGCGGGACAGTATGAATGAGAGGAAAGATTTCAGGTGTTGCAGTTATACAAAATTGAAGCTATCAGTAAGATTTCAGGTATTGCAGTTATACAAGTAGAAGTTATCAGTAAAATCGGAATTATAGTCATCATCTTGGCCCACCCAAAGTACCTCATAAAATCAGGAGAAAGGTTAAAATTCTCGTGGGATGAAGCTTCCTTACAGGCAACACAACTCTAGGAAAGGACATAGGGTGTGTGGTTTTATAAACACCGTGAGCTGAACTCCCAGCCCACACCCTCAGCTGTGTCCTATGCCTACTGACTGTGTTCCAAAGAGAACCATAATGCAATAGTTCCTTCATAGCAACCCAATTTATTAAAAAATGATGGTCCTATTCTCAAATGACACATTCTTAATTTTAGGAGGTGGTTAGTGAAGTTAAGGTCGTACTCAGCAGTGCTCAGGGATCACTCCTGGCAGTGGTCAGGGAAGCACGTGTGGTGCCAGGGATGGAACCAGTATGGCCACGCATAAAGCAAACTTACAGTATCTATCTCTCCAGCTCTCCTGTATTGCCTCTTCAATTCTGAGGTCCTTGCAGAAATTCTTTTTTTAAAATTTTTTATTATACCACCGTAAGACATACAATTACAAAGGTGTTCATAATTGGTTCTTGGTAATACAGTATTCCAGCACCCATCTCTCCACCAGTGCCCCATTTCTACCACCAATGTACCCCACCCCCTCCCACCCACCCTCTGGCTGCCTCAACAGCAGGTAGCCCTGTTTCTTCTCTATCTCTCTCTCTCTCTCTCTCTCTCTGCATCTCTCTCCCTCTTCTTTTACACATTGTGGTTAGTCCTGCAGATATTTAGAGTTTATCACTTAAGTCTCTTTGTGTATATTCAATGGTGAGTTTTAGTCTGCCATTACCATTTCCCACACTTAGTAAAACACTGGTATCTATTTATATCCTATTAATAAATGCAGTCATTCTATATCTGTCCTTTTTCTTCTGACTAATTTCACTCAGCATGATAGTCTCCATGTCCATCCATTTGCAGGTAAATTTCATAATTTCATCTTTTCTGACAGCTGCATAGTATTCCATAGTGTAGATGTACCACAGTTTCTTTAGCCAGTCCTCTCTTCTTGGGCATTTGGTTGTTTCCAGATTCTAGCTATTGTGAATAGCACAGAGATGAATAAAGTACAGACCTTGCAGAAATTCTTATCTTCGAAAATGCCCATGAATGCTGAGAACAGAGCTAAAATGAAACTAGACACAGCACCCACTGTGCAGACTTAACTAAAACCAAATAACACCCCCAGACACAATAGGGTACTTAACTCCATTATCCACCCTTGAAGAAAACTAGAATTCTTTCTGTGGTGAGCAAGTTACATCTGAACCCAAGCATGGAATGGAAAATGTGAAAGCATTTCAACTCAAAAAATAACTCTAAAACCTCAAAGAAATAATTCTGCTTCAGATGCTTAAGCAGAAATACTTCAGAATTGCAAAATGCCTCATATCTATGGGTAGTTAACTTTTAGAATGCAAAGTTTATAAAATCATTTCAAAGTGGTTCGCAAATTATATAACTTCTCATTAGTTATTTTTTAACAGACTTGGAGAAATAATATATTTATGTTGACTCACCAAATTTTTTTTTTTTTTTTTTTTTGGGTCACACCGGCGATGCTCAGGGGTTTCTCCTGGCTCTGCACTCAGGAATGACTCCTGGCGGTGCTCGGGGGACCATATGGGATGCCGGGGATCGAACCCAGGACGGCATGGGCCGGCCACGTGCAAGGCAAACGCCCTACCCGCTGGGCTATCACTCCGGCCCCGACTCACCAAATTTGAGTTCATGAAAACAGCACCAAGATATAAGCATTTTAGAGCACCAAAGCTTGTGTGTGCATGTGTATATGTGTGTGCGTATGTGTATATACATGTGTGTGCATGTGTGTAAATGCTTCACAAAACAGATTTTTCACATTTCAGAAATGTGAAAACAGACTCCACTGTAGCAAAATTAAATTTCTATAAATAAAACCATACCCTCTTAGTGACTTAAACCATCTTCTCAGAAGTGTTTTGCATTATGGAGGGCAATGAACTCTTTCAGTCTGAGGTTTCCCAGCCACCTGATCCATTAAAAGGAACTCTAAGACAGATTCTTATAGAAATTAAAGACAGCGGGAAAACAGAAAATGCTTGTTTCTGTGGACTCTTTCCAAGTTGATATTTTATGCTTTAATATAAGAAAGTAGGACACACATGAATTTTTACTAAATGAATCACCTAATTTCCTCTGAGAAATAGAGTGGTGTATTCTGCTCAGAGAGATACGTCAGAACATTTATTCTTTGACCAGAAACCCCTCAGGCAGCGCTGACTGGAGAGGTGTGTTTCTGTGACATCCTCTCACTTCACACACACACACACACACACACACACACACACACACACACACACACACACACACACAGAGCTTAAAAAAATTTGAGGGCGGAGCGATAGCCCAGCAGGTAGGGCGTCTGCCTTGCATGCGCCAACCTATGCTGGCCTGGGTTCAATCCCCAGCACCCCATATGGTCCCCTGAGCACCGCCAGGAGTTATTTCTGAATGCAGAAACAGGAGTAACCCCTGAGTATTGCCAGGTATGACCCAAAAAGCAAAAAAAAAAAAAAAAAAAAGAAAAAAAATTTGATAGGGGCTGGAGCGATAGTCCGGGGGTAGGGCGTTTACCTTGCACAGGGCCGGCCCATGCCAGCCTGGGTTCGATCCCCGGCATTCCATATGGTCCCCAAGCACTGCCAGGAGTAATTCCTGAGTGTAGAGCCAGGAGTAACCCCTGAGCATTCCTGGGTGTGACCCAAAAAAAAAAAAAAAAGATATCCCAGATCCTAGTTGAGTGGGGTCAAACGGCCCAAAAAGGACACGTGCTGACTCTTGAGGGCATTAAGATCCCAGTTGGAGCTGAGTGGCTGAAGATGAGCAGAAAGGACCATCTGAGATGGAATTAATGACTCAGGTCAGGAAAACGGGCAAAGGATGAGGGGAGGGGGCAGAACAAAGTGTCTATTCAAAATTAAGCGAAGGAGACAAAGAAAACTTTTTTTTTCAAAGATGCTTTCTACTACTGATTTTATTGTATTCAAAATTTACCAAATATAATGCTTTGGTTTTAGTCCCACCCACTCACCCCACACCCACAATCCTTTGGAACTCACTGCCAAGAAAGAGTCTCTTGAAATACACATGGTCCTCTGTCCAGAAAGGGCCAGGGTCTGTAAACATGACCTGCAAACACTATCACACTTCAGTGTAAGTTAATCAGTTGCCTATACATCATTCTACGACAGTGGATCTCAACAGGGGGAGCTGAGGCCGCTACTCTCCAACCTGGGATAAGGAGCAAATTCTAGTAACACTTCAGGGTCAGATTGGGGGTAGGGTACCACTGGCATCTGATGACTAGAGTTCAGCGACTTTGGTTAAGAAGCAACATAGCAGTGCCCTACCACAACAAGCACCCTGCCTAATCTACCCCCAAACACAAAAATAGTAAAGAAGATTTGTGCACACCTGCATTCATTGCAGCATTCAGAACAACAGTCAGAATACGAAAACTATCCAAATGTCCAACAATGGATATTCACAATAGACGATTATGGAGCTGTATGAAAAAATGAAACCATGCAGTTCACAAGAGAGAATCCAGGAGCTGAGGGTATCACGTTAAGTGGAATAAGCAAAGGGACAGTGACAAATATTCGATGGTCCCCATAGAGACAAAGAACTGACAGACCAAACAAATGATGACAACCCTTGGCATTGGGATTCAAATCCAATTACCAAGTAGTGGGAGAGAGGAGAAGGGGAGTAGATCAGAAAGACAGTACAGTAGGCAGGGTATTGCCTTGCATGTGGCTAACCCAGCTTCGATCCCTGATACCCCATATAGTCCCTTGAACCCTGCCAGAAGAGCTCCCTGAGTACAGAGCTAGGAGTAAGCCCCAAGCACTGCTGGGTGTATACTGCCCTAAAAAAAAAAAAAATTCAGGGCCAGAGCAATAGCCCAGCGGGTAGGGCGTCTGCCCTTGCACGTGGCCGGCCTGTGCCAGCCCAGGTTCAATCCCGACATCCCATATGGTCCCCGAGCACCGCCAGGAGTAATTCCTGAGTGCAGAGCCAACAGTAACCCCTGAGCACCGCCGGTGTGGCCCAAAAAGGCAAAAAAAAAAATTTTTTTTTTTTTAAAAACCTAGTTAAAAGAGCTATAGCAGTACTGGAGAGATAGTGCAAAGATTATTATAGCACTTGCTTCACATCTGGTCAACCCAGTTCAACCCCTGGTACTGCACATTGGCACTGCTGGAACAAGCCTTGAGTACCAAAAGTTGTGGCCCCAAGAAACAAACAACATAAATAGTAGAGCTAGAATTTGAGGTCCAGCTATCAGGCAGGAGAGTCCCTGGCTAAGCTACATCATGTAGCAGTTGCCTTATAAGTGAAGAGGAGATGGAAAATTTTTTCCCAATTATAAATTCTCATATTGTGAGGTACATCCTTCAAACAACAGATGAAAGGGGACCAATCCTACAGTGGGTGGCATACTACTACATTCATTCCCGGCACCCAACCAGGAGAGATCCCTGCGCACAGAGCCAGAAGTAGGCCCTAAGTATTCACCAAGTGTGCCTAAGCACCACAATAAACAAGCAAATAAATAAACAAACAAAAATCTAGAGAGGAAGCCACATGCTTGAGCTGGTCTATGGTCTGCTCAAGCAAGGCTTCAGATGTTTCTTTGAAAGAAGGGATGGAAGATGGCAGAAAGCAGTTGGTGAGTTTTAGGACTACTGGTCATTTCAATGACCTATCATTAGACTATCGCACTAATGATAGAATCAGGGATTCTGATCTCAGAAATGGGCAGAAGTTGGAGGACAGATGAAGTGGTTTAAGTGACTGGAAACCTTTAGCTCATTTTGACTCTCCCCAGGAAAACCCAGTCTAGATCTAGAATATCTGAGGAGCAGAAACCCAAGAGTGATATAGCTGGGAGGACACTTCTTTCAGACATCACAATGTGACAGTCACACAACTTTGCCATCGGATCATAGACTAAATACAGACTTCTTTTTTTTTTTTTTTTTTTTGCTTTTTTGGGTCACACCCGGCAATGCTCAGGGATTAGTCCTGGCTCTGCACTCAGGAATTACTCCTGGCGGTGCTCGGGGGACCATATGGGACGCCGGGGATCGAACCCGGGCCAGCACAGGCTGGCCGCGTGCAAGGCAAACGCCCTACCCGCTGGGCTATTGCTCCGCCCCCTAAATACAGACTTCTAATTAGGAAATGCAAGATTCTGCAGCCTGGGAATCCAATGCAGCTAGAATGAGATTAACCATTTTTATGATGAATAAATAGTGTTTGCAATAAGCATAGGAGTGTTCTTGTCCAATACGAACCCTATGGAACTATAACAAAATACCCAATTCCAATGTTGTCAAGCCCTTCCCCATAGTAATTCCACAAATCTTCATTTCTAACCTCTCAAAGAGCTTTTATGTCCTTTTCTTTCCAGTGGCAAAGGCGGATGGGTTAAGGAGAGAGGGTCATTTTGTTGCAAACAAGCCACCAGCTGCATGCACAATGCCCCAGCACAAGTCTTTATTCTGCCTGCCAGCCTCCTCCTCATTAAGCAGCCGGAATGAGGCTGGAATGCACAATTGGGTGTAATCACAGAAAACAGATGCCCGTGATGCTGCAGGTACCACTGATTGTTTTTTCCTCCCCTTGCCGCTTCGCAGAGAATGTGCGCTTGCTCCTCTCCACCCCTTCCCACAGGACTGCCTGGCTGCCGAGGGTTTGCAAAAGCAAGTCAGGTTTTGGGGGCGGTGCCACAGAAATGAAAAATAGCGCTGACCTGGCTGAGGGCTGCATTTTCCATTTTACTCTTAAATGGGTCTCACTGGGAGAGGCACAAAGTGAGAAGCGTCTTAACGTTACAGGATCAACCAGCAGGCTGGGAGGGGGTTAGAAAGTTTCTGGGAGGCCAACAGGGCAGCGGTGGGCACAGCCTCCCTTTTTCTTTGCACCACTCTATAATTTATCCCGCACAAACCAAAGCCAGCACAACTGTATTTCAGCCACTCCAGCTGGCCTGAACCTGCCGGGTGGGCCATCCACGAGCAATCAAGGCTCAAGTGGTTCTATTTTTTTCCCCTTTCTCAGGAGAAACACAACTGTACTCTGCCCACCCACAATGCCTGAGTGGGCTTTTCTCCCACTAGGAATCTGAAAATACATGTGGTGGGGAGAGAGAGCACACATATGAACAGGGAGGAGATCAGGAAAACAACGGCACAGTAGTCAGGACACCGATATTATTCTACCGATATTATTCTAGTTTACAACAACCCTTAAAAGAGTGAATCACACTTTGCTCAGCCATTCATTCACCAGAGTGTGGGAAGCAGGTAAAGTCAGCATCAGCACAACAAAGCCCTTGTTTCTATCTCTTTGGTTACATCATTGTGTTTATTAATTTTTTTTTTTTTTTTTTTTGGGTCACACCCAGCAATGCTCAGGGGTTTCTCCTGGCTCTGCACTCAGGAATTACTCCTGGCCGTGCTCGGGATCGAACCCGAGCCAACATGGGTCTGCCCGCGTGCAAGGCAACCGCCCTACCTGCTGGACTATTGCTCTGGCCCCTATTAATGTTTTTTTAATCCACCCATTTTAAGGGGGGAAAACTTGAGATTCTGAAAGGTTTTCTATCTCACCCAAGGTCACAGTGCTTCTAGGAAGCCGAGGGTGGGATTTAGACCCTGGAGGAGAGGGTGATGGAGAGCTCAGAAGGGCGAAGAACATGGACGGGCTCTTCCTTACCCTGAGTTTGAAACTCACCTTCCAGCAATGCTGGGTGTATCCTGGTGTGACTCGATAGCTCCCTGAGCACTAAACACACAGCCTGCCAAGCGTCCTGGGGACTGCTCCACTTACCACTGAGGGTGTCCTCTATAAACACTTTAAAAGAAAATTAACAACAAAAACAAAATTCCGGCCTCTCCCCTTTCCCCCCCCTTCCAGCCCTTCCTTGCCTGGGCCTCCCTGTCCCGTCCTCCTCCACCACTGCTGTCCTCTCTGTTTAGAGGGACAGATTAGCAGGACTGAGATATTACAGGCTCACTGCTGCTCAATCTTACTCTTTGGGCTATGTGTTCCAGACAACAGTAAAAGAAATGGATTGCCGGTTTATTCCATTTGTTTTTCCACTTAAACCCAACTCTGATTTACCAGAAAGTTTTTTTTTAAAAAAAAGGCCTGATAACTGAGGTCTTTTGTAAAGATCCCCTAAAGCTTCGGGAAGAATACATAAATGTCCTACACTTCGCAGGTGGCAGAGGTCTACCATAAATCAGCTGTTCTTTTTTTTCAAATTTTCTTTTTATAAACACCCTCTTTAAGATCTGCTGAAGAAAAAAAAATGGTCACTTACCATGGCTGTTTTGAAAGGAATTTCCTGGGAGAGTAAAGACTGTAAGGTTCTCGTTGCACACAAACAGCACCAGTTTGATCCCTGGCACTACGCATGTCCCCTGAGCACCCAGGAGGGATCCATGAGCACAGAGACAAGACTAAGACCTAATCACATCTGGGTGTGGTTCAAAACCCCCACCAATTTCAGAAATTGATTTGGTGCTAGAATAAATCTAAGTGTATACAAACAAATTATGTTTGTGTGTGTATCTGTGTGTGTGTGTGTCTGTGTGTGTGTGCACTTGCATTTCTGCTGCTTTAAAATAGCACCTTACGGGGCCAGAGCCCAGCGGGTAGGGGCGTTTGCCTTGCACGTGGTCGGCCTGTCCCGGCCTGGGTTTGATCCCCGACATCCCATATGATCCCCGAGCACCGCCAGGAGTAATTCCTGAGTGCAGAGCCAGGAGTAACCCCTGAGCATCGCGGGTGTGACCCAAAAAGTAAAAAAAAAAAATAGCACCTTACAAAGCCAGAGCATTAGTCCAGTGGGGAGGGCACTTGCCTTGCATGGAGCCAACCCAGGTTCAATTCCGGCATCCCATATGGTCCCCAAGCAGCGCAAGGAGTAATCCCTGAGTGCAGAGCCAGGAGTGGCCCCTGAGCATTACTGGATGTGACCTCAAAAGCCAAATAAATAAATAAGTAAAACACTTGCTTCAATCCCCAGGTTACAAAACTAAATGAATTAATCAAAAATAAAAACAAATTGAAATTATATTGTGATTGTTCTCCATCAGTAGAATGAAAACCTTTGGGCAAAAATAATGACGAATTTATTTAGCTTTGGTGTTAAGGAATAGACTGATACCAAAGGAAAAGTCTTTGGTATCAGGAATCCCATGAAAGGATTCCCACCAATGTGCTGATTCTTATTAATTAATTAAGTCATTGTTTGGTTTTGGTTTGGGGACCACATCCCGTACTCAAGGTGATTTCTGGCTCTGTGCTCATGAGTGGCAACTGGTGATCTTGGGGAGCAGACAGTGCATGTAGTGGCAGGGTTAACTCAGAGTTATGCAAGGCCAAGCACGTTACCCCTGAATAATCACTCCAAGCTCAGGGTTCTGCATTTTTATTGGAGATAGTGCCATGTATGAGATTCTAACTCATCAATTAGTGGTGGTGTTTACAACTATAAATGTACCAATATTTAGTGTTCTTCAGGCACAAGAGAGCTTAAATGTTCTTTACAGCCTCAAGAAGTGTGTGCTGCCAATTCAATTTTACATTCTAAAATAAAGAAAATGAAATTTTAAAGTACTTAAGTAATTTATACAAAACCATTCATTCAGAGACTTAGAAAGTCAGGATTAAAGTCCAGGAAAAATTCATACCAATTCCATAAAGTGGTGATTTTCCTCCAACTTTACGTTGCCTGTGAAAGCTCGTAGAGATATTTTGAACTCTTGTGCATGTCTTTAGAAGTATTTGATTACAGGACAGGGGATGTAACTCAGTAAATGATGCTCACTTGCCTTGCATATAAGAAGCACTGGGTTAAGTCCCCAACAGGAAAGGGAAAGGGGGGGAGGGGAGGGAGGGAGGAAGGGAGAGAGGGAGGGAGGGAGGGAGGAAGGGAAAGAGGGAGGGAGGGAGGAAGGAAGAAAGGAAGGAAGAGGAGGGAGGGAGGGAGGAGAGGGAGAGAGGGAGGGAGAGAGGAAGGAAGAAAAAGAAGAAGAAGGAGGAAGGGAGGGAGGGAGGGTGGAAGGGAGAGAGGAAGGAAGGAAGGAAGGAAGGAAGGAAGGAAGGAAGGAAGGAAGGAAGGAAGGAAGGAAGGAAGGAAGGAAGGAAGGAAGGAAGGAAGGAAGGAAGGAAGGAAGGAAGAAGGAAGGAAGGAAGGAAGGAAGGAAGGAAGGAAGGAAGGAAGGAAGGAAGGAAGGAAGGAAGGAAGGAAGGAAGGAAGGAAGGAAGGCAGGCCCTCAATTACAGGCTTTTGGAATTAATTTTATAGAAAATGTAATCACTAGCTGGAGAATGTTGGTGATTTCCTCTTTACAAAATTAATTCATTGCTTCATTATGCAACTCAATGAAAAATTTCAACAGGGGTTGACATTCTCTGATGCATCTGTCCTTCTTAACCTCGTGTCTAATAACACTAAGCAAGGCAGTTCTTCCTTCCGGAAGATATTCACATTTATACAAATGCTCCATAACTGTTAATATGCATATAATCCTGGCTAATGTAACCAAAACATTTGCTGCCCTTAGGTAAATAATTTGATTTGACCATACTAACCCTCTGTGCCATCTGTGGCTTTATTCTTTCTACTTATTAAACTGAAATGAATAGGCAGGGCTGAACTATGCTTAACATTTTCCTGCTGTTTAATTAACAGCCATGCATATTTGCATTTGCTTTCCTAACAAACTTAGTACTAATTAAACCTCACAGATTTAGCACAGCTCTGTCTACAGGGCACAAGTTAACAAATTAATCTTTAGAATACCTCATTTGGATGAGTTCACCTGCTTCAAAGCAGAAGGAAGGAATGTAAGAAATTTTGGTTAGATCTATTATAGTGTATTGTCTAGAAGAAGAAAGATTCCTTTGCTATTGGTTATATTAGAATACATTTAAATTACTGGGATCCATTCTTGGGGTCATATATTTAAAAGGGATATAAAGAAAAAGTGGATAAAATAGACACCAAGTTGAAAGGTATAAAGTGTGTATTAGGTATATGGGTATGCATATTATTGGTAAACATTAGGTATACATATATTAGTAACCTATGTATATATTAGGTCGGCAACAATGTTTGGTAAATTGGACCCAAATATGAATTTAACAGGATACACCTGTCATTAAATTAAATATATGAACAGGGGATGGGGGATACTATAGTCAAACAACTAGAAGAGCTACAGACTTCTTAAAACTATTATGATGGTTTCTCAGCCTTTTGGCTCAGATCAAGTGTAGTATCTTTCTCTTAACAGTTAAGATTATTATGGCCTGGAACAATAGTACAGCAGGTAGGGCATTTTCTACCCAGGTTCGATTCTCAGCATCCTAGATTCGATTCTCAGCATCCTAGACAGTCCCCTGAGCACTGCCAGGAGTACCCTGAGTGCAGAGCCAGGAATAGCCCCTGAGTATTGCTGGGTGTGACCCATAAAGCCAAACCAAAGAAAAACCCCAACTACATATATAGGGGACTTGGCATGCAGGCAATCCAGATGGTTCCCCAAGCCCACCAGGCATGATTCCTGAGCACAGGTCAAGAAGCATAACTGGGTGTGGTCCAAAAATCAAACAAATAAAACCATCTTTGGGCCGGAGTGATAGTCCAGTGGGTAGGGCATTTATCTTGCACATGGCCGAACCGTGCCGGCCTGGGTTCGTCCCCGGCATCCCATATGGTCCCCCGAGCACCTCCAGGAGTGATTCCTGAGTGCAGAGCCAGGAGAAACCCCTGAGCATTGCCGGGTGTGACCCAAAAAAGAAACAAAAACCATCTTAAAATTTTTTAATTACTGGTATAAAAAGGTATTTGTGGGCTGGAGTGATAGCACAGCAGTTGCCCTGCACGTGGCCGACCTGGGTTCAATTCCCGGCATCCCATGTGGTCCCCCTGAGCACCGCCGGGAGTAAATCCTGAGTGCAGGGCCAGGAGCAACCTCTGAGCATTGCCAGGTGTAACCCAAAAAGCAAAAAAAGAAAAAAGAAAAAAGTATTTTGTGTTCATTGACGCATTATTTGTAGTAGCCAAAATCTACAACCATCCAAGTGTCTAAGAACAGATGACTGGATAAAGAAACCAAGACAAGAGACATAGTACAGTAAGTAGGGCGTTTGTTATTACGAATTAAAGGCAGCACATGTTACAGGTTTATTTTTAAATGACAGCTAAACATCTATGACCTAATCCTAGTAACATGTAGAGGGCAACTACCAACCATCACAAGAGCTTCAAGAGCCCACAGAATGATGAATTCCTTGATAAATATGAAAAGAAATGGAATTAATGGCCTGTTTAAAAGAATGAAAACATCCTTAAGTTGAGCCACAATACACCAGGTTTTGCACTTGTGTTTTGCACTTGCTTTGCACGTGGCCTAACCAGATCTGAGCACCAGCGCCACATGGTCTGTTGAGCCCAACCAAGAGTGATGCATGAGCACAAAGCCAGGAGCAGTTGGGGTGAGATGATTGGGGTCTAGACTCAACTCTGGTGGTGACAGACCACTAGCATAGTATTACTATCTGTGCCTTTCTCCCCTGCCCCCTCTCTCCTCTATCAGTGTTTGGTCAAGTTATCTGGCAGTGTTGGGAGAACCAGCCATACAAATATGCTGCATGAATTCTCCTCATACTAGTTCTACCCACCTTTTCATATGTCACTGGCTCACACTTTTAACTTTCCTGTCCCACTCCAGAAAGTGTGTCATGCCTAAACTGCATAATTTTCCAGAACAGAAATAATTTTGGTTTCTCAATCACTTCTGGTTTTCTGTCTTTAATTTTTTTTTTAAATAAAACACTTTACTCTAAGTCTCTTAAAGATTCTCATCATCCAAAACTGCAAAACACTTTGATAGTACTTTAAATTTTTTTTTTTTTTTGCTTTTTGGGTCACACCCAGCCACACTCAGGGGTTACTCCTGGCTCTGCACTCAGGAACTACTCCTGGCAGTGCTCGGGGACCATATGGGATGCCGGGATCGAACCTGGGCTGGCACAGGCGCGTGCAAGGCAAATGCCCTACCCACCGGGCCATCGCTCCGCCACAAGTATTTTAACATTTAGGAAGGACAGAACCATCCACTTCTTTCTACCAAAGAAATTACTCCCCGCTAATGATGCTTTGACAGCATAATTAGGCAAACTTCCTAGTCTTGCTGGAAATCCTTTGAACAAATTGCAGAGAAAAAATATGTAAGGTCATTGGTCCCATTGTATCAAATCAAGAATTCGTAAAATAAAAGGTACTTCCCTCGATCAAGTTTAAAAATCATGTATTTGCTTTACTAAATCACACACACGCCGCACGCAATCAAATAGCAGAAACTTAGAATGCTTTCTGAAAACTAATCACTCCTGCAGGGTTCACATAATAAGGCCAGCTGTGGGGCAGAATAACTTTGTTCACATCTATTAAATAAATGACAGAGATGAAATGCTGCAACAGAGCTCATTTTTTCCAGTTTAGGTGGCACATACAGGACTGGGTCTGAACCTTTCTAGAGTTTAAATTTTAATATCTCTGTTTCAGCTACCAGTGCACTGGCATTACTTTAAAGCAATCATTACCTTTTGGAAATGTGTGAGACATGTTTCAAAACGTTAAAAACTGCTCCACAAAGAGGATGATATTTTCCCCTTTCAACTCCAGGGATCAGGCCAACTTTCCATTGCCCTCTGACTATAGCCTGCTGGGATTTTAAGAGAACAGAGCTACTCAGTTCTGAAAACTTTCTGAAATGTAAAACAAGCAAATAGTCTCTTTTAATTTAAAATCAATGTCTTTCAATTTTAAAGACAACAAAGCCTTCGCAAAAAGCTGTGTCATTAAAACCTTAATTTTCGAAACTTGAATGCAATACAGACTTTACCAATAAAGAAAGTGAAAGATATTCTTTAATGGTTGTGCATCTTTCTGATGGCAAATCCAATATAACGAGCCAAAAGATTACTATGTGCATGGTATGCTTGTGTGTGTGAAAGTTTTTTCTAATGACCTTTACACGCATATGAGTTCTCGCTTTATACACCACTGTTTCAACTGCTCGATGTATACCAGCATCATAGGTTACTAATGAAAAATGTATACTATCAAACTCCACCCCAAGGACAGCTACATTCAAAGAAGATTCTTACACACTCATATGAATTCTACAAATGGAATTTCAAGTAGTCCTGGACTGCAAAACCATTACAAACACTAGTCTCTATTCTTGTTCTTTTGTTTTGTTTGGGGACCACACAAGGCTGTTCTCAGGGCTTACTCCTGATTCTGGGCTCAGGAATCAGTCCTGGTGGGTTTGGGGGGACAGTATGGGGTGGCAGGATTGAAATCAAGTCAGCTGTGAGCAACCCGAGTGCCCTACCTGCTATGCTATAGTTCAGGCCCTCTATTCATTTTTCGTATGAGATGATGCAGATCCAGATATTGCGAACACACATCTGGACACCAAGGAAATATATAGCTGCCTTGCATTAAAAGGGTGTTTCTGTCTCTGCAGACCAGAGCTTTCCATTTATTTTTGTTTTGGGGACACACCCAGCAGTGCTCAGAGGTTACTCCTGGCTCTGAACTCATGAATCCCTCCTGACCATATTCCAGGAAACATATGAAATACCAGGACTGAACCCAGTAGGCTGTGTGCAAGGCAAACGATCTAGTCACTGTATTATTGTTTTTTTAATTGAACAAAACTTACTTAGAGAGTAAAAGAAAGGAATATGTGTTTAAGAGAGAACACTTTTCCAGAGTTGAAAAAGCAAGCACTGATACAGAGAGACAAGCAAGCGAGGTAAGTGTTCATAGCCTTGAAAAGTAAGCCAACATTGCCATTAAAAAACAAAGAATGTGCCTCGCTTTTTTTGTTGAAAACAAACCCATAAATGATGGCATGACTGATTTACCTTTAAATTAGGGTTAAACTGAAAAAAAAATTATTGGGAATCAAACCATGGCAAGTGATCTGTTCATTTTGGTATCCATCTCATTTAATATTGGTGCGATCAATTTTCTATCTTTGTCTGACTCAGGGAAACTGAAGAAGTATGAAGTTAAAAGCTCATGTAAGTTCATATTTTAAGAGTAAAGGGCATTTGGGAAAGCTTTTCCAGATTACAGCTTTTCTCCGAGCAAGTTGCCTGAATGTCAGAAATGACCCGATGACTCACAGTCAAGACTAGTGACAATCACTATGCAGCAAGGCTTTTCAGCAAGCTGATTTCAGGTTGAAATTCACCAGAAGTCTTGTTACAACTTTGGTATAGAAGTGCCACCTGGGAGATTGCCCTGGACGTTAGGATAGCTCAGAGCACCTTATTATTGGATGGTGAGCTAGACAGAAGGAAGAGGCAGGGCAAAGCAGCTCTGCTTTAATTCCCCACCTGAAAAAACGCAATCACAATTCTTTTAATTCCCTACCTGAAAAAAAAATGCAAAAAGATAAGACCGGGCGGAGCGATAGCCCAGCGGGTAGGGCGTTTGCCTTGCACGCAGCAGGCCCATGCTGGCCCAGGTTCGATCCCGGCATCCCATATGGTCCCCCGAGCACCGCCAGGAGTAATTCCTGAGTGCAGAGCGAGGAGAAACCCCTGAGCATTGCCGGGTGTGACCCCAAAAAAAAAAGCAAAAAAAAAAAAAAAAAAGATAAGACCTCTGAAGTCATTCCACTTTTCCCAGAGACTCTCAACCTTCTTTTACTTCCAAAGAAGAGACGTCCTGGAAAACTAATTGCATGCCTAATCCGTATGACAAAATTAGAGTGTATTCTGCTAACATGCACCCTTTAGCGATCATGATCTCACTTAGTAAACTGAACGGGGTAGGATGGGGTGCACTTAGCCACACATGGTTTCTCTGGGCATCTACTCTTGACTCTGTGCTCAGGAGTGACCTTCAGCCCCCACAGCCCCACCAAGTGGTACTTGGGGGACCATATGTGGTACCAGGAACTGAAGCAGGGGCAGCAAGAGCCCCAACTCCTGTCCTATCTCCGGCAGCAAAGTTATTTTAAATGGGTAATTAACATTACCTATCAGAACACTGGAATGTAAGATCATATTCCAATAATAGGGGTGGTTTGTACATTTGCTTTCTTCTTTCAGTAAGCCATTTGCTTCTTTGTTTTGTATTTGTTTTTAGGTCATATCCAGTGGTGTTCAGGGCTTACTCCTTGCTCTGTGTTCCGGGGCCACTTCTAGCAGGGTTTGGGGGACCATGGGATGCTAGGGAAAACCCAGGTTGGCAGCATGCAAGGCAAGCACTCTACCCACCGAACTTTATCTCTGGCTACAAAACTTTTCTTCTTAAGGAAATCAATTTAAAGGATCAGCTCAGATGGCAGGAGAAGGTGACAGAAAAGTAGTTCTCAATCTTTCCAGGTAGCACTTGAAATAAAGTATTTCATTTCCTTCAAAAAATAGAGGATATGGGGGAAATATTCCATTTCATTATAAATACAAGAATAAATGCCGTATATAATATGATAGCAGAATTAACAATTACATACCTGCACTACAATAAAAATGGCTATCAAAATAAGGTATAATCAGCCTTTTCCAAATGAGTTGGTTAACAATAATTTACTATTAGCTTATGTCATACTATTTCTACTTGACTGAAAGGTAAATAAACATAGTTAAATATAAAATATTTAAGCAACTTCACAAAAGAAAAAAAGTCTGTGGTTGAAGCGATAGTACAGAGAATACAGCATTTGCCTTATGTAATGCCCATCTTGGTTTAAACCCCGACATCCTCTATGGTCCCTGTACACCACTGGGAGTAATTCTGAAGTGCAGAGCAAGGCATTGCATCATATGAGCAACTCCCAGAACAAAACAAACTAAAAGGCTAATGGATTTTGTCTTTTTTTATTCAATAGTGTCATTTTACTCAACTTCTGCCCAGACTAGAATCTCCACTGCTCTCTAGACCTTGCTATGAAAACCAGAGGTCACAGAACATCTGAAGTCTCTTTTAGTTATAGATCATCTAGGATCTTAATTTACAGTAGTGACTAAATTAGAATACTATAACTTACAAGAGTCTATTTCTTCCTAGTAGGAGTCAGTTTCTTACAAAAATAAAAACTTGTGGCTGGAGCGACAACACAGGTAGGGCGTTTGCCTTGCACGGGGCCAACCTGAGATTGATCCCCAGCATCCCATATGGTTCCCCAAGCACCACCAGGCATAATTCCTGAGTGAAGAGCCAGGAGTAACCTCTGAGCATCGATGGGTGTGACCCAAAAATGAAACAGATAGATAGATAAATAAACAAATAAATAAATAAGTGAATAAATAAATAAATGAATAAATAAATATAGTGTTTAAAAAGTTTATGATTCTACTCAAAGGTGTTACAATTATGGAGAAAATGAAAAGGAAGGGACTAGATAATCAAAACCTCCATTTATTTTAATTTGTGTTGGGGCCAGACCCAGCTATGCTCAGGGCTTTCTCCCCACCTCTGTTCTCGGGGACAGCACCTGGCAGGACTCAGGCAGACATACCCAGTGCTGGGGCGCAAACCCAGGTGACTGCACATAAGTCAAGTGCCTTGCCCGCTATACTATTGCTCCAGCCTCAAGACTTCTGATTGGCTGATTTACATAGGGCATAACCAATCAGGTAACAGAAACAGCTAAAAGAGAGAGATACAAGGTGGTCTGGGTGGAGTGAGTTGAGTTGTTGGGATGCTGTCTTGTACACGTGGTTACCTGAAATAAAAAGGTGCAACACTGAAGATAGTTGGTGGTTGGTTTGCTATTCTAACTCTCCCTTCACAAGAAGCAAAAGAAAAGTCAGATCTAAGGTAAAGTATCCATTAGCAACCTCAGCTAGGAAAGTCTCCTTCCTTGATTTTCTGATCCAATTCCACAGGACTCTAGCTATCTAGCCTAGGATCCTGCTACTACTGCCCATGGCCAGGTCCAGGGATATGTCAACCTAGTGTGAGCTGGGAACTACTAAGTTCACTCAGGAAGTGATAATAATTTTCAAAGAGATGGGCACCTTCCCAGAGCACATGAGGTGTTAAGAATGACGTAATGGAGCTGTAATGTGAACATGTGACCCGGTGATGGAGATGCCTCCAGGATGCATGAAGTCCATAAAACACACATATATGTGTCCAGGACAAAACCCCACAATCCAGGAAACAGGAATTTCACAAATTTCAGTGTATCAGTGGGCAGCACATGTTTTCAGAGACCCAATGCTGTGACCAGTTCATTCCTAGCAGAAAGATGAGAATTTCTTGGCTTCAAGGATGTCAGGAAGCAGACTCAGCAGATAACAACATAACATTTTAGGAGGGGAAACAATGAGAACAGGAGAAACAAAGATGGAAAGGCAAGGCCTAAAATCTGCTGAACCTCGTCCTTGTTAGGATCCAGAAAGCCTGCCCAACCCAGCACTCCCTTCTTATTCTGAAAAGTGTTTTGGGCCATTCTGACCTAGTTTTCTCATCTTTTTTTTTTTCCTTTTTGGGTCACACCCAGCAATGTTCAGGGGCTACTCCTCGCTCTGCACTCAGGAATTACTCCTGGCGGTGTTTGAGGGATCATATGGGATGCCAGGGATGAACCCAGGTTAGCAACATGCAAGGCAAACACCCTACCTGCTGTACTATAGTTCCGGCCCCTCCTCATCTATTAAGTGGGAAAATGTACCTGCCTGGCAAAGCTTTGATAAGAATTTATTTAAATCATGTATAAAAAAGTTTTCATAAAAGTATCTAGCACTGAACAACTGTCCATAAATATAGCAATTATTGCTTTCTCATAACCCATAAAATGTAAAGTTAAAAGAAACTAACTTTTGGCCAGAAAGAGCACATGGGATTAAAGCACACACTGCATGCGCCCACACTGGTTCAATCCAGACACCACACAGAGTCCCCTGAACACTGTGAGGATTGATCTATCAGCACAGAGCTAAGAACAGACCCCGAATGAAACCAGGTATGGCTCAACTACCCCCGACCTCAACCCTACACACAAAAAAATTCTCAAGTATTCAACTACCCTGAATTGTTCTGAGCAAGGAATACTCTACTGAGACAATAATAAATACCTCCCCAAAAAAATGCATGTCATTCAGATAAATTTCAAATATTCTGACATGAGGTCTAGCATATCACTCTGATTATTTAATGCCAGTCACTGCCCTGGAAAGTTCTATGGAACTGGTGACGGTATACAAACCTTGGAATTCTAAGATATAATTGCTTCTGAATTTGGATTATGATCTACAAATTCACAAGACAGTCTTCTGGAGAATATGAGGACTTTAGAAGGAGACTATAACTACATTCTAATTTGTCTTCCTCAGGTTTCAGATTGCCGTGACTCAATTTGTTATGCCTTAATTATACTTAAATCATTAATTTTAATGCTATTTTTGCAATTAGATACAAAGATTAGAATTTTTATATCCCATTGTTCATTCCTTTTAATACAAATTACTTGTAGTTGCTGAACAAGTTACAAATTAGAATGATTCCTTTCCAAGAACAAAAAAGAATTCAAAGGAAGAGAGTTCCAAAGGATAAATAGCTGTGTTCCAGAAATGACACATCACAGAATCCCACATAACCAACCCAATAGATAAATGGCACATGAACATTTCCCTCTACAGCCCTCAATTCTTCAGTGGATAACTCAAAGTTAAAAAAAAATGGGTGTATAATCAAGATTTATTGAGATGAAATTTATTATTATGGTTGAGAATATTTTCAACATATATTCTGATTGAATACAATTTTCTTAAAAGAGAATATACTGGAGTTGGAGAAATAGTTCAGGAATTAAGGCACTAGCCTACATGCAGTCAACCTCTGATTCTCTTCCCAACATAATATATGATCTCCCAAAACCGTCAGGACTCATCTCTGAGCACAGAGCCAAGAATAAACCCTTAGCAAATACTGGGAGTAGTCCCAAGACAAAAGAAGTCCCAGCAGGTGAAATGGTGGTTTTTCACTGTTTTTGTCTCTGTAAGTTTTTCTCAGTCTTTTATTTAAATTTTTTAATATATTTGCATTCCCACCCCCTCTACTTTTCCTTTCTCACTATTTTGTTTGGGCTTGGGTTGGTTTTTGGGTGACACCAGGGGATACTCAGGGATCACTTCTAGCAAGTCTTGGGGACCATATATGGTTCCCAAGTTGTGTGCATGTAAGGCAAGCACCTTACCTGCTACACTACTTCTCTAGAACCTACAAACCCATTCTGTACTGTAATATTCACCTCTACAGGAAACACACTACCTAAAATGTTTTGTCCTTCCATATGAACAAATATATTAAATCTGAAGATCATAAGGAACTTAAAGTTGTCAGAGAGCCACTGGGGTCCCCAACAATACCAGAAGCAAGTTCCCTTCTACCTCCAAAGCGGGCGGGGAATGGATGAAAACTAAGGAATCCAGTGCAGTTTTAAAAGGCTTTACTATCACAGGTCCTGATATACAATCCAAGACCAGGAAAACAGCCAAATTTTGGGTTGCCATCTGGGCCCGGCCATGTGTAGGCCAAGATGGCTGCCACCACATGTTGATGTCCTACAGAGACCGGAGAGGCAGAAACCAAGGAAAGCCAAAATGGCAAAAGGACCTTCTCCTTTCTCCCAGCTTATTTTATAGATAGAAATCTACCAGAACTTCCCAGCCAGGCCCATCGTGGGCTGGGCTATCCAGAGATGAAAGCAGGTAAACAACTCTATTGAAATGCAGCACTTCTGGTGGGCCTTTTGGCTTTACAAGTGCCAGAGCTGATTCAAAACCTCCCTAGCTGAGCTGGGAGGGCTGCAAGCTAAGTGTATGTAGCTGGAGCTTAAAGTAGGGCATGTCATCCAACACAAAGTAATAAAGACTCATCAACAAATATTCTAATATGCCAATGAGGGGCCGGAGCGATAGCCCAGCGGGTAGGGCGCTTGCCTTGCACACAGCTGGCCCATGCCAGCCTGGGTTCGATCCCCGGCATCCCATATGGTCCCCTGACAACGCCAGGAGTAATTCCTGAGTGCAGAGCCAGGAGTAACCCCTGAGCATCGCCGGGTGTGACCCAAAAAGCAAAAAAAAAAAAAAAAAAAAAAAACCAATATGCCAATGCTCCTAGGCTCTTGTTGAATGATTAACAAGGGCTCCTGAGGTAGACTAAGCATCTTGGACATCAGAATGCTCCACGGATAAGACACTTCTAGGTTTCATGCCTGTTCTGCCACTCTAGTGATGAGTTCTAGAGTTGACCTCTCTAAGTTTCAGCTTTCTAATCTATAAAAACTCAGGATATGGGGCCGGAGTGATAGTACAGTGGATAAGGCATTTGCCTTGCATGCAGCCGACCCAGGCTCGATAACCGGCATCCCATATGGTCCCCTGAGCACCACCAAGAGTGATTCCTGAGTACAGAGTCAGGACTAACCCCTGAGCATCATCGAGTGTGACCCCAAAAAGTCAAAAAACAAACAAAAAAAAAAAGGTCAGGATAAAAATACAACCAGAATTGCAGGACAGTAATGAAAATATAATGAGCACTGTACACAGACTCTGTACTAGCATCTAGTTATAGCTAAGATTACTAAGCTTTTACTTTTATTCATTTTCATTTCATTGCCATCTAAATGAGCCACACTAACAAAATATAGTAGTTGATTATTTTGTTTATTTATTTTTGCGCCACACCCAGGGGTGCTTAGAGCTTAGACCTGGCTCTTCACTCAGGCATCACTCCTGGCGAAGCTCAGGGAACCATACTGGGTGCTGGGTACTGAGCCCAGGCTGCCACACGCAAAGCAAGAGCTGGACCCACTCTACGATTTTTCAAGGCTCAAGTTACAGATTTTTTCCTACCTCAAATGCATTTTTATTCTAAGTCCTCCAGAAATTTGAAATATAATGAGTTTCTCCCATTTCCCCACCACTCTGACTAAGGACTGCTTTGAGGAACAATGATAAACATTACAATAGCATTTGATGATAATGGAAGTTTTGTCTACTTGTAAAAGGATAGTCAGAGAAAAAGTCTACAAAAAATATACCAAAGTGTTCAAGTTACTGCAGTTACAAGTTACCAGACTAGAGGTCTTTTATGTAGCATTTTATAATAGCATTTTAATGAACAGGCATTACTTCTGAAATAGAGGCTAAACTTTTAGTGGCAAACATAATATATATTTGGTTTGTAGTGATGAATACCCCAAACCTAATGTTTTAAGACAATGTTAGAGGGGCTGGAGAGATGGCACAGTGGGCAGGGTGCTTGGCTGCAAACTGCTGACTGGGGTTCAATCCCTGGCACTCCATACAGCTTCCCAAGCCGGCCAGCACAGCCAGGAGAAGCCCAGGAGTAAGGCTGAGTATTCTCTCCCTCAAAAAAGGTAGGTTGTGGGAGCTCTAGGAGATAGTTCAATAGACTGGAGTATATAAATTGCAAACAGGAGCCCCAGGTTTGATCCTGAGCTCCTCATTATTCCCCAAACACTGCAGGGAAGCAAATCCCATACTGAGTCCTATGTTGCTCCCTGAGCACCACTGGATGTGATCACACACACAAACACACACACACACACACACACACACACACACACAGCCTTGCTCTTTCAAGCCTATGTTGGTCCTTTGAATATGCATCTCTTCTCCACTCTGGAGGAGTCGAAGTTCTCTCAACATGGTCTCTCCTGAACACGTATTCCTCTTTCTCTCTCCTCACATCTATGTGAATTTCATTCAACAAAAAACTATCTTTTATTCTAAGTCTCCTGAAATCATCTTGTTTCACATATACACACGAAGTTAGAAATCACTTGAATCACTTGAATCCGTTATTCATCGATTTGCTCGAGCGGGCGCCAGTAACATTTCCATTGGACCCTATCACGTGCCAATGTAGCCCAATGGCATCTGGCATCTAAAGTTAGAAAATAAACATTTTTCATTAAAAAAAAAAGAAAAAGAAACAGGGCCAGGGAGATAACTGAAAGGAGAAGTGTGTATAGTCTGCATGTGAACACTTGAGTTCAATGCCCAGCCCAGTCCCCAAGCAACAAATCTGGACTAGCACGGCAGAAGTGGCCCAGAAACAAACAAAAAGGAAAGAGGGAGGAGGAAGGGAGGAGGAAGGGGAAAGAGGAGAGAAGGTGAAGGGAAGGGGAGGAAAGAGGAAGGGGAGGGAAGGGGAAGGAATAATTACAGCCATGGGCCCAGAGACAGCACAGGCATTAAGGGTTTTTTTCTTGCATGCAGCTACCCAGTTTGATCCCTGGAACCTCGTGGTCCCTAGAGTACTGGAAGGTATAACAGTATAACACGAGCACAAAGATGGTAGTTACAGCAGGTTGAGGTGCAGAGGGCCAGGTAGCTTTAAATCTCCACCCGAGACAGGTAGCCAATAAGGATGGCGAAGGCGCTGGTTTTAATTAATAGAAGGCCCCAGAGGGAGGAGAGAAAAAGAGGAGAAAGCTGGGAAAGGTGCAGGCTAGATGTGTTCCATCTTTGGCCAGCCCCCAAGAAGCGGTCCCTCCCCTATCGCCTCCCAGAACCAGAACTCTCAGGAACCACATCTCTCTCTCTCTCTCTCTACGGGTCCTCCGGGTCAGGTAGGCCTGCAAGAGCCAGCTCAGGACCTAGAACAAGCAGGCATGCTAGGGCCAGACGGGCAGAACACAGGCTGGACTCGTTACTGAGCTCAGGAGTCTCACGTGCACAGGGCAGGCCGGAGACTAAGGACAGCTGGGACAGAACAACAGGGATCGCTGGGGTAGTTTGGATTCCCAGCGGCAGGTACGGAGCACAGGGATCTTGTCCAGGTGCATGTGGAGAGCTGGAGCTGGGGGGAGCAGCACAGAGGCAGGACCTGGCCGTGGTACACGGGAGGCGAAGTAGACTGCGCGAGACCGGACCAGGATGCCATTCACAGAGATTAAAGGGGCCCAGACATCTGGGAAGGGACCTGTGCGATAAATCACCTGTGTATTAAACTTTCTTTTCTGCTGAGATTTGTACATAATTCATTCATACAAATCTCAAGAACCCACAAGAACGGAAAAATCCGCTTTGCCCTTAAGAGTGGCAGCACCCAAAACCCAGAGTATGGCCCAAACACCCCACTGCCCCAAAAGATAGAAAGCATGGACTGCCAATTCATATTATGTCCAAAATATGGTGCGGAAAACTACATGCATGTAAGTTTTGAGTCACTCTTATCTTCTACTTTGCAATTTTATAATTTCCTTTAATCCTTTAAACAGTCACTCACTCCCACCCCACCCCACAGGTGGTGTAAAAAAAAGTGAAAAAAAAACCCAGCTGGACTCCTGAAGAACCACTGCTCCAAACACTGATGGCATCCACAGCTGGAGAGCTCAGCACCTGGATGTTTTACCGTCTGTCATTAAATCCTTCAGGTGTGTTTCATTGTTTTTGTTTTCACAAAAGCCACAGAAACATTAGTGTCAAAAAAAAAAAAAAAAAGACAAGTAAAAAGAATGGAAGGTTTCTTTTGTTTTTTTTTTGGCATATCCAGTGGTGCTCAGGGCTGACTACTGGTTCTGTGCTCAGGGATCACCCTCGCAGGTTTGGGGGACAATAATAGATGTCAGAGATCGAACCCGGGTCAGCCACGTGCCAATGCACCCTAGCCACTGTACTATCACTCCAGCCACAATTTTTTCAAAATGTTTCCTTGTCAAACACCTTAAATTATAAATTGGGCATCAGTTTTGTAAAGGCTGATTTCTAAATTATAATAGGACACATCTGGGATGATTTTCTCACTCTCCTCGAATATTTGGTTTTCTTGGCAGCAGCAGGAAATCTCTGGGCAGACACCCCACCACTACAATAATTAATGCCAGCTTTCAGGCATCATAATGAAAAAAAAACTCATGACAGCAACAGAAAAATCATCCCCCCAAAATAACCAGGGATTAAATGTAAAACATGAATTCACAGGGTTTCTAGGCATGAGCGGCTGAAAGACATTTGTGTGATTCATGAACAAAGAGTCATTCAAACTTTTACACCCAAGAAGAGATTTCAGTCACTTCTGAATTCCAGAATAAAGAAACTTCATTTCTTCTGGCATTTCTGCTGTTTTTGCTTAGTCCCTCCTTGGCTGCTTCATTCATATCCTGGGTTTGTCTACACTGGACAATGCTCCTAATTTTTCCCTTCGCTGGGGGTCCACAGCCACCAGCGTTTAGAACTTACTCCTGGCTCTATGCTTGGGGATCAGTCTTGGTGGGTTTGTGGAGCATATGTAGTGCCAGGGATTAAGTCTGGCTGTATGCCAGGCAAGCACCCTACCCACTGTCCCGTCCCTCTGCCCCTCTGCCCCCTACTTCTAATTTTGACCAGGAGTTGCAAGAAGGCCTTTACTTTGGGCACAGGGGTGGAAGGGGGTCACACCCAGTGTGCTCAGGTGCTATTCCTGGCTCTGTGCTCATGAGTGACCCCCTGGCAGTGTGTGAAGGTTCATATGCAGTCCTGGGGATCAAACCAAGGTCAGCTTCATGTAGGGTCCAGAAGGCATTTACTTGCTTTTCATAGTCACTGCCAGGCACCAGAGTCATGAACTGTGCTTAGTTCAGTAGATGCTCAAAAAGGCAGATGACCTAAAGGCAGAATGAGTGAGTGTATGGGCAGTCGTAAGTATCTGAGCAAAGAAAAGGCATGGAAAACCGAAACATCTCATCCTAACATGACTTTAGTTATAAAACAACATTTGAGTCTTAAAGCGCCCACTAGATGGGTAACTGAAGGGTTTCGTGGTCTCCTAAAACAGAGGGCTCAAACAATACCTGCTCAGGAGATGCTGTGAGGGTTAAATTAGTAACCATTTGCTAAGTATTTAGCAGAAGAACTGAAACAGAATAAATGCTGCAAGACAAAAACTAAAAATCAAAAAGCTAAGGGGGAACAGGAGATAATACAGTGTTCATCAGGGGGCTTCAGACGTTTGCCTTGCAAGTGACTGACCTGGGTTCCATCCCTGGGGCCCATATGGACCCCTGAGCACAGAGCTGGGAGTAAACCCTGAACACCACAGCATACACACCCCCCAACCACAACAAAAAGAATTTTTTTAATGAAAAATGAGTTGTCATTCTAGGTCAAATTGCTATTAACAAGCTCCCAAAGATCCCAAGGTATGTGAAAAGTTCTCTAATAGGAATAATTGTGTTCCCAGTTGAACCATCAAAGTCTGGAGTCACTGATGGTTGTAACACCTAGGAAGTGACTAAACACAAGTACGCAGGTGCAGGTATGTTAGCAGAGCTCAGGAATACAGTTCCTCACAACAATTGGCCTTTCAAAACAACAATACCGCTGAGATTAAGAAACCCCTCTGGAACCCATATAGTAAAAGATGACCCTGCTCTGGAATTACGCACTGCACTCAGGATCCAGCACACATTACTGCCAGTATGAGGAGGACTTTCACACCTAGTGGGCCAGCAGCAGTCATGGTCCTCTTCTACATGAAGATGTGAGCAAACAGATTGATACTGGCAGCAGGTTGACACACTGTCCCCTAGCAGCTTATGGAAAAGCTCAGTCCCAGATAAGGAAGGAGCTCTTTCAGAGGCCATATGCTATCACAATCATTGTTTCCCAAATATCCTTCCAATCCAACAACTTGTCACTTGTCACTTGTCTTCCCATTGCTCATCCATTTGTTTAAGCAAGCACCAGTAATGTCTCCATTCGTTGGGAATGAGGTTCATTATTGTTACTGTTTGTGGCATATCAAATACACCACAGGTAGCTTGCCAGGCTCTACCATGGCTCTGGATTCATCCCAGGGGTCACAGTCCTTTTCTGTGCCAGGCCAACAACCATCCAGGGCCCACAGGGCAGAGCCCTGGGTGTAGACAAGCCTGTCTCCTGTCTGTCACCTGCCAACACAGCCGGGCACAGCAACCACACCTGCAACACCTCGAGGGGCAGAGCCCAACAACAAGACCTTTTAACAACAGGATCTTCATTGGCTTTGTTTTCTGACATGCATAACTGTGCGATGATCTGCAATTATACTTAGAGGGGCCAGAGATATAGTACAATGGGCAGGGCACTTGCCTTGCATGAGGCCAATCTGGGTTCAATCCCCAGCATTCCACATGGTACCCTGAGCCTGCCAGGAGTGATTCCTGAATACAAAGTCAGGTGTAATAGCTGAGCACTGCCGGGTTTGCCCCAAAAACAAACAAAAAAAAAAAGATGGGGTTTTAAAAATTAAACTTAGGGAAGGTGAGGTTGAATCTGTTTTCTAAGATTAAGAAAACAGATTCAAATTAAGAGTGAATCTACAAATGCAGTTCTATAGAACTGCATTTGCAGATTCACTCCCTTAATTTGATAGTCTCTGTCCCTTTTCCCAGAAATATCTGACCCAACATTTATGGGTCTCCAGGGAGAAATGATTCTCCTGGGGGGTGTACTAACCTTATTTTAGACATTCGATCTCACAGCTTCTATACACACCACAGCAAACAAGGTTTTGATTCCTCGGGGTTGTCCTCGAATGAAGATCTATCTTTCGAGAGTGACATCTATGTAGTTTAACCAAGTCACTCTAACTTTTCCCTGCCATCAGGACCTGTCATTGGTTACAGGTAAAGGGAGCTGACTGTAGTGCACACACCAGTGTTAGAGAAATGACAGAAACAGCTCAGCTGCTGGTTAACTGACGTAACTGACAAACGGGAAAGGGGTGGGACTTTTGAGGGAGGCTGTCACCTTCATGAGTGACAAGAGGTAAGAAGAAACACACACAGGCAAAGTGATGGCCACTACATATACCGAACTATTTCTTAAAGGCTGGCGAGATAATAAAGGGGTAGGGCACTGACCCAGCATACAACATACCCAGAGTTCCATCCTCAGCACGGTATATGAGTCCCCAAGTTTGCCAGGTATGACCCTTGAGTGCAGAGTCAGGAGTAATCCCTGAGCATAGCTACATGTGGCCCCCAAAACAAAATAACAACGACGACCAAATTTAAATAGAAAAGATTTCCCTTGACCTAACTCTAAAATTACTAATTTAGTTCACGACTTGCAAAAACCCCAAAGAAGACTCAAGCTCAAGTTTGCTTAAGGACAGAAAACAAAGCAAAGACAGTCATACGGTGAGCAGATCTACACCTACTTGAAGGCATCTAGGACAGCTAATTGGTGCATTCATTCACAAAATGTTGTAAGTCGCCTACAACAGTATACAGGGGTAGCAGAGAGAATGGGCCAATGGCTTAGAAGGTCTGCTTCAAAGGCATACGGTCAAGAGTTCCATCCCTGGTGCTGCCGCTTGCACCAAGCACGATCTATGCAGCTCTGCTCTCTGTGAGCCAGCTGCATCCCTGCCACATTTATAAAAGCCCCACAGCAAAGGGGCACAAGCACCAGCAAGCTCAAGCTAAAAGGTGTTCGAGCAGCAAAGCTAGGAAGTGCAAACCCTGGAAAGCACGTTTGAGCATTGCAGCAAGCCCTTGCAAGCACTACAACCAGAACGTGTGCCTCAACCCAACACTACCTTTTATTTGCTTGTTTTGGTTTTCATTTTTTTGGGGGGCCACACCCGGCTGTGCTCAGGGATTACTTCTGGCAGGGATTGGGGGACCATTATAGTATGCCTGGGATTGAGGCCTGGCTGGCTGCATATGCAAAGAAAACACCATTCATGCTGTCCCCTCTCTCCCGCCCCTGAAGCCGAGGTTATTAAACTGGGGGTCGTGATACCACATGAGATCATGTGACTCAAAATGTGAGTTGCAAATATAACAGCAATAGGAAATATTTTCTAGAAAAACAAAGACCAACCATTCAAAACCAAGCTGTCGGGCCTGAGCATACACTTTGCATGCAGGAGACACAGGCTCATTTTTCAGCAACACATGTCCCTTGAAAACCTGGGGACTGACCCCTGAGCAGCTAAAAGCCTATCCCCACCAGTCCAACAAAGCAACCACACTATGAATCCAAGGTGCTCCTTCACTGCTTATGTTACATTCCTAAAAGGAGGCCACGGGTGGGAAAAGTTTAAGAAACCCAAAACAAAGAGTGTAGTCCCTGGCCAGTCTGTGTGCAAGCACCACGGAGGAGGAGAAAGCACTACAGCCACGCCTCACCAACACCAGTTCAGGCATGCACAGGACTCCCATCACCACCCATCAACAAAGGAGGGAAGCACGTTTGAGAAAGGTTTGCAGAGTCAGAATGCCTTAACAGCTGACTTCTAGTTAACTCCTTGGCAGGGGAATCCACTTTTATAAAAGACTATGAGAAATCCAAAATAAATCTCGGAGACAGAGAGGTAGTACAATGGGTAAGAAACCTGCCTACACCGGCTGATCAGGGGTTTCCCTGATACTCTGCCAGTCTCCAGATCAATTCTGGGTATGGCACCCCAAACAAAAATGTTGATGAAATAAAATAAATCAGTGCTTTCATCAATACAGTGTGTTTTGAGAGCATGTATAGAGTGACTGATAAAAAGTCAGAGAAAAGGGCATGAAAGACTGACAAGCTAAGTACACATTGGCGTAAAGGAGGCCAAATTTAACTCTTGGGTTCTCCAAGACCCTCAACATACTACCAAGGAGCAACCCAAGAGCACTGAGTTACTGAGTTAGAAGAAGCCCCTGATCACAACAGGTATGGCACCAAAACAAGTTAAGGAAAGATAAGTCAGACTCACTTATTTTATTTTACATTTAAAAAATATTTTTTGATTTTTTTTGGGGGATCACACCTGGCTGCGTTCAGGTATGGCAGGGATCAAACTGGGGCCAGCTGCATGGAAAGCAAGCGCCTGACCCCTATATTATCTCTCTAATCCAAGTTCTAAATTATTAACTTGGTACCATATACCACTGTTGGTAAGAGAATCAGACTACTTCGGGCAGAAGGAAATGGGTTTTTTTTTCATCTCATGTACTTTTTTTTAAAGTCCTGTGTCTCTGGGTGACTTTCAGTCTTTATCTTTCAGTTTGTTCATATTATAGCTTTAAAAAGTTAATCAAGGGGGAAATGATCATATGCTTTTAAATAGCATCTTCAAATCCTAATATTGGCACAGGTAACAACACAAAATTCACTAAGCACTTCTGTGTGCCAGGCCGACGGCTTCATTTGATAATCTGAGCATCTGATTGCTTCATCTTCACAACTGCCTTATCTACCTTATCAGGAAAGGAGATTTCTGTTTTTGAACTAGCTTGTTTCTCAAAGATAGGTTCATTACAAAAATTATTATACAAATTATACAGCAATTGCAGCTTGTCAAGCATCACGGATATAATAAAATCGACTTGACATTAAATTCATATTATAGATAATTCAGTTTCAGCTCATGAAGCTGTTACAAGATCTAACAGCTTTGGGGGCTGATATTGGCAGTATCTGTAATAACAACCACTACACAAGGACGCTGCTGATGGCATGGACTTGGTTCGATGATCACCACCACCCAGAAACCACTGAGGCTATGAAAACACGGTTTAAGTGTTCTTTTTTTAAATTTATTTTTTCCATTTTTATTAAAGAACTATGATTTACAAAGTTATTGACAGTTGAGTTTGAGGCATATAATATCTCAACACCATTCCCACCACCAGTGTCAACTTCCCTCCACCTGTGTTCCCATATTCCCTCCCCACCCCAGCGCCCAACCCATCCACACCTGTCAACTTGACAGAGGTAAATTAACAGTGTCAGTGGCTGGAACTTAGATCTCACGTTTTAGGTTTTGTTGAGCCTGTGTTTGGGATATATGGCTATACCACTCACTCATATACGGTGATAGCCATATACCCAAAACACAGTTTAAGTAGCTTTTCTGAATTCCTGGGTTGGGTGGGAAGTCAGACTATGTGATCAGTGAAGCCTTTCACTGCAACATGACTCTTAGGTGAAATGAGAGCTATGTGAAGGCAGCAAAGTCCCGCATGGGGGTGCGGGGAGATTTCAGTGTCTCAGGGTGGTAGAGGAGTCATTCAAGTCAGTTCACCCCAAATCCTAAGGGTAGACTCCCTGCAAATATTTTAACTGGTAATGATCTTAACCAGACAGTGGAGTAGGCAGAATAAAGACCCCCCAAAGATATGCATGCACAATCCCTACAGAGTCTGTGAATGTGTTACCCGGCAAGGAAGATCAAGCTGCTACATATAGGGACCCCCACCCCACCCCGTGCTGAAGAGAAAAGCAAAGGAAAAGAGTCAGAAGGCACCTGGGAAGAAGTCACTAAAGGAGGTAGCCTACTTTGAAGACAGGAGTCTATAGCTGATAGACTCAAGGAAAGTCTATCAGCTATAGGAAACGGCTTCTCCCACAGAACCTCCAGAAGAAGTCAGTCCCAATGAAACCAATTTGATCCTTTGGAGATTCCTCACCTACACATCCATAAGATGAAAGGGCCAGACTCAAAAGAGCCAGGCTCAAAGCACCAAGCATCAAAGAGGAAGCGTTGCATGCAAAAGGCTGGAGTTTGCCACAAGACTCCCAGCACCAGGGATTAAAAAACAAACAGAACAATGGGTCAGAGAGATGCAGCTGACCTGAGTTCAAGGAACCCCTGGTAGTGATCCCTGAGCATAGAACAGGGGAGGGAAGCCCTGAACACAGGTGGGTATAGCCCCAAAACAAAAATCTGAAAACAAATCAAAATCGTAATATGATAAATCAATATGCTCTAGAATATTAAAATTTTAAAAAATTTTTCTGTTTATTTTTGGGGTCACACCCAGCAATGCTCAAGGGTTACTCCTGGCTCTGCACTCAGGAATTACTCATGTCTGTGCTCAGGGGACCATATGGGATGCCGGGGATCGAACCCAGTTGACCACGTGCAAGGCAGATGCCCTACCTACTGTACCATTGCTCCAGCCCCTGTTTTAAGTTTTTTTTTAACATCTGTATAAAAAGGAAATTAGCCAATGGAGTAACAATTGCATTCCCACCACCCACCCTCACCCTCCCGAGCCTCATGGAACAAGGAAGACTGTATTATTTTTTAATAATTATATGGATTTCCTTTGCCCTCCCTACCCCAAATCACAAGTTAGAGTTGGTTTCTGTAAAATGTCTGCCTTCCCAAGTAATCCATGCTTACGGTTGTTGTTTGCTATAATTCTGAGAGCTTTAAAGACCATTTCCACGTTCAACACCATAATAATTAACATTTACTGAGTATTTACAATGTCTCAGGTGAAGTGTTATCTCATAAAGTCCTTTCTGTAACCTATGAGGCAGTCACCATTATTATGAACCACTGGTAAAAAGTTATTTAATGACCTCATGACTTAAATGGAAGCTTAAGCTTCCTTGAAGCTTATTCTTCAAGGAAAAATAGAGATAATTTTCAGTCAAGTAAAACCATGATTTCTTAAAAAAAAATAAGCAACTGGAAGGAAAGGAACAAATAAGTTGAACCAAATCAAAATTTTAAATTCTTGTGTTACAAAGGATACACTGAGCTTTAAAAAAAAACACTCTGCAAACTAAGAGGGAATATTTGTACGGCATGTATCTGACATGCTAGGGTACATTAATGTGCTCAAGGGTATTGTAACGTACTCTCTAACGGTACATTACAAGAATATATAATTTTTCTTATAACTCAACAATAAGAAAGTCAATTTAAAATAGGTTAAGACTTTTCAATACACAAATAATCACCAAGCACACAGACGCAGCATCATAACTCATTATGGAAATACAGATTAAAAAGCACAATAATATACCTCTTCACACCGACCAGGGCTAAAATCAAAAGGCAATAATTCAAGTGTTATCAAGGATGATGAAAAATTAGAATCCATGCGTGAGTCACTGAGGGATGTTGTCTGAGAGTTCTTCAATAATTTAAACAGGAACCAGGGAGATGGCCCAATGTCCCCATGCAGAAGGCCTGGGAACAATTCCCTGCACCAAGAGTGACCTATTAGCATTGTACATAATAACCAAAACACAAATACAAAGCAAATGTCCACCAACTGCTACACTAACAACAACAACCAAAAACTTGTGTAGTCACACAATGAAAATCTCATTTGGCACTCAAACGGACAATGGCCCAAAGTGGCTAGCCCTGGAAACAAGTGAGAGAAATTACAGCCACCTACCAGCGCATGCTTCCATGTTCCAAGATTCCGTGTGACATGAACAAGTTGTATATTAATGATATGTCAATAAATCTGTTTATAAATATTTAAACCTGTTTGGAATGTACTTTAACTTACGCAATCCATACGAAGTCATTCAGCCTCGCAAACTGTATATACTTTGGTTAAGGATGTGGACATTGGAGGAATAGTTGTAAAACTGCCTTAGTGAACCACAAGAGGGCGCCTTCTTCATAGCAACAGAGCCAAGGGAGTCTTAGTCACTTGGGTAAGAGCTGCCAGTCTGATCCCATGTTCCCATTTTCCTTGCACATAGAGGTGAGAAAGATTCACATCTTTCATCCAATCCACTTAAACCAGCATTGTAACCAAATTTGGTGATAGGGGACGAAAGTAATGATTTAAATAAATAAAAGAATAAATGTTTAAACTTCAATTAAAAACTATGGATAACACTGAATTATGGCCATATTTTCCTTTCTAGTCATACACAGATTACACAAAATTATTTAGCAAAAATAGTCATTGAAATAAATCATTACAAGATGAAAACATGTCATACATGGTGGCTTTCTCTCATTCGCGACTTTCTATTTCCAGCCCCTGGAACAATGCCTGGTATCATTGACACTCAATAAATATTTATTAAATGAATGAGTGAAATACACATTTCTTAAATTTCACAGGAAAGTTTTATCTACTATGTCTTAGAGACCAGATCAAAAACATTTCCTTCCAGCCATGCCACAAATGTATAAAACATCACAACAATTTCACTGAATAAACATTTCATACAAGATCCTAGAGACATTCAGTGGGGTGAAGCATAGCTTGTGAGGCCAAAGAATCCTTTACAATTGACTGACACAATCCTCTCAATGCTCTACCTTGGTGTTTCTGTATAAAGTACTTCAATTAACGCAGTTCTCAATAAACCACAAGCCTAGAACACTTCATCAGAGGAAACCAAATTCTCCTCCATCCATCTAATATTTTAAACAATCTGACACTGGTATAATATCTGAGTCGATAAGAAAATGGAACCTATTTCCTCCACACCAGTCATATTAAGTCGTAAAAATTCTAATTCACTCTGCACTCTGTTATAGTAAGAATTAGGCACAACTCCCAGCCATATGTTTCACTGGGGATTAACAAATGGTGACGGGTGCCGGCTTACTGTCAAGACAGGCCACAGCCATCCTGCAGGCACCTTGAGTTCCTCAAGCACAGCAGCATTTCAGAGCAGAACACATGCTATAGGAAACCGATCAAAAGATAAACTCAACTTGAAAAGTCTTCCTCTGCCATTTTTAATGAGTCTACTGTCAAAACAAAGATGTTCTGTTTCGCCAGTTCTAGACAGCCCAGAAAGTTTAAACAGAATGCCAAAACACAATGCACTTGAGTGACAAAGGGCACTGAATCTCACACATCATTCATGTATATACCCTGGAAATCCTGCCACAGAGCTAGTATCTGCGCGAGATCAGAGCAAACCTGGCATATTTCCTGCCCTCTGGAAGCTCACGTCCAGTAGGTCAGACAGACAGATAAAAGGGGAATTAAGAAAAGTGAGTACCACTGATTAGGAAAAGACAAGTAACTGAAGACCTATTTTAACCTTGGGTGTGGGTTGCAATCATTGCTAAGTGGATTTAAGAACACGAACTGAGGGGGGAAAATAGTGCAATGGGTAAAGTGCTTGCCTTGCACGCAGCCAATCTGGGTTCAATCCCCAGCACCCCACAAATTTCCCCAAACACCGCCAGGAGTAACTCGTGAATGTAGAGCCAGGAGTAGCCCCTGAACATCTCTGCGTGTGACCTAAAAATGAAAGGAAGGAAGCAAGGAAGAGGGAGAAGAAGGAAGGGTGGAAGGAAGGAAGGAAGGAAGGAAGGAAGGAAGGAAGGAAGGAAGGAAGGAAGGAAGGAAGGAAGGAAGGAAGGAAGGAAGGAAGGAAGGAAGGAAGGAAGGAAGGAAGGAAGGGAAGGAAGGAAGGAAGGAAGGAAGGAAGGAAAAGGAAAGGAAGAAAGGAAGGACAAAAGAAGGGAGAAAGAAAGAAAGAAAGAAAGAAAGAAAGAAAGAAAGAAAGAGAGAGAGAGAGAGAGAGAGAGAAAGAAAGAAAGAAAGAAAGAAAGAAAGAAAGAAAGAAAGAAAGAAAGAAAGAAAGAAAGAAAGAAAGAAAGAAAGAAAGAAAGAAAGGAAGGAAGGAAGGAAGGAAGGAAGGAAGGAAGGAAGGAAGGAAGGAAGGAAGGAAGGAAGGAAGGAAGGAAGGAAGGAAGGAAGGAAGAAAGGAAGAAAGAAAGAATGAATTGAAGGGTTGAAGAGATAGTACAGGAGATAGTATAGTCGACAGGGAGGGTAGGGCATCTGCCTTGTACATAGTCCACCAGGCTTTGATCCCAGGTACCACATAACAATTCTCTGAGCTTTCCCAAAAGCGATCCCTGAGTGCAGAGTCAGGAGAAAGCCCTGAGCAGTGCTGAGTGTGTGTGTGGGGGGGAGGAAGGGCCGCAGGGAGAGGGACTGAAAAGTAAAAGCAGGAAGAAGTCATTCAAATAAATAGAACTAGCACCTAGGCAGGAGGGAAGCCCTGAGCAGAGCCTGGAAGAAGGCAGATTGGGAAATGCAAAGAAATAAGAATGTTCTTTATAAAAAAAAAAAACTAAGTATGAAACAAGAACTAACAGGAATTAAAGAGTTAAGCATAAGCCAATCACAAAAAAATGTTTATTTAGACTTGATCCCCAGGGAGCCATCCCTGGCAAAGGCCTGAAGTAAAGATGCATTCTCCTCTCCTCTCCCCATCCCATTTTCTAAACCCTTCTAAATGGCCTGGAGATCAAACCAACAGACTTAAAAAAGCAATTAACACATGTTGTCACTCAAGTGCCTAAGTAAGTTGACAGGAAACAAGAGTTTTTTGAGCAGGACTCAGAAGTCATGTGCAAGTGAAAAACAAAGTTGCCAAATGAGGTTTGTGGAGGTGGTGACACAACCATCCCACACCTGGTAGGTGGTCTCAGCCCAGCCTTACAATGCCACAGAGGTTCAGAGGAGAGGCTGTGTAGCCAAGGTCCTGAACGACAGAAGAGGGGCTGGACTCCTCCCCAGGTGAGCCTGATTCCACGCAATGTTTGCAACTCTAAGAGCTGCTTTCCTTTGAAAGCAAGTCACATAGACATAAGTTATGACCACTTTCCCTTAGGTATTTGTATGACTCATTTCAAGTTATTACAGGGAATTATTTTCAGTTTGCTGTGCCTAAATTCGCTCCTGATGGTCCTGTTGCCAGCAATGCAGAGGTCTAGGACTCAGATCCTCTGCTCTGACAAAAAATCAACTGTGCAATTGCTCTCTCCAGACTTCTTAGCTTGCATTTTTTCATTATATTGCAGCACACCCCAGACTCAATCAGTATTCACAGCAGCTGAGCATCCTCAAAGGAAAATACCATAAATTCACCATGGTGCTTTCTACAATTCAGCGCCGAGACTGCTTAATGAAGGTGTTAAAAAAAGAAAAAGAAAAAGAAAATTTAGGAAAGTTCATTTATTCCCAAGGCACCTAACTCACAGATTAAAAAAAAGACACACAATGCAAAAAACAGGGGTGGAACAATATTCAGTGGTGGGGAATGGGAGGGATGTTTTCCTTGCACACAGCCTGACTTGGGTTAGATCCCCAGCACCACATATGGTCCCCCAAACCCTGCTACAAAGGATCCCTGAGTGCAGAGGCAGAAATAAGCCTTGAGCACATGCAGGTGTGACCAAACAAACAAATAAGCAAAGGAATGAACAGGAAGTTCTTCCTGTCCTAGGAGAAGTACGTGGGCCAGTCAGCTGCATAAGGCTGGTGGAGTTTTTGTCCACTTACTGCTCTCAAAGGGTTTTCTCAGTCCCCGCCTCCCAGGGAGAAAAGCTCTTAAAAAGCACATTAGGCCAGATATAAAGAGTTCAGCTGCCTGGGCACAGGAATATAAGGTTTAATTTCCCAGCACCTCCAGAAGCAGCTCCAAGCAGAGTCAGGAAAAGTCTGAGTGCCACTGTGTATGGCCCAGGACGAAACAAAAATGCCATGGCCCAGATAGAGAAATTCCCTCCGGAGTATATGGCCACAAGTCACAGGACATTTTGTTCAGTTCTACAGCCCCTGAATATGCAGATGATTGAGTATCATCTAATCCTTCAACCAATTCTGAAACTAAAGGAAGTAATGCCCAGTCTATATTTGTGACAGATGACTACTGGTTTGTTTGCTAATTTATTTATTTAGTTAATGACCCAGGCATCCTACATGCAAATCATGTGGTCAAACCTTGCCTTATCTTTCACTGCTAACATGACAAAAGGACGGATAACTTAAAGCCAACTGACACGGAAAACTGAGAAATCAAACCCAAATATCTGAAACTCAGCAAGTCACTTTTGAATAAAAAGACTCCTATCTTCCAGGTTCCTCTCTTACAGGTCAGAACTGAAAGCCTTTGAGGCCCTTAAAGGCCTCAAACTGCTGGAGGAGAAACACGAGTATGTATCTGCCAGAGCGTCGATCACTGGGCTCCCACCACGACCACAATTAGGGACCCCAAATGGATGAGAACAAGGTGGAATATCACGAGTACTCGATAATTTGAAAACAAAATTGACATGTAGTTTGCTTCTCAAAAGCCCTTGAACAATATACAACACCTCAATAATCAGGACAAAATTTTCTGCCTCTTTTCTACTTTCTTATGCTGGAGATCAGAGGTGACTACAAGAGTATGCCACCTGCAGAGCAGAGCCTGGCATGCTACCCGTGTTGTATTTTATATGCCAGATACCAGTAACAATTATAGACCTCATTCCCATGACCTGATGGAATGGTTTGAGGCTCTTTATGTTCCTGGAACAAGCAGATGCCCTTGGGCTCTACTAGCATGAGACAGGACATATGGAGATGTTACTGGTGCCCGCTCGAGCAAATCGATGATGAACGGGAAGACAGTGATACAATGACAGTGATATAGAAAGCATCTTGCATACAAAAATCTTCAAGTCCCTGAGATTATCTTGTCCAGAATACCCAGAACAGGGAAACATGATTATAAGCAAAATGAGATTTAATTTTTGTTAATATAACATTGAAAGCCTTTTATTATGAAACTTGCAGGCCTAAAAGATGATTCAACAAAAAAGTTATTCTTAAAAAAGGAAACATTTGGGAACAAGAATAAATCAAGCTTCCTGAAGAACCAAAGCAAGTTTTCACTGCACCAATCTCACCAAATGAATCAAATTCTTTTAAAAAAATGCAAAATTCAGAATTAAAAATAAGACCAGTGGCCCATAATGAGAAAAGAGAAAACGAAGATAAACTGCTTTTGTCTTCAGATCTTTTGCTTTCTTAATGACAGCAGTTCTTCTAACTGAGGAGGAAAGCAGGAAGGGTACAAAAAAACTCATTGAGGCTCCTGGTGAAATATTTGCCCAACACAGCTCTATCTAAATTGGTCTTTTTATTAACCCAGACGCCGGGAGTTTTTAATCTAATCCCTTTGAAGTCTAGTAATGATCCTTCTTTTAACCAAAAGTCAAATGAGGTGGTCATTTCATTAGTTAAGCAGAAGACATGACTGTCAGATAAAAATAGAGCCTATTTCTCCCAAACACAGACATAGATCTTAATAATGTTTCACTAGTCAGATTAAAATTGGTGAAAGAATAGAAATTGTTAAGCTTACACAAATGAAGTACAGCTATGGTAACCTGAACTCAAAACACTAATTTCAGCCAGCAATCTCAGCCTCCCGGGAACACGCTAAGCAGCCCTTCAGTTCTTCAGTGGTAAGAGATGGTCTGATGAAAGAGGGCACAAGTCATCATGTTTTCCTAATGACAACACTTTTGCTATCTGGGTACTTTATAGCGGACAGCACATATGGTGCTTGGCCACCTGTACTTCTGTCCCTGCATTATTGTCCACCCTCACTCTTTGTCTCCTTGTCCCTGAGACCTAGCCTCCACATAAGAACCACAGGAGTTAGCCCCTAAAAAGGTGATGCACCCAAGCTGAGCCCACCAGGGACTCAGAACGAAGACCCAAAGTTTAAGTAATTGTAGCCCTACAGCTAAAATAGTGCAGAAAGCCTGGCAGTAATGACTTAGTCTAGCATGTATGTGAAAATAGAAAGCTGGTTTCCACAGGAAGGAAAGTGGAGTTAGCACAATAAACAAAGCAAAGACCCAAGTGGGATTCTGGTTACTTAGTGCCACCAACCAGCTCACATCTACAAGGCCCAGTTCTCCTTGGTGCTCTTGGCTTCTACGCATTGTCCTTGTGTCCTTAATAGATTTACTTTGGGGCTGAGTTTTTCTTGTTAACACACACTTTGGTATGATGCAAATGGTTCTGCCCAGATTTGGGGGTCATTACAAATACAGTGTCAAGGGAACCTACAGTTCTGGGGATCAAGCGGGGCCTCCCACAGATCTCTGAAGTATCTCCCTAGCCTGATACGTTTTTCTCATGTTTGTTTTGTGGCCCCTGAGCACAGAGCCTAGCTGTACTCAGGGCTTACCCTGTCTCTGCTTAGGAGACTATATGTGGCGCCGGGGGAGAAACCAGACTTGGGTGCATGCAAGGCGAAGTGACTTTATCCCCATTCTCTCTGTGGAACCTGGGGCTGACAATTCTATTTTGACACAGATTTCTACCTTGAAGTAAAATATTGTGAAGTAAAATAATTCAGATGCTTGTATGTTTAATAAGGTAGTACAATAACAAAAACTGGGTAAAAACATAGATGTTACCCAGGCAAACTGGGTAAGTAGGTTATGACTCAAATATTATGATACCAGTCAACAAATATTTATTTCTTATTTCCTCAGAACCACTGTTCCAGAAATTATGTTTAAATATGAACAAAATAAGGTCTCTACCTTCATGGAGCCAGATACTAGTATTTAGAAACAAGTACTGAGAAAAGTTAATATTAGAAAAGTATTTAGGGATATTCAAAATTTATAACAGAATTTCTACATATTGATGATAGAGATACAGTTGTTTTATTTTATTTTTTATTTTATTTTTTGCTTTTTTGGGGCCACACCTGGCAATGCTCAGGGTTACTCTTGGTGGTGCTCTGGGTACCGACCATGTGGGATGCCGGGGATCAAACCCAGGTCGGCCACACGCAAACACACCTAACCACTGGACTATCGCTTCAGGCCCCTCAGTTATTGGTTTTAAACTGAAAAAGTAAAGGACAGCATGAGAAGACAAGGAAGCAGGAAGAAGGAAATAGAAAAGGAAAGAAGATATGCAGATTACCCGCCCTTGACTCAATTCCATCAACAATGCGGTAAACTGTCTGGTTGGTTATTTGCCTACAGTTTTTACTCCCTTCCTGCTTTCCATTTGTCAAGTTTTCTACACAGGAGATATACTACTTTCAGAGTAGGCAACAACTTAAATATAGGCCTTTTTTTTTCCTTGTGGGTCTATTTAAAAAGCCTGTATAATAAGTCCTTCGTTTGAATAGGGACCACATTCTACACAACTGCCTGTAAAGACCTTTCCCTAACAGCATGCTTAACTCCACGCCACTTGCTTCAAAAACAGAACCTCAAAGGGCAAGTCCTGGAATTTGAATTTTAAGTCTCTCTTTAAGCACACCAAAAGAGTTACCAACTCCCAGCCTGATTGTTGGCAGCTTGAAAGCCAATGTTCAAGGGACAAGCTGATGCAAGTAAACAGCTTATCCAGGAGCTGAGAACGCGACAGACTCATGCCCCACCTCCCCATCCTGCCATCCTGCCAGCGTAGTCACAGAAGCAGTTTTATAAGAGAAGCTACTAGGGAGGTGCTTTAGAGACTGGGAGGCACCTGAGGGATGGATAAACTCCCTCTAGGCCAGCTCCAATGCACACTGGCCACTTCAGTGCACCTACAAATAAAGATTTCTGGTTCCGTTTCCTCCGCTTAACCTTTAGGACAAGATAAAGGGGACATTCTCAACATTTTCTTTTTTTCTTTTTTATATTTTGCTTCTTTGGGTCACACCCAGCAATGCTCAGGAGTTACTCCTGGCTCTTCACTCAGGAATTACTCCTGGCAATGCTCGGGGACCATATGGGATGCCAGGGATGGAACCCAGGTCAACCGTGTGCAAGGCAAAGACTCTACCTGCTAGACTATTGCTCTGGGCCCATATTCTCAACATTTCAGCCATTCCTGTCCAGACAAGTGTTCTAGTTTAATACTGAATTAAACAATCCTTCAAGTCTTTGGTGCCACTTCAAAGGTAGGAGAAAGACCACATCTGACTTGAAAAAGTTAGTAATTATAAGACTACAGTGTGACCCTCGTGATTCCTTTCGTCATCCTGCTTGCTAAGTTGCCTTTTCGCTGCAAAAAAATCTTTGCAGACTGTCTCCAGGGAAGCTAAGACTAAGAAGACAAGGACTTTGGAAGGCAGAACCAGGGCCCTGATCATATTCCAGTGTTTACAAACCTTTTTTTTTTTTTTTTTTTTTGCTTTTTTGGGTCATACCGGCGATGCTCAGGGGTTACTCCTGGCTCTGCACTCAGGAATTACTCCTGGCGGTGCTCGGGGACCATATGGGATGCCGGGATCGAACCCAGGCTGGCACAAGCCAGCCGCGTGCAAGGCAAACGCCCTACCCACTGGGCTATTCCTCCGGCCCTACAAACCATTTAGGAGCTCTGGATTTTGCTGAGGGAAGAAGTCCATTTGGCCAGGCCTGGTGGAATACGGGATGAGTGATCTGTAACCACTGCTGTTTTTCCCATCACACATATTCTCTCTCTCTCTCTCTCTCTCTCTCTCTCTCTCTCTCTCTCTCTCTCTCTCTTTCTCTCTCTCTTTCTCTCCTCTTTGTTGTACTGTTGTTTGTTGTTATGACCAAAGTCACACAACCATTTGTTTGTTGTGCTCACATGCTCAGCGGTGGCGCCTGCACAGGGACAGTGGTTTAGAACATTTTCAGTTGTGGAACTTGCACATGTACTCACAGGGGATTGAGCACTTGGGCTATACTCCTGGCCGTGCTGTGTCAGAGATGGAATATTCTGGTACCACCAGGAATCCCAAATAATGGAGCTCCTGGGATCACACTCTGCACATGTGGGTGGCACTCGGGAATTGAACTCACAGCCTCAGACTTCAAGGACTCATATTTGCCCTCTGTGGCCATCCTCAATAAAATGAGAAAGGCTCCCACAAGGGAAGAAATGATTGATAGGTAAATTGTGTACTAATACACAATGGAGAGAAACTAACTGTTCTCCATCACAGAATGCTATAGTTCAGAATTCTAGAGATGGTCAAAAGGCTAGAGAGATAGTACAATATGTAAGGCATTTGTTTATAGGCAGCCCACCTGGGTTCAATCACCAGCATCCCATATTGTCCCCCGGCACCACCAGGAGTAATTCCTGAATGCGGAGCCAGGAGTAGGCTATAGGTATGAAGGAGGAAAGAAGGAAGGGAGGGAGGGAGGGAGGGAGGGAAAGTATGAAGGGAGGGAGGGAGGGAGGGAGGGAGGGAGGGAGGGAGGAGGAAGGAAGGAAGGAAGGAAGGAAGGAAGGAAGGAAGGAAGGAAGGAAGGAAGGAAGGAAGGAAGGAAGGAAGGAAGGAAGGAAGGAAGGAAGGAAGGAAGGAGCCACAAAAAGAAAGAAGAGAAAAATGATCCAAATCCATACCTTTCAAATGAAACACTGATACTGAGGCATAAACTGTGAATACCACAAAGCCTTTATCTATGGGGAAGGAAATGAAGGAAGAAGCTAAAATGCTTCCTGCCAATGGAACCGGTTTAACCTAAGAATCTGAGGTGTGGTCTAAGAAAAATAATGAAAAAGAATGGAATAAGCCCTAACCATACAGCTTCCTGGGTGAAGCAATCGGAGTCCTGGAGCTGAAAGAGCATTTTCATGGCTGCCAGACCCCTGCTTCCTCCTTTCCTTTTGTCTTAGCTCTATTTTTAAAGTATTTATTATTTACTGTTTGTTTTTGGGGGCCACACTCAGGGTTTCTCTGGGCAGTGCTCAGGGACCCATGTGGCATGAGGAGGTAAGCTTGGGGCTCCCACATGTAAAGATTCATCTTCCAGAGTCTACACCTTGTAGAAGAGAGAATAAGCAGGTAAATAAATCACTTGCTTTGCTCGCAGCCTAGCCAGTTTCAAGCCCTGGCATCCCATGTAGGCCCCAGAGCACCACCAGGAGTGATTCAAGTGCAGAGCCAAGAGTAGTAGCTCCTCAGAATCACCAGGTATGGCGCCCCTTTTCCCCCACATCCACGCCAGCACTTGTTGTTCTTGCTCTTTTGAATATGTGCCAGTCTCTGTGGTGTAAAGTGGTATCTCATTGTTGTTTTGATTTGCATCTCTCTGATGATTAGAGATGATGAGCATTTTTTCATATGTTTTTTGGCCATTCGAATTTCTTCCTTGCTGAAGTTTCTGTTCATTTCTTCTCCCCATTTTCTGATGGGGTTGTTTGTTTTCTTCTTGTAAAGTTCTACCAGTGCCTGATATATCCTGGATATTAACCCCTTATCAGATGGGTATTGCGTGAATATTCTATCCCATTCTGTGGACTGCTTTTGTATCTTAGTCACTGTTTCTTTTGAGGCGCAGAGGCTGGTACAGCCTTTCTGGAAAACAACATGGACATTCCTCCAAAGACTAGAAATTGAACTCCCATTTGACCCAGCCATACCACTCCTGGGAATCTACTCTGGGAAACCAAAAATACGCAGCGGAAACACCATCCCTACTTTTATGTTCATAGCAGCATTATTCACAATAGCCAGAATCTGGAAGGAACCAGAGTGCCCGAAAATCGATGACTGGATAAAGAAGCTTTGGTACATCTACACAATGGAATACTATGCAGCTGTTAGGAAAAATGAAGTTATAAAATTTGCCTATAAATGGATGGACATGGAGAAGATTATATTGAGCGAAATTAGCCAGAAGGAGAGAGACAGATACAAAATGACTGCATTTATCTGCATAACATAAATATATATGTACATATTATGATACCAATATCCAAGGTCAAGTGAAACATATATCAGGAGGTCTTGTCAAAGGTGGAAATATCACAAACGTGTGGGAATCAGAGGCTAGGTAAGACAGAAAATGGAACAGTGTGCTAACAATTGTCGAGGGTACTAATGCCAACCTAGAACTGAGCATTAAATAGAGGCAAAAAGATACACATGACAACCCTTTAATGTATGTTCTGTAATACATAGTCTGGAGGGAAGGAAAAGAGAAAGAGAGAAACGGAAAGAAATAAAGAACCTGCCATGGAGAAGGGCTGGGGAAGGGGGAGGGAACCGGGGACGTTGGTGGTGGGAGATGGGTACTGGTGGTGGGATGGGTGCTGGAACACTGTATGACCAATACCCAAATATGAACTTTTTAATTGTATATCTTTGTAATTGTAAAAATAAAAAATTTAAAAAAAAAAGAATCACCAGGTATGGCCTCCAAATCAAAAACAGAGCCCACATCTTCTGTTACCTCTGAAGGAACACCTAGCTGAGGGATGTATTTCTGCCCCTGCACTATTTTGATTTTTTAAAAAAAAGAGCACTATTTTCTACTAGTTGGCACTTTGTAAACACAGATGAGGTTGCAAATTTCTGTTGATTGAGAAGTCATCAGATCTCCGGCTGGGGTGCCTCTTTCCCCCCTCCACCCTTGCCACGAAATACCTGATTATTTGGCTCCAACCCTTCCCCTTTCTTTCTCTTTAAAGCAGAATAGACAGTGTTGGAAACTATTACTCTGCCACAATACAAAGCAGGTCCTTGGAAGCCTTCCTGGCTTACATCCTGAGGCAACAAGATTCCAACGACAGAAAAGGATGAAGCCAGAGTCAGGTCCACCAAGTTCTAAGCCACCATCCTCAACAAGTGTGCTTCTGTTGGTGGGAGTGCCGACTGGTCCAGCCCTTTTGGAAAACAATATGGGCATTCCTCCGAAAACTAGATATTGGGCTCCCATTTGATCCAGCAATAGCACTCCTGGGACTATACCCGAGAGACTGAAAAACACATAGCAGAAACACTATCTGTACTTCTTTATTCATCTCTGCGCTATTCACTATAGCTAGAATCTGGAAACAACCTAAATGCCTGAGAACAGAGGACTGGCTAAAGAAACTGTGGTTCATCTACACTATGGAATACTATGCGGCTGTCAGAAAAGATGAAATTATGAAATTTACCTGCAAATGGATGGACATGGAGACTATTATGCTGAGTGAAATTAGTCAGAAGGAAAAGGACATATATAGAATGACTGCATTCATTAATAGGACATAAACAGATACCAGTGTTTTACTAAATGTGGGAAATGGTAATGGCAGATTAAAACTCACCATTGAATATACACAAAAGAGACTTAAGTGATAAACTCTAAATATCTGCAGGGCTAGCCACAATGTGTAAAATAAGAGGGAGAGAGGTGCAGAGACAGAGAGAGAGATAGAGAGAGAAAGAGAGGAAACTGGGGTACCTGCTATTAAGGCAGCATGGGGGTGGGCAGGAGGGGGGGGTACATTGGTGGTGGAAATGGGGCACTGGTGGAGGGATGGGTGCTGGTATACTGTATTACCAAGAACCAATTATGAACACCTTTGTAATTGTATGTTTCACAGTGGTATAATAAAAATTAAAAAAAAAAAAACAAGTGTGCTTGCAGCTGGGAGTGAACCCAAACAGAAGCTGTTTTGCTCAGAAGAGAAATGAAAAGCACAAGCCACTTACTGGAAGAGAACATTTACCGCCCACCTATCCAAGAGGTGGCTGGACCTAGGAGACATAAGGAACTCCCACACCTCAACAGTTCATTCTCCTGGCTGCAAGCTCTGTGACAGGCCAAGGGGGGGGGGACCTCACTCCAAGGTCTCAGCAAAGCCAACAGCTTCAAGTCACCTGTGTTGCCTCCTCCAGCACTCTTCTGTTGGCTATTTGGTTTTGAAATGGAAGACAGGGAAGGAAAGGCATAGGAAAACCCCTGGGAATTGACCTCTGGCTTCCAGGAGATCTGTGTAATGCAAGTAGGTTAAGTTTTGCCAAGATATAGAACTAAAGTTATTTATATTCATTCACTTCAGTCTTTCATAATGTTGCAACCCTTCAAGTGGTCAAAAATAATTCTGGTATTTATGAAATCAGCATATCTTATCTCTAGTCAAACATTTAATAGATACTTTAGAAATTTTTGGCTATATAGTTTCCACTGTAACCCCTTTACTGTTCTGTTGTGTGAAAATAGCCTTAGACTGTACTTACATGAAAATATTTGTGTTCCACTCCAACCTGATCAATACAACAGGCTCACAGCCTGTTGGTCTGTGGGTCCTAGTTCAGAGTCTTGCTGTAACCATGGACAACCAAATTTTAGGAGTTTTTTCCTGTCTTCCATTTTATTTCCAAATTATCATCATTTTTTAATAAAGAAATAGCACTTGTCACTCATCTGAAAAATGTTGTCAATGCCTCATGGGTTATGATTATCTGTTATACATTGGGGCTTACAGAATTCTTAGCTGGTAATTTTTTTTACCTTCATGGGAGGGAAAAGAATAAAGCTTCAGGCAACCCTGAGATACAGCCAAGCCTAATTAGTATGGGTAACACAGCCATTAAAACATCCTCATTCACAAATTTTCAAAAGAAAGATGACCTTAGAAGAGCAGTTGCTAAGGAAGCTCTGAGAAATAAGGCAGTTTAAGAGAGTCTAGAACTACCCTTTTTAGTACTCTAAGATATATATGCACCTCCTGCTTCCAATCAAATAGATTTCAAATGAAAAACAAATAAAACACAAACTCCATTTATGTACAGATTACCTTTTTGTTTATTTTTTTGCTTGGATCACACCCAGCGATGCTCAGAGGTTACTCTTGGCTCTGCACTCAGGAATTACTCCTGGCAGTGCTCAGGGGACCATATAGAATGCCGGGTAGTGAACCTGGGCCTGCCACATGCGAGGCAAACACCCTACACGCTGAACTACTGCTCCGGCCCCAGATTACCATTTTGTACCAATACTAACATTCAGTAAATCTTGAAATAAACAAGGGGACAAAAGACACAGATTTTTTTTTTTTTTTGTAATTGGAAATCACTCGGCATGTTGGGGAATTTAGGGATGGCTACAGGATTCTGTATAAATGTGTCCACACACTGAACAACCTGGTAATAATAGTTTATGGGCAGGACAGTGCTGAAGCTACAGCTCTTGGGTGGGATATAATATCTGAATTTCTAGAACACACCATCAATTCCTACTGACAAAGTAAAATCATTGAGATCCCAGGGTGCAACTTGGCAGTAGTTCAGTTTGGCTCAGACTGGGTTTGATAGCTGGAAACACAAAACAAAAATACACAGAAACAGCAGCTTGGCACAATGACCTCAGCAACCTTCAAGACCTTCCTCTGGGAAATGACTATCATTAGAACCCAGGTAGCAGACACAGTTCTCCCCACTCCTCTCTTTGGGGGCCAACCGAGCAGTGCACAGGGGACTCTGGTGCCAGGCCTCAAACCCTGGGCCACAGCTCGGGGAAGGCTGTGATCCAGCCCTCTGAGTAATCTCCCTCAGCCCTCCTGCAGACACAGTTCTGAAATGTACAACAAAGATAGTGTTGTGAAGTTCGAAGACAGATCACTTGGGTGAAAATACTCATGTTAAGATATAGAAAAGCAATACTTTAATAATAGTTGATGGTTTATTAGGTATAGTTCATACTGACCTTACTTAGTGCAATTAGCAAAGCAGCCTAGGCCTTCTTAGTTAAAATGTAGTGGAAAAGGTGAATGAAAGGTGAATGAAACACAATGCTCTTGGTTGTAACAACAAACAGTTAACGGCCTATAATGTTCTTCCTAAAATCCCAAGGTTATTCCTGGAGGTTCTTAGGCAAGTGTGCTTTGGAAAGTATATCATCTTTAAAACTATACGTATAATTGCAGAGACTTCAGAAAGAGACTCAAAAGTACAAATAAAAGGGAGTTTGGGTTATGTGGGGGAAGATGTAGCTGGGTTGTTGAAATTCTTGACTCTGTAGCATGGTATTAGAAGGTTGCCTTAGGGGTTCTTTCACGTTTTTTGTTTTAGGGCCACACCCAGTTGTGCTCAGAGCTCCCTCCCAAGGTGCTCCAAGGACCATGTGGTACCAGGGATTGAACTTGGGTTATTTATTTATTTATTTATTTATTTATTCATTCATTCATTCATTCATTCATTCACCCATTCATTCATTCATTCATTCATTCATTCATTTTTGGGTGACGCCCAGCAATGCTCAGGGGTTACTCCTGGCTCTGCAATCAGGAATTACTCCTGGTGGTGCTCAGGGGACCATATGAGATGCCAGGAATAGAATATGGGTCGGCTGCATGCAAGCACGTCCTACCTGCTGTGATGTGGCTCCGGCCCCAAACTTGGGTATCTTGGGTAACTATACTGACTTATGTTGATCATGGTCAACAAAAAATACTCCCAAGTTCTAAGGTCAACAGGGGTTAACGAGATCACTATTAACAGGGGTTTCCTTTACTTAAAAGAATTTCTAGGGCACAGGGAGATAGCTCAGAGGTCTAGAAAGGTTGCTTTTGCCTAAAGAAACCCTAATTATGGGACTCCTATAGTATTACCCCCAGCATCACAGAGGTACCTTACCCCAAACCTAAACCCACAACAAAAACAGAATGTCAAGAAATGAATGCATCTGCTCTTAGGATAAAGAGCAGATCACAAGTTATTTAACTGTATTTGAAATGGACATTAAAATTCCATGTTGAGATGAGGTGTGTTCAGAGAACGCTGTATATTGTGTCTTTTACATTCACTCCCAGATTAATAACAGCGTATGTGAAAGAAAACTCACAAAACTGAGCAGAGAGAAGATGAGTTCTGATGGGCTCTGAGCCAGCCCTGGAAGTACAGCAAATCAAATATCCTTCCCTTGTAGGCGGTGCGGTGTCCTGCGGTTTCCAGCCCATCTACATTCCAGCCCCCTGCTGTGGCTGCCTGTGACAAAGGATGAGAAACTGCAGATCCGGATGTAGGGGTGGGCTCTCCTCTCCAGTGCTTTTCCTCACACCTAGCCAGCATCTGTTCTTGAGGTAACTATCCTGTGTTCAAGTAGGCGTTTCCTCTTCTGCCAGGAAGAGGGGTTCTGCATAACCACATACCCTCACAGACAAATGCTTTTTACGTTAAAAAGAATTTTTCACTAATGAGAACAGCCCTCCTGTGTTCCAACTGGCCCATAGTGTGGGGGGTGGCGGAAGGCTAATTAGAGCTCAGTTAGTTCTGCCCCAGGCTCTGGGCAGCCCCACTCTTTGACTCGGAAAGATAATTTCTTTCCTACATGCAGCTGCAGTTATTTTTAACATGGCCAACTCTTTCCATAAAATACTCACTTGAAAATATGCTCTAGTTAAAGTAAAAGTGTGCATATTATTTGAACATATATCCATCATATTGTTCAAAATTAAATTATACTGTATCTTCCAATTTTTCAAATATCCTGAATATTCAAGTGGATTAATTCAACTTGGTTGGATGATCTGAAGAGTTTGTTAGTTATCTCCCAACTTCTCTTCTGTTTCTTCTTTGGTAAGAGTAAAACTTGCCCCCCAAAGAGATGAATCCAAGGTTCAAAACCAGCAGCTCTTCAGGGCAAAAGCAAGGAACTTTTCTTGTCATTTTCCCTGAAAAGCCTAGGGAAAGGGCAGTTGGAACCCTAACTCAAAACCCTTTGAGTTTGCAGACTAGACAATATGCCTTAGGGGCTGATCTAGAAGGGGAATTGATTATTGATTATTTAATCACTCCTCTGCCCACCTTCCACTCTTTCTGAAAAGCTCTCTCTCTCTCTCTCTCTCTCTCTCTCTCTCTCTCTCTCTCTCTCTCTCTCTCTCTCTCTCACACACACACACACACACACACAATTGCTTTACTTGACCACATACTTAGGATGGCCGCTTTGAGACTTTGAGGACATTAGTCCACAATCTTCCCACCTTCTGCCCTGTCTCGCTTGATAATTCTCACCCAGCAGTGAAATCAGAACTTCTCAGTTACATCTGGAGACACTAGTAAGCAGTTCTGTTCCAATATCAGATTCTAGAAGGAGATGACCAAAACCAAGTGTAGGCCCGAGAGATGGCACAACATTTAGGGTTGCCTTGCACACAATCAACCTGGGCTCCATTCCGAAACACAAACAGTCCCCAGTGCACCACCAGGAGTGATAACTGAGCATAAAGCCAGAAGTAAGGCCTCCACCCAGTGGATGTGACCCAAAGAAACAAAACAAAAGTAAAGCATTTAGAATAATGACTGGCATACAGCAAACCCTTCTGTGCAAATCATCGCTTTATTCATCATCAATCACTTTTGCTCATTACAATAATGGACCTCATACCCAATGAATGGAGATATTACTGGTGCCTGCTCCAGCAAATTGATGAACAACGGGAAGACAAGTGATACAAGTGATACTTTAAAGGTGCCATATTAGTTCAACATGAGAACTTGCATTTTTGAGGATAAAGCACTAAATATCAAATATGATCGACCCTCCATTACTTCAAAGTAACTTATTTAAACTGAAGAGGGGCCGGAGCAATAGCCCAGCGGGTAGGGTGTTTGCCTTTGCATGTGGCGGCCCATGCCGCCCAGGTTCGATCTCTGGCATCCCATATGGTCCCCCTGAGCACCACAAGGAGTAATTCCTGAGTGCAGAGCCAGGAGTAACCCCCTGAGCATTGCCGGGTGTGACCCAAAAGCAAAGAAAAAATAAAAAAATAAAAATAAATAAACTGAGGAGCATCCTGTGAAAATATTGGCTATTTATTTTAGGTTATGGGCCACACCCAGCAATGCTAAGGTGCTGTTCATGACTGTGCTCAAGAGAGACCATATGTGGTGCTAAAGGACCATATGTGGTGCTAGGGATTCCAACTTGGGTTGGTAGGGCACAAGGCAAGCACCTCAGACCCGGTACCATCTTTCCGGCCCCATCCTATAAAACATTTGACTCTTTCTTCTGTGCAGGAGGAGAACTTCAAAGAAGGAAAGCATGGGGAGCACCTAGATGAATCTACCCTGACCCCAGTCTCCTGTACCTGCCCCAACAAACAGCGCAAAAGATCTGAAATGCATCATTGTAATGCATCCTCTCATATGGGAAATAAGGCTTATTTAGAGAGGGAAATAATCACTCTGACATAACCTGGCCATTGTCATCTCTGCGAAGAACTAAAGATAAGAACTAAAATCCAAGAATAAAAGGCGGAAGCCTCCATTGCTTATTCCCGGAATGTCAGTGTCCAATGCTTACAGAAATCACATGGCCTTTTCCTCATTCATTAACTTCCTTTGTCTTACAAGGAAACTATTTGTTAGAGATCTGGGTTTTGTTTGGGGAGTGTATGTGTGTTTTGTGTATGTGTGTTTTGTGCATATGTGTTTTGTGTATGCATATGCATACACAGTGGGATAAATCAAGGCCCACAGCAAATCTCTGGAAGCAATTCAGAGCTTTTTACATTTACTTGTAAAATGCCAAACTACATTTGTTTCTCTTTTAGAGGTTTATGAAAATGAAAGATTGAAAAAAGTCCTAAAGCACCAAGGTCAGTATCTCATTGGAAGAGCTCTACCAAGCTGGGTATCCATCCCTGGGATCATCTGGGTATCCATCCCAGTAACTACTCGTCCAGTCAGTTGTCCATCCATACGTCCATCCCTGGTAGCCATTTATTTCCAATTACTCTCCATCCAACACATGTTCTATGCTTCAAATTCTAGAGGCTCTCAACTTTTCCAAAAAATAATAGTTAATTGAGTGTATATTTAAGAATATACAGATAGACTGATTTAAATCCCATACCTAACAAAGTCACAATTACATTCTAGTATGTTAGTTAAGACAATACATTTCAAACTGCCCAGAAGTTACTGGAAGAGTCTCTTTTGGTCTATCCTTACATCTAATTTATTTTATTTTTTAACATTCATATCTTCATTCATTTTATTTTAAGTAAAATACCATTATTTACAAAGTTGTTCCTAATAGAACGGTTTCAGGCACACAGTGTTACAACACCAGTCCCACTACCAGTGTCCCCAGGGTCCCTTCCATCCCCCCAGCCTGCCCCCTTGGCAGGCATAACAAATATAAGAGGCTTAAAGAGTCTCTTAAAAAAAAGGCAGGGTGCCAGAGAGACAACACAGCGGGTAGGGCGTTTGCCTTGCACGCGGTTGACCCGGGTTTGACCCTGGCATCCCATATGGTCCCCCTAGGACAGCTAAGAGTAATTCCTGAGTGCAGAGTCAGGAATAACCCCTGAGCATTGCTGGGTGTGACACAAAAGCGGGAAAAGTCTCTTGGTGCGGCCACACCCCAGGAGCTTGGGGTTCCCTCACTTCCATGCTGGGCAGGTCATGGATTGGCACCAGCTCACATCAGTCTATCCTATAAAACCCCCAAGCCACACAGACACTAGTGAATCCGTATAAAGACATTGTTTTATATATATATCCTATTTTTCAGACAATATACAGCCTTATATCTCAGTTAGCTCAGCCAAGTATCTAGCTTACAATTTTTCAGGGCATATGCTAAGAAACAATATTTGAACAGCAGAAGTAGTATTAGCAGTTTCCTGGTATAAACAACCCAATAGATCAATTCTCAACTAACTAGGAATCTAAACCACTTCCATTCATCAACACCACAAAATTTGAAGAACAATAGAGAAAATAAGACACTGTAGTAGAGAGGGACAAAACAGCAGACAAGTCCCCAAGCCCATCAAAACACTTGAGCCTGGTCAATGAGGACCAATAAGCAACACTCACTGCACTGGCAACAGAAATGAAGGAAAATGATAATGATAAATTAGGAAGAGTCTAGCACAAACTAGTAAAGCCTCTCTAATGTCTACTCTGCATCTCTCCCTGGGACAACTCCAAGAAGCATTCACATCCCATTTCTAACATTTAAGAAGTCTGAAAAAGAAACATTTGTCTTTTTGATGCAAAAGCCCAGAGAAGCATCACATCATTAATTCTCAAACCAACCTGGCATAAGACACAATTAACAAAAGTTCTAAGGAACTTAGCCTTTTTGCAAAATACTTTTCAGATGGTTTAGTGGCTTCTTTGTTTGTTTTAGTTCTGAGGGGCCTTACCCAGCTGTGGTCAAGATTTACTCTTGGCTCTGGGCTCGGGGAGCACTCCTGGTACTCTGGAGCCATACACGGTGCTGAGGAACGAGTTCAGGTCCACCATATGTAAGGCCATACTAGTTGCATTATCTCACCAGCCTCAGATCTTAGTAAAAAGGACAGAGCAATGCCAGGACACCAAATGGGAGAGGGAATTATCAGATGATAGGACAGCATGCACTGGTGTGGACAATTGATTTATATCAGGACTTTGCAAACTGAACAAAGCTACCATTTGGGACCCAATCTCCACACACCCTCACCCCACCCATAGACTGTCCTGTACATTGGAAGCTACCTATCAGCATCCCCAGACTCTTCCCATTAAAAATAGCACAAACCCCAAGTAACAACAGCCAAAGCACATCTCCAACAATCCCCAATGTTCCCTGCTGGGTGAAATAATCTCCGAGAACTACTGATTAACAGTGAACACAGGGGCTAACAAGATAGCTCAAAGGACTGGAGTTCCTGCTTTGCACATGAAGGCCCAGGTTCCATCAAAGGCATCCATGGTCCTACAAGTACCACTGGAAGCAGGGCCTGAGTTCAGAGCAAAAGAGCACCACCACGCGTGGCCGCCATAAAAATCAACCAAACAAAAATTACCACAGTGATGATGAAATGGTGATGAATACCAATGATAAAGACAAAGAGAGGGGGCCGGAGCGATAGTCTAGCGGGTAGGGTGTTTGCCTTGCACATGGCCAATCCGGGTTCGATTCCCTGGCATCCCATATGATCCCGAGCACCGCCAGAAGTAATGCCTGAGCCAGGAGTAAACCCTGAGCATTGCTGGGTGTGACCCAAAAAGCTGAAAAAAAAAGGCACAGAGAGTAGCGGTATCATCAACAATAAAACAAAGCAACTTTAATCATTCCCTATTCTCCATCAGAGGTTATTCTGAGCACTGAGTGCAATTACCGTATGAGATGGGTTCTATAATTTTGTACACTTTATAGATAATAAAGCTAAGACTCAGAAAAAGCTAAGTGTTACACCTATAAATATACATTTTTGTTTGTTTTGGGGGGCTACACTTGGCAATGCTCAGGGGTAACTCCTGGCTCTGCATTCAGGAATTACTCTTAGTGGTGGTCAGGGGACCAAATGGGACACAGGGAATCGAACCTGAGTCAGTTGAGCACAAGGCAAATGCTCTGCCTGCTATACTATTACTGTCACTGTCTGTCTTTATCACTGTCTTCCCGTTCATCATCGATTTGCTCGAGCGGGCACCAGTAACATCTCAATATGTCCTGTCTCATGCTAGCAGAGCCCAAGGGCATCTGCTTGCTCCAGGAATATAAAGAGCCTCAAACCATTACATCAGGTCATGGAAATAAGGTCTATAATTGTTACTGGTATTTGGCATATCAAATATGACACGGGTAGCTTGCCAGGCTCTGCCATGTGGGTAGCATACTCTATATACTATACTATCACCACAGCCCTATAATCATAATTTTTATGAAGCCTAACTAGGGTCTTGCATGCAAGGTTGAACATTTAAGTCCTTAACACAACTTTCTAGGGTTTTTTGAATGCAACATCAGGCTGCTTCAAAGAAAAGCAAGTGTAGCACATTACTAACAAGACATATATACCTGGCAATGTCCAGTGACAACTAAAACAGACTGTCACTAGATAAGAAACTCTCAAGAGACTTCTATTAATAGCATGAACTTCACTGACAATCGAGAGAATCCCAGGACCAACTCTCAGGACAGATGCCATATTCCCATTTTACAGGTAAGAAAACCGAGTTCTAAAAAGTGAATCATTATCCAAGCCCACACAGTTGGTTTTTCTGATAAAGCCCAGATTTTCAGGGGTGGACCACACTCAGCATTCCAAGGGCTATTCCTGCCTTTGTGCTCAGAAATGACCTTGAGCGGTTCTTGGGGATCATATGCAGTGCTGAGGACTCAATCAAGGGACTGACCACATACAAAGCAAACACCTTGACCCTGTTCTATTTCTCTGACCATGAAGCCAAGATTTTTAAATGATACTGGTCTGATAACTGAGCCTCAGTCACACAATGACTTCATGGGCTAGGGAAAGATATTCATGCAAAAAGTCAACCTAACAACTGCTAATAGCTGACGAGGTTATTGCTATATAGTGAGGTCACTCTTTGGTAAGACCGTCATAAAACCTACAGAACTCTGGCCTTCAGCTCCAACCACCTCTTTAATTGGGGACGGTTCTGTTCTTTGTCACTCTGAACAGACTGAAATCTTCTAAGGGCCTTGGCTTTTTCTATCTTCTTTTAAGTTGAACCAGATTTTTTGGTAAATGAATTATCCACTGACAAGAATATTGACTTCCCAGCTGCCATTCAGCTAGAATGTGAGAGGTACATGAACAATACAACTCCTGGATAATCCAGAGGGGGAGTGAAACAATGGGGAATTTATGGTGGGAAAATGAGAGCAATACTCAGGGTGGGAATAATCTAAAGTACAGATATTTAATCTGAGATAAATATTTGGACACAGGGAATTCCAGAAGAGAACTGAGCTCATGATTATTGTCCATCTGGGTCCATGAGCGGGTTATTAAGAAATGCATTTACATTGAAATGCTATGCTACACACCCCCAGAGCAGTGTAAAAATGCTGTCTAAGGTTTCATGTAGCAACGCTTGTCACAGACCATGAGGACAAGCCCCTAACAGTGGACATAATTGACCGCACTGGGACCCTACGCTTGTTTCCAGACACTTCAACAGCCCCAATGTAGACGATAAATTTAGATTTCAGGCCAGAAGGACACCATAATAATTGTCATCATTTCCAAAGGGAGGTTAAGTAAGTAGGTGAGAGAATTTTAAGCACACCTCTACCAGGATCACAGAAATGCAGCTCTCCGGCCAACATTTGTTTTTACACTCCCTTGCAAAATGGAAATGATAGCGCTTTAAGCACATCAGGCGCCATGAGGCAATTAATAAAGGTGGTGAGAAAGAGACAAAGAGCAGTTTAATTGACGGGGTTTCAGAAATGTGTTGGCCATGCTACTGACTGCTCTGCCCAGCCCCACTAGCCTGTAGAAATCCTGAAACATGCTAACGATCCTTTTGGTTGTGATGAACTCAAACACCAAACAGCAGACTCATCTCTGGCCTAATCATGGGGCTGGAAGCCAGGGAATAAGGAGCCAATGGTAGCACCATAAGTAAAAAGTGGTACCCAGTTACCGAGGGAAGGGGAATGGACGCTACAGGGTTTTTAAACAAGTTTTTATTTGGGGGGTCACACCCAGTGGTACTGGAGGGTGGGAGGTGGAAGAGTTACTCCCAGCCCGGTGCTCAAGGATTGTTCCAGGTGGCTGATCGAACCCAGTGCTTCAGCATCGCGAAGCACGCACCAGGCGAACAGACACTGGCTGGCGGATATCCAGGTGGGCCTTGCCACATGCACATCACAGTGAACATTACATACTTCCTCTTACAGACGAGCCCCTCACCTGGAGGGCCAGAGCAATAGACAATGGCTGGTAAGACGCTTGCCTTGAACACAGCCAAGCAGGGTGCAATCCCCAGCACCACATATAGCACCCCAGCACCACCAGGAGTGAGTCCTGAGTATAGAGCCAGGAGTAAGTCTTGAGTGCCGCCAGGTGTGGCCTCAAAAGAGTGCAAAACCCTCAAACTGTCTTGGACACTTTCTCCTCTGTACACATTTTCCAAATTGTGATGCCCATCTCCCACCCCTGAACCCTCCTACTTCTCCTGGTTACATATGTGTTTTCACAACCCCCACACATACATTCAAATTTCTTCTTTTCAGTTTAGCACCATTACAGAGGCACTACAATCAGTATCGACACAAACTGTGTAATATTTAAATGTGAGCCCAGTGGTACGTGCTGCCACCAATATGTTTATGTGATTTTATCTAAGGTAGAAACACAAATTTATTCATGGAAGATGTGTTTTTAGTTCTCATTTTAAACACAAAGTGATTGGCTAAGCACAGCCAAGAGTGAAACCTGAGGGGCCAGAGTGATAGCACCATGGGAAGGGCGCTTGCCTTGTACCCAGCAGACCTGGGTTGAATCTTATGGTCACCCCAGCACCACCAGGAGTAATTCCTGAGTGCAGAGCCAGCAGTAAGCCCTAAGCATCTCCGGGTGTGATCCAAAAGCCAAAATAAATAAATAAGTTTTTTCTTTTATTTATTTTTATTTTATTATTTATTATTATTATTATTTTTTGCCTTTTTGGGTCACACCGGAGATGCTTAGGGGTTACTCCTGGCTCTGTACTCAGGAATTACTCCCTGGTGGTGCTCAGGGACCATATGGGATGCCAGGAATCGAACCCGGGCCGGCATGGGCCAGCCGTGTGCAAGGCAAACGCCCTACCTGCTGGGCTATGGCTCCAGCCCCCAAAGTTTTTCCTTTTAAAAAAAGAGGAATCTCCGAACATAAAGCCAGGAGTAAGCTCTGAGCACCACCATGTGACTCCCAAACAAACAAACAAACAAACAAAAAAAGTGCTAACCAACATTATCCTTGCCTGAAAAGTAACTTGAGTAAATTTCTTTAATTTGGAAACAAAAGCTCTAACAGTGGTATTTGAGACACTGCAGCATTTTGGAGATAGCAAGAGAAGCATTCAGCCCTGAGGTCACTAAATCTTTAAGGGGACAGGCTGCCTCTATGTGGCCTGCAGTGGTTTCATGAGCACAACTTTTTTTCTTGGCTCTCCTGTCTCTCTTCCACATACCTAAAAAGGCTGGTGTGTCAGTAATGTCTCTGCCAGAAAAGTAATACTTCCCAAAGGTTATTTCAAGGCAGGCTGTTAAATGAAACATGAGTAATTCCATTAGAGTGTTGATTAGGAACACAGGTCAGAAACTGCTCCAGACAAGAAACCAGCAACCACAATAAATAAATGGAAAATGAACTCCCAGTTGGCTCCCCAGAGAGAATTAAATGAACCTTCTTCATTTCCAAGGATCCAGCAATGGTTCCATCTCAACCCTGAGGGAGTGTGAAGGAATCTATTTCCGGGACATGGAGGGCAGCCCTCTCTCTGGTCAAGTGCTGCGTTTCTCAATCAGCCACAGGGATCAGAGAGAGCGCAAAAGGATTTTTACGGCATGAAGTAGACGAGTCACATCCACGAAATACTGGCAAAACAAGAGCAAATCTCCCCACACACACGTACAGACCGTGTTCGCCAACAAACAACGGGCATGGAACCGAGTTATAGGATAACTCCCAGGCCACACTACCATATCAGGGCATAATTGCCTTCTTGGCAACCTCACTAAACTCTTAAGTTATTCTCTTTAGTGAATACAAATACTTTTCCATGTCAAGCTGACATGTCTCCCAGTTCAGATGGTCTTCTCCATGAATGGTGACTTTCTCCACCCACATATCTGACAATGGTAACAGACACCCCTATAATGCATCAGCCAAAACTCACACCCTGAGCATCTTCTATCTGAGCTGACAGGCAGCTCAGTGGGGAGGGCCAGTCTGACCCTCCTTGTGACCCCCAGAGAGAGTCAGATGCAACCTCTGCTAGGATCCACAGAAAATGCTGGTGCCTATATTGGCTTACTGCCACATGGATCTCGTATTCCACACTGTGCTCTGAACCACGTGGGTTATTAAAAACTCCAGCAGTAATGTTGTATACTAAAAGTACAAACACTGATACTATTATAAACCATGTGACCTTAATAAAAAGTCAGTAGAAATTCCATCCCCTGGTGCTGGGCTCACTTACACCATTACCTGCCTTGCTCATTAAGAATTTGCCCAGCCATTGTCTCTACCCAATTCTTTCCATTTCTTTAGACTAGCTCTTAAGTGTCACCTGCTCAAAAAAGTTTTTTTCAAGCCCTCAAAAACAATGACATGAAAAAATAATCCTATTCCTTCCCCAGGTCCACTAACTCCATGCCAGCAACTTTATGCCTTTCCTGGCTGTACCTTGTAACTACTTTTGCTTTCTTATTGACTATTCCTTCAGCACCACCAGAAATAGCCTACCTCAGGAGCATTCCATCCTCATTGTGATGCAAGGACCTGCCACAGAGCGGCATTTAACACACAATTGTTGGGTAATTAATCCATTGGCTTTTCACAAAGGATTGATGAATAATTTAATGAATAGTTACATATTTTCCTAGTCAGCTGGAGGCTAGAGCTGTCACAACAAAATACCATACACTGGGTGGCTTTAAAATAAATAGGAACTTATTTCTCACAGTTCTGGAGACTAAAATTTATTCTCACAGTTCTCCAATCAAGATTCCTACTGATTCTGTCATGGGGAACGCTTCCTGCTCTCAGCCTTCAAGAGGAGGACAGGGTGGGGGAGCAACAGACAGAGACAGGAAACACCTGCAATGAAGAACACACAATAGCTGTGTACTTATAAGGACACTAATCCCATCATGGGGTCCCCACACTCTGTGTCTATAGAATCCTACTCTCTTCCTAAAGGCTTACATCCAATTAACATCACTCTGATAGGGAAGGTTTTAACATACAAATTAAGGAAGAATCAACCATTCCACCCACATACTTACGGACAAAGGAAGGAAAGAAAGCAAGTTCAACAGACAAACCATTTACCCCCAGCTTCGGAAACTAAGTGTAGCAAATGTCCTACATAACAATTTGTTGAGTACTTGCTGTTAGAGTTTAGTTAAATTTCCTTGAGTTTTATTGGTTTGGTTCCTCCTGTTGGGAACAATGAAGAGAACATCTGCTATGACCTTGGAAGAATCTAGATGAGTGTCTAAACCTGGGTTACTGGGTTATTTTGTGTTTTTTTTTTAACTTTTATTGATAATCTTTTAGTGTGTCTCTCAAGCCCAAATCCAAAAAGCAAAACCTCTTCTTGGAACACTTCCTGCCAGATCCAAGGGGAGCCTGCGGTAGTTGCAGCTGGATTGAGGATCCAAGTCCCACCCACTGTCCAAAGGCAATCCTTTGACCCGAGCTTGGAAATACAGAATCACTTTCCAGGAAATGTGGGGCTATGCCTGAGAGCCAGCTTGGGAGTCTCTGTGGGTGGCAAGAACTGCAGAAAGAGCTGAGGGGGATAAGTGCTTTTTACCACATGAAGGCAGCTCAGCAGAAAGAGAAAGAACAGAGAGAGAGAGAGAGAGAGAGAGAGAGAGAGAGAGAGAGAGAGAGAGAGAGGCTAGTAACCTCTGGCCCTAAGAATATGTGGTGTGTATGTGTGTGTGAGAGAGAGAGAGAGAGAGAACAAGAACGAGAATGAGAACACAGCAGTAGCACAAACAGCACAGGAGGGACAAGAGCGAGAGAAGATCCCAAGGATTCTCCAGGTTCAGGTTCCTATTCAACCAGCTCATGCCCTGCAAGGCACAAAATACCCAGGTATAATAAAGACCTTCAGACATGGGGCAGAGCTGCTACTTGCCTCCCCCTGTGCCCAGCTGCTCAGGGAGGCGCCTGGGAGACTTGGAGGGTTCTAGCCCTGGCCTGCCACCCCAGCAGAGCCTCACAACAAGCCAGACGACACCCCCTACTCCATGGGGCCCGCCATTTTCCACATCCAGACTTCCCTCTCATCACAACTCCACCCAGCAGACCAGACTATCACAGCCCAGCTCTCATCAATAAATGCTTTATTTAGAGGTGACTACAACAGTATGCCACCTGCACGGCAAGCCTGGCAAGCTGCTCGTGTAGTATTTGATATGCCAAATACCAGTAACATTTATATTAGATCATTCCCATGACCTAATATAATGGTTTGAGGCTTTTTATGTTCCTGGAGCAAGCGGATGCCTTTGGGTTCTACTAGCATGAGACAGGACATATGGAGATATTACTGGTGCCCGCTCTAGCAAATAGATGATTAACGGGAAGATAGTGATAGTGATTTCTATTTAAGCTACATCTTCACTGTTAGTTAGATCACTAATACTTATGATCTGGGGGCCGGAGCGATAGCCCAGCAGGTACGGCGTTTGCCTTGTACCGAGGCCGCCCATGCTGGCCCGGGTTCGATCCCGGCAACCCATATGGTCCCCCGAGCACCGCCAGGAGTAATTCCTGAGTGCAGAGCCAGGAGAAACCCCTGACCATTGCCGGGTGTGACCACAAAAAGAAAAAAAAAAAACCTAATACTTATGATATAATTTCCTAAGTATATGTATATTTGCTCTACATTTATATGCACAAGTAAACGCACAAAGATATTTCATTTCGGCCAATTCCCAAAAAAAACTTTGGGGGAATAGGAGGTAATGTGAGGTACAAAAAAACTCCAGTCAGAACTGATCTGTGCATTTCAGTAACTCAAATCCAACTTGACAAATATTTTAAAGAGGCCCACCCTACCTTCAACAGCAGGTAGGGTGCTTGCCTTGCACACAGCCAGCCAGCATCCCATATGGTCTCAAGAAGTGATCTCTGAGTACAGAGAGAGGTGTGATCCCTGAGCCTAGCCAGGTGAGGAAGGAAGGAAGGAAGGAAGGAAGGAAGGAAGGAAGGAAGGAAGGAAGGAAGGGAGGGAGGGGAGGGAGGGGGAGGGAGGGAGGGAGGGAGGGAGGGGGAGGAGGGAGGGAGGGAGGGAGGGAGGAGGGAGGAGAGGGAAGGAGGGAAGGAGGGAGGGAGGGAAGGAGGGAAGAGGGAGAAAGGGAAGGAGGGAAGGAAGGGAGGGAAGGAGGGAGGGAGGGAGGGAGGGAGGGAAGGGAGGAAGGGAAGGAGGGAGGGAGGGAGGAAGGAAGGAAGGAAGGGAAAAGAGAGGGAGGGAGGGAGGGAGGGAGGAGAAAAGAAAGAAAGGAAGAAAGAGATTTAATTAGGCCATTGAATCAGGTTTTTCAGTGCACAGGAAACAACCCTGCTTGTCCACAGGTCTTTGGGAAGCTATAAATAAGTATTGGGAGGTGTCTAGGGAGGAGCTATGGTGTCTTAGAGACAGCACAGGAGTTTCTATTGCCTCTGGACATTTGTTATTCCCCAACAGTGTTTCTTTATATCCCACACATAAAAGATATCATTTGTTGTCTATTCTTCTCCTCACTAACTTCACTCAGCACGCTTACTCTCCGAAATTTCAGTTCTTAGCCCATGGTACAGATATGCCTCTCATAGACTAGGGTTCTCACCTTTAATAAATTTGACAATAATGTAGCCCTCTTCTAATTTTACCTGCATAAGGTAAAAATGAAAGAAATTTGCTATTAAGATGATGCTAAAAATGTCATTGAGGTAATGTTCATAAAATGTTCCTATTTCAATTAGGCACACAGCCCTGGCCCGCCACCCCAGCAGAGCCTCACAACAAGCCAGACGACCCCTCCAACTCCATGAAGGCCTCCATTTTCTACATCTGGACTTCCTCCTAGTCAGAACTCCACCCAGCAGGCCAGCCTGTCACAGCCAACTCGAAAGCAGCTGCACGCTGCGCTACGGTTCATCACTAAATGCTGAATTTAGAGATGACTACAGGAGTATGCTACCCACACGGCAGAGCCTGGCAAGCTACCCGTGTCGCTTTTGATGTGCCAGGTACCAGTAACAATTATAGATCTCATTCCCATGACCTGATGGAATGGTTTGAGGCTCTTTATGTTCCTGGAGCAAGCAGGTGCCCTTGGGCTCTACTTGCATGAGTCAGGACATATGGAGATGTTACTGGTGCCTGCTCGAGCAAATTGATAATGAACGGGAAGACAGTGATACAGTGATACTAGAATTAAATATTAGAATGGCTGTACATCAGGCTAAACCTTAGAAAACCGTACTTAGCAAATATTTATCCCTCACCTTTCTCTAGGGAATATCTGAAGCCACACCAATTCAGGCCTCCTGGAGGATGTGCATGAAACCAAATATTTCACGTAGTCAAAAACGACTTCTCTCAGGCCAATGGCACAATGGGTAGAGAGCTTGTCTTATACACCATCAACCTGGTTTCAGTCCCTGACATCACCAGAAACAATCCCTGAGTGCAGAGCCAGAAGTAAGTTCTGAGTAATTCTGGTGTGACCTCAAAGCAACCACAACAAAAAACTTCTCTCATCCAAAGGACTCCAACCTTTCAATTTCTGGTTTTATGGCTGCTAAGGAATTCAGCACTTCAGTTCCTAAGCAACTGTATATCCACACTTACACCCCAACAGGCACCTCACCCCACAACCGTGGAATAACACCCTCAGAACATTACAAACGCAAAGAATTTTATGGAGAAAAGTAGGAACAAAATAAATATGCTTTCACGTCCTGGTGGGGGTTTGGAGTTGGAACACTGAATGCATAAAACTCTTTATCCACAGCTTTGTCAATCATAGTGAATAAAAAAAAATAAGTATAAATATATTTTATGGCTTTAAGAAATGGTGATAATTCAGGTTTCAATTCTATAATAATTTGACTTGATCAGTTTAAAACATAGACATTACACGGCTCATTTATATAACCAGTTGCTAAGAGTCTTGGCATTTTAATAAGTGACTTATGAAAACATACCTTCTGAAAGGAAACGGTAGTGTTCACTGAGAGGAAAAGGATGGATGAAGCTCATAAACTTTAAGTGCATTTTAGTTTTGACTTGAGGAAAGCCACATGATCATCCACTTGAGAAATTCAGACCATGGATCGACTGATGTATTGCTAAATTCTACCTAGTGTGGTCCCCAGTCAGTGGATGCCATAAGAGGTCTTGTGTAAACCAGCTTCCCCCAATTTTTTTTTTTGGAGTGGGAGGTGGGTCACATCTGGAGGTACTCAGAACTAGCTCTTGGCTCAGCATCCAAGGATATAACTTCCTGGTAGGCTCGGGGCACCATATGGGATGTCAGGAATTGTCCAGGCTAGACACATGCAAGGCAAGATTCCTACCTGCTGTACTACTGCTCTGACCCAGCTTTCTTCAACTTTTTTATAACTGTGAGCAGGCACCTGTCAGGCATATCAGTGTATGGAGCAGCGGTTACAACCAAGTATTAAGAAGACAATGGTTTTCAATCTTTCTACACCTGTAAACCGGCAGCAGTCCTTGGTGGCCTGCAGGGTTCCAGAAGTCAACAGCCAACAACAAAGCTGGGGTCCATGTCAACAGTACTAAGCCCTGTCAACTTGTAGATGTGTCAATGATTCAGTAAGAATTTCTTTCTTCTTTTTTTTTTTTTTCTTTTCTGGGTCACACCCGCGATGCTTAGGAGTTACTCCTGGCTCTGCACTCAGGGAATTACTCCTGGCGGTGCTCGGGGGACCATATGGGATGCCGGGGATCAAACCCAGGCCAGCACAGGCCAGCCGCGCTGCAAGGCAACGCCCTACCCGCTGGGCTATCGCCAGGCCCAAGAATTTCTTGTCTTAAAGTCTGACAAATCTAAGCCATTAGTCTGAAAATGAGATAGTCTGACTTAATCCATACTTGGTGTACCAAGATTTTGCTGATTGCCTTAAAAAATGACGATACACTAGTCCATGTAATTTACCAAGAGAGAATACTGGTTAAGGGCATTCAAATTCAATTCGGCTTGGTCACTTTACAAAAAAAAAAAAAAAAGTTCCTAGTAATTTACCAAGAAATTGTAGACTCCATGAAAATATTCCTGCCCCAAAATATATCTCCACTCATTTAAAACGAGTATCTAAATTTCCATTTTGGTTTACCATAACGATCTGGTAAAGAGAATATTCCTTTTGAGTTTCCAAAGGGCCAGAATAATACGATGGTTAGGGGATTTGCCTTATATGTGTCTGACCTGGGCTCAATCCCTGATATCCCATATGGTTCTACGAGCCACCAGGAGTGATTCCCTGAGTGTACAGCCAGGGAGTAAGCCCTGAACACAGCCAAGTGTTTTCCCCAAATAAAATGAAATGAAAAATAAAGTTTTCAGAAGGGAATGAGGGAAAATCCATAAAAAAGATAATGGATAATTAGTATCTTAGCAATAATTCTGCTATAAGAGTATATAAGACTATATATTTAAATTATTCATATAGTTTACAAAAATAATCTATTTTATTATAAAATATATTAATATATATTAAGGATGTATAAGTGCTAGGAACAGTCAAAAGTATTTTATATACTTTATTTTAGTTCTCTTTTGTTGCAAGGCAAGTGACATCATCTACTTTTACACTGAAAGCAGCAAAAGCTTAGACTGGGTATATATCTGATTGACCCTGAGTCCTTCAGCTAGTAAGAAGGAGAATACAAATTGATTTCATCCCAAAGACTGAGTTCCAACATCATAATCTACGCTCTCTGTCGATGAGGGTTCCAAAGAAGCTTGGTCAAAGAAAAAACAAGAATACTAAGTTCAAGAGACACTAATGGGCATATTAAAACACAAAATGTGGCCAGAATGATAGTACATCAAGTAGGGTGTTTGCCTTGCATGTGGCTGACCTGGGCTGGATTCCTGACACCCCATGTGTCCTCAAAGTCTGCCAAGAGAAATCCTTGAGCACAGAGCCAGGAGCCAGCCCTGAGCACTACCAGGTGTGGTCCCTAAACAAAACAAGCCTTACTGTCTGGAATGGTAGTACTCAATATTAACAGTGGCTGAAACCACTGAGGAATTTCTTTTCTAATGTTAATGTCAGATGTCCCCACACCACCCCCATTCTGACTCCAACTGGCTTCAGCACTGGAGTTTTTAAATGTCTCCCCACGGATTTTAATGGACAGTCAAGGTAAAAAAACCACCATATGGAAGGATTTGGGGTAAAAATAAATGTTAATAGAAGAAGTTAAGTGACCAAGTGAGGGTTTGGAAATCTCAGTGCAGCACTTTGCCAATAAAAATTCTCCTTGCTGGAAATGGAGTAATCCATTTGGATCACCTGAGTAATCCAATGTGGCAACCACTAGCTACAAGTCACAAGGCTAATATGCATGAAGAAGGAAGTTCTAGATTTTGCCTAATTCAAAGAAATCCACTAATGAGTGAAGAGATGAAGAAAGGGGTCAGTAAAATGGACAGCACCGCCCTAGAGGCCCAGCACTATGTCCCACTGCATTGATCTGGAACAGGTGAAAAGGGATGTGAACTCAAGCAGAAAGACTACTTAGGATTTCTAGCAGCTACTCGGTGGATTATTTTCCAAAATGGAAAGAATCACTCGTCAACAATTCAGAGCTGAGCAGTAAAATGCGGAAGGGGTTCTAAGCAGCTAACTGGGGGTGGAGGCACATGATCAATGTCATTAAAATATATGAAATCTACCAGTCAAAAATACTTTGATGCTACAACTCTTTTGGATTGCTCCTAATTAATTCTAAATATAGAAACATAATTGTTAGTCTTGACCACCCTAAAGACCATGTCATCAGCATCATAATGCAAAAGAAATAAGAGTTTAGGATGTGAGAAATTGTGTATTGTTATCTCTTTGAGACCTACTACTTTTATCTCTTAGGGAACTAACCCAGTACATTAAGTATGCATATCTATTCAATACTAGTGAATAATAGAGCAATTATGAATATATTTATTTAATATCTTAAGTACTGTGGCTAATTGCAGTTGAGAAAAGTGGACTAATGCAAGTTATAGTCTACCGAATCAGAAATACACTTCTAACTTTCAGGTATATTATTATTATTCACTATCTTCCCGTTCATCTTTGATTTGCTCGAGAGGGCACCAGTAACATCTCCATATGACCTGTCTCATGCAAGTAGAGCCCAAGGGAACCTACTTGCTCCAGGAACATATAGAGCCTCAAACCATTCCATCAGGTCATGGGAATGAGGTCTATAATTGCTACTGGTATCTGGCATATCAAATACGACACGGGTAGCTTGCCAGGCTCTGCCGCGCGGGTAGAATACTCTTGTAGTCATCTCAAAATCCAGCATTTATTGATGAATCCGCGCGCCGCATGAGTAGGGGCTGTGATAGGCTGGTCTGCTGGGTGGAGTTCTGACAAGGAGGAAGTCCGGATGTGGAAAATGGAGATCCTCATGGAGTGGGGGGTCATCTGGCTTGTTGTGAGGCTCTGCTGGGGTAGCGGGCAGGGCTAGAACCTGCCATCCCTCCCGGGCACCTCATGAGTGGCTGGGCACAGTGAGAGCCAGTAGCAGCTCTGCCCCATGTCTGTCTCTTTAATAATAATAATAATTATTATATATTAATAATTAATTATTATTAATAATAATTAGTAATTATTGTTGTTATTATTATTATTTTTGCTTTTGGGTCATGCCCGGTGATGCTCAGGGTTACTCCTGGCTCTGTACTCAGCAATTACTCCTGGCGGTGCTTGGGGGACCATATGGGATGCAGGGATTGAACCCAGGCTGGCATGGGCCGGCCGCTGCAAGACAAACGCCCTACCTGCTGGACTATCGCTCCGGCCCCAAGGTATATTATATTTTTTCCCGTGTCATATTTCATATGCCAAAAAAACCAGTAACAATTATAGACCTCATTCCCATGACCTGAAGGAATAGTTTGAGGCTCTTCTCGCTCTTGGAGTGTGAAGATGCTCTTGGGCTACACTAGCATGCAAGCGGAAGTATGGAAATGTTACTGGTGCCAGCTGGAACAAATCGATGAATAACAGGAAGGCAAGTGACAAGTGAAGTGAAGTTATTCAAAATTTCTTAATTTGGGGCCGGAGTGATAGCCCAGAGGGGTAGGGTGCTTGCCTCGCACGTGGCCAGCCCATGCAGGCCCGGGTTCAATCCCCGGCATCTCATGTGGTCCCCCCAAGCACCGCCAGGAGTAATTCCTGAGTGCAGAGCCAGGGAGTAACCCCTGAGCATCCGTGTGACCCAAAAAGCAAAAAAAAAAAAAAAAAAAATTCTTAATTTGAACTGCAGTATTACAAAAGTTAGGAGAACAAGTCCAGAAATGCACATATTTCTCCTGTCACAAAATGATATACTTTTATTTTTTTATATTTTATTATACCACTATGAGATATACAATTACAAAGCTCTTCATGATTGGGTTTCAGTCATACAGTGTTCCAGCACCCATACCTCCACCAGTGCACATTTTTCACCATAAATGTCCCTGATTCCCTCCCCCTTCCCCTAGTCTGCCTCTATGGTAGGTACTCTCTTTCTCTCTCTCTCTCTCTCTCTCTCTCTCTCTCTCTCTCTCTCTCTCTCTCTCTCTCTCTCTCTTTCTTTCTCTATCTCTCCCTCCCTCTCTCCCTCCTTTCATGTATTGTGGTTTGAAATACATTCATGTAGGGGTTATCATGTATATTCCTTTTGCCTAAGTTCAATTCTCAGTTCTAGTCTGGTGTTACCATTTTCAACAATTATTAATATACCATTCCCTTCTCTACCTTACTCACGGTAGATTCCAAAAAAATAGTATACTTTTTTTTTCTTTTTTGGGTCACACCTGGCGATGCTCAGGGGTTACCTCCTGGCTCTGCACTCAGGAATTACTCCTGGCAGTGCTCGGGGAACCATATGGGATGCCGGGTGATCGAACCCGGGCCGGGCAAGGCTGGCCGCTGCAAGGCAAATGCACTACCCGCTGGGCTATCGCCCGGCCCAAAATAGTATACTTTTAAAGAAGCCTCAGAATATTTGAACTTTGCATGAGATGTTGACATTTTATATCTGAACTTAATTTAATTCAGAAATGATTTGCTGCAAATTATACTCTGCTAATTGTATATGTGAATGCCTCCACAATTAACAATGATTTATTAGCATCTGAGTGGCTCTTGCAAAAAAGAGTGCACAATGTCTATGAGTCTACATTTACCTCCAGCTGCTGTGATGCTGAATGGTATCTAACCGTTTAAAGGAAAACAGGAGAAACCCCTGAGCATTGCTGGGTGTGACCCAAAAAGAAAAAAAAAACAGAAAGAAAAAGAAAAGAAAACAGGACCTCAGTTTAGCAAGTTAAGTGGTCAGGAAATGAAAGACAAAAACTGTGTTGAAACACTTCTCATCATTCAATAACATACATAAACCTCTTCTCAGTTCCCAAAATGAAGCCAGGTTCACAAATGAGAGCTATCAGTAAGGAGTGGAGAGCAATCCATTGCACTCCTGTGTCCAGTTTATGCATTGCTTGGAGGACACAAGCTATTCTCCCTTATTTCATCTAAGTAATAACTATACTTTGTCCATGGTAAATATCATTTTTATGACAGTAATGAAATAGAAGTGTTTGCCTGTGTTTTTGAGCTAATGACAAAGCAAATGTAATAGAATGAGACACAATGGTCTAATAAAAACAAAAAGCAAATCCTAAAAGAAATTTGGACTATGGTAATGGCCTAAAGCAGTCATTTTCAATGTAAGAGACCGTGATATCTACAAATTATTCTTTTCAAGTTACACAGTGAAAGCCAAAAGACATAACACTTTAACTGTTCTTAAAGAACAACTAAGTTAAATTATCTTTTTTACTTCCCTTCTTTTCTATTTTGGGAGAGGAGTGCTCAAGAGAACTCCAACTTAGTGCTCAGGGAAATGTCAGGGGGTTCCCAGTAGGGCTCAGGGACAATGTGGCAGGATCCAAACCAAGCTTGCACTAAGTTCTTTGAACCATCTCTCTGGCCAACTTCCCTTTTTTAAATAGGCTAAAAATACCTGTAGTTTTTTTTTTTGGAAAAAAATATATTATTCAAACACTACCATGCTCTAAAAAGATGTTGGTTCATTGGTCCTCCATGGATTATTTTACACATTTCCCTATTTTACACATTTCAATGCATTGTGTGGTAGCTTATCTGGACACTTCATATTTATTATTTAATTAAACAAGTATTTATTGAGACTCATATTAAAAAACATCACACGAGGGACCAGAGCTTTAGTACACAGAGTAAGGAAATGCTTGCCTTGCTTGTAGCTGACCCAGGTTCAATTCCTGGCATGCCATATGGTTCCTTAAGCCCCAGCTCGGGATCACCAGAGTGATCCCTAAGGACAAACCAAGGAGTAACCCCTGATCACTGCTTGTAGCCCCAACCCTTTCTCCCCTCAATATTAGCACAATACTGGAGATAACAAACATGGTAAGCTTTAAGTTCTGGTGAAATAACATAAAGCTATACAGCTGAATAAGTACTGATAAATGCTAGAGAGGAAGTAAATGCAGGTGCCCTCAGTAGATCCAGAAGAGGGGTGCAGCGGTGGGGTGGGGCAGGAGGTGGGTTGTTGGTCGGGTTTACACAAAGATTGAGGAATAGTGTAGGCTGAGATTGGGACTAGGGGGATGACAGTACCTGAAGGTAGAGGGCTAAGTGAGTGACATCTCCGTATGCAGAAAGCTCTGGGTTTGATCCCCAGCACCACAAAACAAATAGTAGAAGAGGCTTCCTGAAAATGCAGCAGAGTGGAGAGTGGGTGGTGCCCTGAAAGAAAAATGTCTGGAGGGTAGGGGAGTGGGGGAAGAAGGGAGGAGGCGGGAGAGGAGGAACTGGAGAAGTTCAAAGCTAGGCCAGAGGAGCAGGAGGTAACCACTGAATGACTGTACATCTCGTTCAAGTGTTTCAGCATTTATTCTGACAGCGTTATGGAGCCATACTTGACTTTCATCGGACGCTGTTCTCTCGGCCTTGGAGGCACAAGACTGGGGCCAGAAAATAGTTTCCTTCCAGAAAAAAGGTTATCAGGCTCCAGGAAAGAACTGTGCTGAGTCACTTCAACTCATGCCCGTTCATATTATCTGTTCCTGCAGGGTAAAAATTTCTATCATTCTTTGTCAACAGTGCATATATTTTCCAACAACACAATACAATCCTTGAGCTGTCTTATTATCACTGAATTATACTACACTAAATTTTACGTACTCTTCCTCCTTCCCACCATCCTCACACAAGTATCCTAATGACCAAGTGGTATAATTGCTTAGCAGTATCTTCCATAGTGTCCAATTAACTCATCAATGGCATAGAATCCACACCAGTGTTAAGACAATAAAGCTGAGGAATAAAGGCAGCCTGGGGTGTCCATTGGAAATTGCTGACCTGAATTATGCACATGCCTTAAGCAAAGATATGTATATTTGTGAGGAAATATCCCACTGGCCCACCTCCCAGCAGCCTCCCAGCTATTTATTAATCAGTTGACAGGCTTTAAATAGAAGTACTAGACTATCTAACAATCAGCACCAAACAAACAAATCTTTTATGCTGTTCAAATGGTCCAAAGTAAGGCGGGGTGGGGGAGGGGAGGAGGGAGAAGAGGGGAGAGAGGTATCACACTTAAAGCTAGTGTTGTCTGCAGCACTTGAAAAAAAATTCTCTCTTTCAGATTACACTGCATGAAATTACCATTTTCTAGGAAATCCTTAGACATGAGTCCCTGGCGCTTCTGCCATGCAAAGGAACAATTTTACAGCTGAAAGATAGTACAGCTGTTGAGGCACTTGCCTTGAATGTGGCCAACCCAGGTTGGATCCCTGGCACAGGGATGGTCCCTGGAGCCCCACCAGAATAAGTCCTGAGCACTGTCAGGTGTGGTCTAAAACAAACAAAAAGGGTGAGAGGCCATTTTAGAAGCATCTACGTTATCATTTACAATTTCTCCAGGATTTTCTTGTAGTTTGTAATCTATGATCACATTGGGGCGATCATTCTCCATGTTGAATGGAAATGTATAAAAGGAGCAGAGAATGGATAATTATTACATTTGTCTATGCCACAGTGTTGCTCCCAGTCAAATGTAAAACGTCTCTGGATCAGGAGTTCTTTACTCCTTGGGAACAAGATTCCCAAGAATCACAAAATCTTACAATTCTAAAGTCATCATGCATTACAATCAACTGGGACCCTTTATGTGCCAAGAACAATGAAGGTTTAACTCAAGTCACCTCACCCCCAGCGATTCTATCTTATATAAACAACTTAATACCTTCCTTAAGAGCCTGGCACAACATAGGCCAGGAGGCACAGTTTCTATCATCAAGAAACTTTCATTTCACAGGCCACATGAGATGACATGGTGACTGCCCACCCCAGCTAGGCCCAAGCGCTCCAAGGCTCAAGTCTGAAGGAAAGGCCAAAGTACCCTTTATTCTTCTTCTTCTTTTGTTTTTAAATTTTGTTCTACCACCATGGGATATACAATTACAAAGCTGTTCATGAATCAGTGATCAGCATCAGTGGTTCTCAGAGTGTGGGCCAAGGGATTAAGACAACGCTGTTAATTTCTGGGGGATTTGCCAAGACTGTGTCACTCCCCCACCCCACCCCCAAACTACTTCATGGCATTGAAGCTGAGCCGAAGTATTTATGTCTGTGACTGCTCTCTGCTCCTCTAAACACGTTGTTGAGCTCCCTGCACGCAGAACCCAAGTCAGGTGTCCATCCGTCTCTCACACACTGCCTGGCCAGTAAACTGTTACTTCAGTGACAAATTGGATGCATGACAACACAGCTCTCATACCCATGTAGTCCCTTAAATCTTGATTTGGAAGCTCCCTTCTCCAGTGAACCACTGAGAATTTTCTCACATTCTCAGAAGTCAAAGATGCTGAACAGCAAATCAAGGCACCTAATTCTTACAATGATCATTTGTGGCCCTGGTGTGGAGCAAGAAGAAAGAGATGGAAGTAGGGAATTTGATCCAGGGCTTCACAATTCCAAGTGCTTGAGCCAGGCTCATGCTGAGAAGACTACATTCTGGCTACATTTAGTAGCCCAGCTACATCCTGGAGACTCGGAGAAGAGAGGCAATCTACAATCTACCAATCTTAGATGTGTGAATAGTGGTGTTTGTTTGCATATCACATCTGACCAGTGACTATACTCTGTCACCTTGGTATAAGAAACCAAGTGAACCATCAGGCCTAGAAGCCCTGGGTTAATCTCCAACTTTGGCTGTGGAGTATCTGAACGGTGAAGGAACCTTAAGAAAGGTATGGGAGCTTTTTTTTTTTTTTTTTTTTGGCTTTTTGGGTCACACCAGGGGTTAAATACTTCTGGCTCTGCACTTAGGAATTCCTACTGGAGGTGTTGGGGGTGGGGGATCAAATAGGATGCCATGGATGAACCCAGGTAGCCGCATGCAAGGCAAATGCCCTCCCTGCTATACTATCACTCTGGCTCCAGGCTTGGAAGTTGTTTATATAGGGTGCATTATCTTCAAAATAAATTTATCACTATAAGCACATCCATCATCAATTGATTCATTAGTAAAAAAAACAGATGTAACTGCCCACCTTTTCCTTCTGGAAAGTGGCTGCTTAAGTACCTGCTATGACTGATGCCCCACATGGACCTCAGGGGAGATAATATTACTAGAATATTACTAGTGGCTGCTTAAGTACCTGCTATGACTGATGCCCCACATGGACCTCAGGGGAGATAATATTACTAGAAGCCTTGGCTATTCTATTGCCTATCAATAATTTAAACCTATTCATAAATTGTAGGAAATATCTGCTTGCAGAAAACTTCCATTTTTCTTTCCATGTTAACCTCTTTTGCCCCCAGATACCAAAACACCCACGGGGATATTAAAAAAAGAATTTAAGATTACCTGGAAGCCAAATATTTACAGACATTCTGAGTATTTCCTCTCCCAATGCATCAGACAGGTACACACAAATGGCCTAAGGTCCAGAAAGAGCGCAAAATAATAACACTTTCTAATAGCCCAAAGACCCAGATAAAGCATCAACCTCGTTCAAAGAGAATACTATTAATGATGCTTTATAAGATTACCTTTGAAACATTCACGCCTAAGGTTAGTTTGGGAAAACTAAGAGAATCCTTGAAAACGAAAGTGCTCACAGCTCATCAACTAAATATTAAGGCCAATGGCATATCTTAGTTCCTCTAGCTGTGATACTCTGACCATGTTTGAATCTAGGCATTTAAACTATTTCTTTTAAAAAGTTCTTTTTAAAAATCTACTATTTAAAACTCTTGTCCTAGGGGCCGGAGCGATAGCCCAGCAGGTAGGGCGTTTGCCTTGCACGCCGGCCGGCCTCTGCTGGCCTGGGTTTGATCCTCGGCATCCCATATGGTCCCCCGAGCACCGCCAGGAGTAATTCCTGAGTCCAGAGCCAGGAGTAGTCCCTGAGCATTGCCGGATGTGACCCAAAAAAGGCCATAAATAAATAAATAAATAAATAAATAAATAAATAAATAAATAAATAAATAAATAAATAAATAAATAAATAAATGAATAAATAAATAAATAAATAAATAAGTGAATAAATAAGTGAATGAATGAATGAATGAATGAATGAAATAAAGCTTTTGTCCTAGTTATGTAATAATGATGCTGGCTTACACAGCATATCAACCATAACTGATGATAAGGAATAAATTATGCAGTAAAAAAACTATAAAAAAAGAAAAAATTATGTACCTGCCACTATATGGAAGGATCTGGAAGGTATCTCTGCCAAAGTCAGCCAGATAGAGAAGAACCCTATCATTAATAGTGCTGTAAATCATGATGAATAAAGTTTAAAATTAAACAAAATAAATGTTTTTAAAAAGAAGTGTATGGAGCAAAGATGTGCCTCAGAAAACTCCTGGCCTTTGATTTATGAGAACCTTGGTTCCATCTCAAGCACCAAAAGAAAAAGAAGAAAACGCAAGAGCTCATCTTCCCAAAGCCATCAATACTACCCTCCTATTGGCACCTCTGCAATCAGCATGAGCTACGGAGGACGACCCTTTATACTCACAGATTCCAGAAGCAGTCCCCAGCATACAATGGGGTCTAATACCCACCAGAAAGATTAGTTAAATAAGTCATGAATAACCAGCACTACAGAACTGATTATCACGGTACTATAGAACAATATATTTATTTAAGAAGACATGTCTAGAGTATTTTTAGATTAAAGTTGTATGATTTTTAAATTCTATACATAAACACATATATTAATTTTTTATATTTGATGTTAACTTAGTAAGAGATAAACAAAAATAATCTGGAGAAACATAGCACAACGATAAAAAGAGTTAATAGATCTTAGGATCATGAGTAAGTTCTAATATCTTCATCTATTTAATACTTTTCTAATGTTTCTGGAATGAATAGCTACGTTTTACATAGCACAGAGACCACAATAACAACAAGTGCATTTATATACAAATAAACCAATATTTGCATCATGTGATAGTACAATGGTGAGGTGCTTGCCTTGTGCACAACTTACCTTGGCTAGATAGCCAGCACCCACCAGAAGTGACCCTTTAGTGTACAGCCATGAGCAAGACCTGAGCACCACTAGGCAGGACCCGTCCCAAATAAATAACTATTAAACAGAGCTTATGTATTTCAATGCCACCATTTTGAGCTACTTATATAGATGAAGATGACTAATATAAGGAATAGAAATATTATTTTTTAAATATACTGAAATAGATCCCAGAGAGGGGAAAGAATGGAGAGGGAAGAGGAGGGAGGAGAAGGGAGGAGAAGGGAGGAGAGAGAAGGGAAGGGGATTGCTACTCTAATTTTGTCTGGAGTAACTGCTTCTCTCAAGCGAAACAAAAAAAGAAATGTTTTAGTCAGTGATATTTCTTTTATGACATACACTGGAGGATCAGACCAACCTGACATTCATAAGTAACCTGACATTCATAAGTAACCTGAGATTCATAAGTATAGGGGTTTTTTTTAAACTCTAATTATGCTAGGAACATTTTATTGAGGCATGAATAGTTTTGCCATTAAATGGATATTCCAACGGCTCCAGATTCTCGAAAAATCCTTTGCAGTAGATTTGAAGACATAAAATACAATCAATTTCACATGCTGATGAGTTTGCCTTTAAAATCTCCTATCAACGAAGCTATTTTTTTGGTTCATTTATTTATTTAGCTTTTGATTTTTGGGTCACACCTGGAAATGCTCAGAGGATACTACTGGCTCTGCACTCAGGAATTACTCCTGGCGGTGCTTGGGGACCTTATGGGATGCTGGGGATCTAACCCGGGTTGGCCATGTGCAAGACAAATGCCCTCCCTGCTGTACTATTGCTCTGGCCCGAATGATGAATGTTTTTATTTTACTTATTTATTTAGTTTTCGGGGCCACACCAGCAGTGCTTAGGCGCTGCTTGGCTCTGCACAGATTCTGGTAGTGATGGTGCTTAGGTGACAATAGGGTGGCTGTGGAAAGACCTGGACTCCCCACACAAAGTGTAAGCTTCAGCCCATTGAGCTATTTTTCTGACCCCAAAGCATTGATTTTTAAAGTGACTATGATGAGAGCTCAGGTGCAAAGCATCAGCCTCGCAGCGGGAAGCCTTGGGTTTGACTCGAGCACCACCTCACAGGAGTTAAACTGATCCCAGTGACACGGCTCTTCAGAATCCCAGAGTCACAATGAAGCATACTACCTCTGGCACACCACAGCCAAATATGTTGTGTGTGTGTGTGTGTGTGTGTGTGTGTGTGAGAGAGAGAGAGAGAGAGAGAGAGAGAGAGAGAGAGAGAGAGAGAGAGAGAGAGAGAGAGAGAGAGAGAGAGAGAGAACCCTGGTAACCCCAGGGGAAAAAAAGAGGGAAAATGTTTTTTAAATGAATATGCTGAAATGAATGAATTCCACCAGCCCTTGCATTCTTCACTTTCTGCTCACAAAGCCTAATGTGATATAAATGAATCTGTACCATTGCCTTTTCTCCGATTCCCAAACTACTCCATAGCAAGGATTCCTACTTTTCAAGGAGGTTCAGCAGCTCAGCTGAAAGGTTTATCTTCTATAGTCCAGGGTAATCACTTGCTTAAATGACTTTTTAATGTGAATGTTTGGGGGCCGGAGCAATAGCCCAGTGGGTAGGGCATTTGCTTAGCATGCGGCAGGCCTGTCCCCCCCCTGGGTTCAATTCCCGGCATCCCATATGGTCCCCGAGCACCGCCAGGAGGAATTCCTGAGTGCAGAAGTGCAGAGCCAGAAGTAACTCCTGAGCATCGCGGTTGTGACCCAAAAAAGCAAAAAAAAAAAACAAACAAAAAAAAAGTGAATATTTGTCTTATCTAGTCCCCTCAAAACCTGGGTGCAGGTTATAAACTTAAATCTTCACTATGAGCTCTTGGCCACTCTGTCTTTCCATTGTACCTTCTTCTGACTGACACAAAAGCACTGTTCATGATGAAGGGTCGAAGAGTTGATAAAAATTTAGAAAGTGCATGCTGAACTGGAAAGACATCATATGAGAAGGAAGAAAACCATTCCCATTACTAACTTACTTCCCTGCATGTTAGGCACAATGCTAAGAATATTTTTACAGGCAGGAGAGTTACTACAGGGGGTAAAGTGCTGGCTTTGCACGCAGTCACCCAGTCCTGTTCCTCTCACCATCCAATGCCCTCTAGCATCACTCCCGAGTACAGAGACAGAAATAAGACCCTGAGCATTGCTGGGTGTGGCCCCCAAACAAAAACTTTCTTCAAACAATCCCTTTAGGAGAAAATATCATTTGGGTCATACTCAGCAAAACAAGGCAATGCCTGTCTGTCACACAGCTAGCTGGTTATTTAAGTGCATGACCAATCGCATTGTTCTGAAACCTTTTGTCTTGCACACTTAAGGCTAGAGCCTATTCCATTTATTTATTCCATTTATTTATTTGTTGGTTTGGGCCATACCCAGTTGTCATTGGGGCTTCCTCATGTCTCTGTACTCAGGGATCACTTCTAGTGAGCTTGGGAGAACACACGGGTACCAGGGATCAAACCTAGCTTTGCATGTGCAAGGCAAGCGCCTTACCCACTGCGCTGATGCTCCAGCCTCTCAAAATTAGGACTGCTTACCCAATGGGTGAAAGATAGATGGGTTAGTTGCATCTTCACTAACAATCCTTCCATCAGACACTCAATTTTTAACTCAAAATAAGCATTACAGGCTTAGAGAAAACTCCACAAGATTGTTAAGATAATTATTACAGAGGGAAATAAATTTTCTCCTGTCTCATCTTGGTACTTGAATTACAATTCTACTCACAGAGTTTTTTTTTTTTTTTTTTGTTTTTAAATAATTGTGGGGTATTTCCCACCAAATCTTTTCCACTGCCTGTAGCGCTGTGGTGGGAGAGGGTTGAGAGTGAGTGCGTTCTGGATAAAAAAGACATAGCTCCTTGACACTGATGCTGAAGACACTGCCCAACAAGGTGAGACTGACTTTCTGGTCTATTTTTGCTTTGGGGTGGTATTTTCCTGGGGTTTCTCAGAAGATCTTGTGGTGCCAGTGATAGAACCCTTGTACTAAAGCATGTGCTCCAACCCTGTGAACTGTCTCCCCTGCCTTAAAGTGAGATTTAAATCCCTCTATGAATTACCCTGATCTATCCACAAAAAAATAGGCAACACACGCTCACACAACACACATGTTCCACAAAAGTCAGTTTCATAATCCAGTTATTAGCATAGTCTCATTCTTCAGTAACAAGAGCCCATCTTCTTCCTCGGCACCAAAGCAGAGATGGATTTCGAGAGGAAGACCTAGGTTTAGAAGGTTTCTATCTGTAACTGAAATGAAAAATTCTCATCCAGCTCTACTTTCCAATCTTCACTCAGCACATTCTTACTAGATTTCTTCAAAAGTCCAGAGGAGAAAGTTTAACCCAATCTATTCTATCCTGAACTTGTTGAGTATCATCGCATGTGAATCCATAAGCTGAAATTTAAGATGCACGTATGAATCCCACAGCAATGATATTCTTCATCACCCAAACTAAAAAGTGAAACACCACTGTGGACAATCCCAGCACTGCTTCTGTGAGGTAGTTTCTTCTCGAATCTATTTTGGGATCTCTTTAAATACCTCTTTCAGCGTAAGTTCTGAGAACAGGTTAAGGAAGTAGGCATGATTGCTATTACTGTTAGCCAATTATTAAGGCTGAAACCTAAGCAAATTAACATATTTCAAGTTTTACTAATCGAGACAAGCTCTATCCAGGCAGGAAAGTGGCCACCAAAACAGATTCCCATCCTAATTTCCATCAAATATATTCCCTTACACTGCAGACAGATTCTCTGGAGCTGATAACAACTAAAAAACTGGATATAAGGAGATTATCCTGGTATGCTGATCCAGAGACAGACATGGGGCAGAGCTGTACTGTCTCTCACTGTGCCCAGCCGCTCATGAGGTGCCCGGGAGGGGATGGCAGATTCTAGCCCGGCCCGCCACCCCAGCAGAGCCTCACAACAAGTCAGACGACCCCCCACTCCATGAGGACCTCCATTTTCCACATCCAGACTTCCCCCTCATCAGAACTCCACCCAGTAGACCAGCCTATCACAGCCCGGCTCATCGGAGATCCACCCCTGCTGCAGTCTTTTTTTAATCCGGCCCAGGTATGCTGATCCAAAGACAGACATGGAGCAGAGCTGCTACTGACTCTCACTGTGCCCAGCCACTCATGAGGTGCCCGGGAGGGATGGCAGGTTCTAGCCCTGGCCCGCCACCCCAGCAGAGCCTCAAAACAAGCTAGACGACCCCCCCACTCCATGAGGACCTCCATTTTCCACATCCGGACTTCCCCCTCGTCAGAACTCCACCCAGCCTATCACAGCCTGACTTGCAGCCGCGGTTCATCAATAAATGCTGGATTTTGAGATGACTACAAGAGTATCCTACCCGCACGGCAGAGCCTGGCAAGCTACCCGTGTCGTATTTTATATGCCAGATACCAGTAACAATTATAGACCTCATTCCCATGACCTGATGGAATGGTTTGAGGCTCTTTTACGTTCCTGGAGCAAGCAGGTGCCCTTGGGCTCTCCTTGCATGAGACAGGTCATATGGAGATGTTACTGGTGCCCGCTCGAGCAAATCGATGATGAACGGGAAGACTGTGATCCAGTGAGACAGTAATCCTGGATTACTCGTGAGTCTGATCCAATCACGAGTCCTTTGAAGATCTTTGGTTGGTGGCACAGGGTGGTCAAAGAGAAGAGCCAAAAGAATCAATCTGTGATTGCTGGTTTTAGAGTTCGAAGAGGAAGCTCTAAGGATGACTTCCAAAGCTGAGAACAGGCTCAGTCAGCACTCAGCAGGGAAACAGAGTTTTCAATAATATGATCACCACAAACTGAATTTAGTTACTAATCTGGATGACCTATGGAACAGATTTCCTTCAGCTCAGGAAGAGACATGTTAGGCTTCTAACTTTCAGAAATAGAAAATTAATTCGGGTTTGAAAGATTGAGCAGAACCACTGTGACTCAACTTGAAGCACTAGATGCCGTACTGTGCCTCAAGGTCATGAGTTTACAACCTAGTAAGAAAAACATGCCAGACCCCAAGGACATCAATGTAAAATGGACAAATAACACCGATAATTCAAGCAAGTGTATAAAGTCAAGTTTGACCTTGTTCTTGTTTTATAACAGACATAGAACAGGAGAAGTTAACTACGACTGCCCCACTTCTGTACTTTTGCTTTGACTTATATAAGAACAGGCCCTCAGAGTGTATAAAATGCAAAGGCTTAAGGAGCTGGGGTTGAGGGGGGTGGTGTTCCAGGTCCCTAAGGCTTGCAAACTCTCAGCAGTCAGTCCTGGGTCTCGAATGCTGGGGCCTTTACTTTTCTGCTGGTTCCAGGTCACTCTCCTTGACTTGTGGGCCCTCAGTGCTGGGCTCTCTTGAGTCTCTTTTACTCGAGAGCACTTAGCGCTGAGCTATCTTACATTTCCTGCTCTATCAACTAACTTACATTTCCTGTTCTGGAGAGTCTGTGTCAAGCAACAACCAAACAATTTTGTTTGCAGGTTCTGCATTTGGGAAATTTGTTATGGCAGTGAGACTCATATACAGGACCAAGGTAAAACAAAGCAATTTGTGACCATCTCCTTAGATTTTGAAATAAAAAGGGGCCAGGTACCTGCGCATCATTTACAAAGGTTCTTTAGGATGTTGTGGGAGTTGCTGGGAAAACCACATTTGTGATGCCAATGAGAGCGGCTGCCATTGTGCAGAATCTCGGAGACATTACTACAAAAGATATTAAATCACCCCAGGCTAATCTGAAAGGCAAAGAGAATTAACTTTGATGAGTAATTCCAAGTCTTTCAAGAATAAAGCGCTTTTATAAGGTTAAAAAAAAGCACATAAAAACCACATAAAAAGATTAGCTTTCAGTAAGTACAAACTGATGAAATAGATACTGCCGAATCTTCTCTAAAATCCTTAATGCTTTTAAGTGACAGTGCTGTACTGATAATAATAATAGTACCTATAAAAATAGCACCTAGGGCTGGAGCGATAGCCCAGCGGGTAGGGCGCTTGCTTTGCACGCGGCTGGCTCATGCCAGCCAGGGTTCGATCCCCGGCATCCCATATGGTCCCCTGAGCACCGCCAGGAGTAATTCCTGAGTGTAGAGCCAGGAGTAACCCCCTGAGCGCCGCCAGGTGTGACTCAAAAAAGCAAAAAAAAAAAAAAAAAAATAGCACCTATATATAAATAAAAACCTGTATCCCAGAGACATGTGAGGCAACTGTTTATTCCTGGAAAAGTCTCTCTCTCTCTCTCTCTCTCTCTCTCTCTCTCTCTCTCTCTCTCTCTCTCTCTCTCTCTCTCTCTCACACACACACACACACACACACAGATGTAAAAAATCCTAAAATCCTACCGGGTATCAAGTACAAGCCTTGTCAAAACTCGTGAACAGGAAGATAGTGTTGGGGGCCAGACTGCGGTTCAACCATGGCTAAAGAGAAAGTTCTCATTAAAAAAAGGGATAAAAAGTTTTGGGTATTTTTTTGAGATGGACAGTAGAGGACACACCTGGTGGTGTTCAGAGGACCATATGAGGTGTAAGAACTGAACCAGAGTCACAGTCACATGCAAGGACACTGCTTACTTCCTGTACTATCTCTCTAGCCCTCTTCCAAAAAGCTGGGGGTGGGGTAGTGAATGGTGGGGGGTGAGGTTGGGGTTCACACACCAACAGTGCTCAGGGCTTACTGCTGATAGGGCTCGGGGGAGGAGAGGACTTATATGATGTCAGGGGTAGAAACTGGGTCAGCCACATGCAAGGCAAGTGCATTATTTCCTGAACTGTCTCTTCAGATCCCTCAAAAGTTTTTTTTTAATGCAATGGATTAAATTATATTTCAAGATATTAAAACATAGGTAAACAATATTTAGAAAACATATTGCCATGTATATTCTCTCTATAAATATAACTACACCCTACATCCTCACACCCAGATGCTGAACAACAGCTCACAGATACTATATCAACAAGCCTGATTAATATTTCAATTTCTGAGGCCGGGCAGCATGTAGGGCATTTACCTTGCAAGTGGACCACGGGTTTTATCCCTAGCATCCCATATGGCCCCCTGAGCACCACCAGGAGTAATTCCTGAGTGGAGAGCCAGGAGTAACTCTGAGCATCAACAGGTGTAACCCAAAAAGCAATAAACATAGAACAAAAAACTATTTTTTTGCTTTTCGGATCACACTTGGCAATGCTCAGGGGTTATTCCTAGCTCTGCATTCAGAATTTACTCCTGATGGTGCCTGGGGACCATTTGGGATGCCAGGGAATCCAACCCAGGTCAACCACTTCTCTTGTTATCACTTATATCACCTGTCTTCCCGTTGTTCATCAATTTGCTTGAGCGGGCACCAGTAACATCTCCATACATCCTGTCGCAAGCAAGTGTAGCTCAAGGGCATCTGCTCGCTCCAGGAACACAAAGAGCCTCAAACCATTCCTTCAGGTCATGGGAACGAAGTCTATAACTGTTACTGGTTTTTGGCATATCAAATACAACACGGGTAGCTTGCCAGGTTCTGCCATGTGGGTGGTATACTCTCAATAGTAGGCTCTCATCTCGAGCTTTACTGATGAACCTCAACAGGGAGAGATCAGCTTTTCTCTTAGGTAGAGCTCTGAAGAGCTGTGGAGTCCGGATGTTGAGAATGACTGACCTCATGGTGTGGGGTTCCCCTTGCCTTATTGCTAGGCTCACTGGTATGACAGGCCATGGCTAGAACTTGCCTAGAACTGTATACAGTGTATAAATGTGGAAGATCCTGGGAAGGACCTGTTCCTAACTTCCAGTGTTATCTAAGACTGTCGTGCATTGGTGCTGCTGTGGGTCTGGAGTGTCTCTCTTTTGGGGTTGTTGGCTGTGGGGATTGGGAGCTCCCAGCCACGCCTTCCGACATGGAGGTGGAGGAATGGGAGGAGGAGCCCAAATCCCAGCTCCAAGTCCGACCAGTGTGGCCCTCCTCGGCACAAGTGAGTGAACCCTTGGAGAATATGTTGGACTCGGCCAGGGGCTGGCCGAGCCATATACCGCCCTCTGGAGGGCAAACGTCCTACCCTCTGTATTATCGCTCCAGCCCCACAAAAAAACATTTCTATTTCTAATACAATTTGTAGTTAACAGAATGATGCGATGCAAGTTATTTTGTTGTTTGTTCAGGTGTTTTGAGCACACTCAGTTTTGCTCAGAGCGTACTCCTGGCTGTGTGCTCAGGGATCACTTTTGGCATTGTTCAGGGGACTGTATGGAGTAGTGGGAGGCAAATCCTGGTTGGCAACATGCAAGTCAAGTCCCTTACCCACTGTGTCATCTCTTTATCCTCAACAAGCTACTAAAAAATCAGGCAGATCCATGTGATTAACCCCGAAGTTTATCAAGTAACACTTTTAATTTAATAGTATGGGTACCTAAGATTTTTAGAAAATGACAATAACTTCACTACTTATCAAGAATCTCATTTCTGACATCTGGTGATAACAAATAAAAAAAAGTTTGCATTCAATAAAAGCAAAGAAGCATGTAAAACTAGGAGTGGGGCATTTGCTGGATTTAAGGCCTTTTAAATACACATCTACACTGATGACATTAGGCACTTCTACCTCCATGTGAGAAGTCAGCCCAGAGGCCCAAGCAATTGTACAGCAGATCAGGTACTTGCTTTGCAAGTGGCCTGCCAGTATTTGATCCTCGGCACCACATATGGTACTCCGCCCAGCAGGAATGATCTCTAAGTGCATAGCCAGGAATATGACCTTGAGCACTGCCATTAGTAGCTCAAGAAAACCAAAGTAGGGTGCAAGGGGAAAGAAAAGAAGTCAGTCTGTTGTTCAGAACCCTGCCCAACTGGAGCGAGGAGCTCAAACAACTATCCTTGAACAAGCTCAGCCTGTCCTCTGCCAAACGCTGCTTTTTCTAATTGTGAGGAAGAAAGTTCTATATAATACAAGTAACATAACTATTTACAAAATCTGGAACACACATGGATTAGGCCCAAAAGTATCGGGTTTGAGTTCCTTTATACACTGTTAAAAATGGGTGTCTGAAGGGAAGTTTACAGGGGGAAGTTTCATAACCAAACACAGTTGGATTATTCCTCTTCCAAAGCACATAAAATAATGTGCTTCATTGCATAAACTAAATTGGAAGACTGGCCTCTACCCTCGACAGTTGGTATGCAACCACAATAATGAATACCAAGTTTGTCGAGCAAATTCAGAAAATAACTAAATGACTCCTGGTCTTAAGACTTGGACGGAAATATATGAGGCCAAAAAACAAAAGAAAATAAAATTCCACAAATATTTTCACCTACTGGAGAAAATATAGAAGCCTAAAAAAATCTGAATTAAATGTCCACTTGAACCACACAGAAACAGGAAAGGCAGTGTTGGGGCTCAGCGGGCCCCTGGCACTTTTAGGAATGACAATTGTGCCCCCTGCACCCCCTAATGGACAAAGGAACAGGACCACAGACTTCTTGGTAATCAAAGGTTCCTCTCCTTTAACCTCTCCCCTCCTCAATATTCTCTCCTCTCCTTTTTCTCCTCTCCTCTCTCCCAATTCAAGTCAAATCTGCTAGTTATATACCTCACCAAAGGCCGGGGTTGGGAGTTGCAAGAGGTGATGTACTTTGATCCTGTAACAATGAGAAGGTGCAAAAGCCCCTCCTTCTTGGGGCAACCTACCAGGGAACCTCCCTAGAGATGGAATCTTGTCCTGGGCTATAGACCTGCTGGTAAACAATCATCTAAATAATATTCCAGTCATTTTGTATAGACACAGTAAGAGATACAGGAATTTATCTACACCCAGGATTAAGCTTAAAGGGTGGTTTTTCTAGATTACAGTCCTCAGGCCAGGTTAGTTTTTCCTAACCCCAACAGGGGTTTCTAAATCAGTTGCTTTTCTTTGTGTCTAAACAGTTTGTTCCATGACTGTGTCCTTAAGGAGTTTCCATAATGTAGTGGTTATCACGCTTGCCTCACATGACTGTGCTCTTAGCTTATTATACTGCTTATGAATAGTCTTTCCCATGTTGTGGCTAGGGTAGATTAACTCACAATTGTCCTGTGTCCATTCATGTCCTCAAAGTGACCCTTCTAATGGGGTATAAGAAACTAGAATCAATCTAAGAGCAACTGAGGTTTAAGTTAGGAAATATGATGGAAAGCCGGGAGTGACTATTTCAGCATTAATTAACTCCATATTACAAACTTAGCTGTCTTCCTGGGTCTATACAAAATGACTTTGCTCTAACATAAGAATATGCAAAGGTATACAGTATATATATATATATATATATATATATATATATATATATATATATATATATATATATATATACTGGCAAGCTGTCCGTGTCGTATTTGATATGCCAAATACCAGTAACACTATGTTAGGTCATTCCCATGACCTAATATAATGGTTTGAGGCTCTTTATGTTCCTGGATCGAGCAGATGCCCTTGGGCTCTACTAGCATGAGACAGGACATATGGAGATGTTACTGGAGCCCGCTCGAGCAAATTGATGATGAATGGGAAGATAGTGATAGTGATACAGGAAAGAGAACTGCAACATTTTAGCAAGTGACTACATCACAACAGGAAACTGCCACCTGCTTCTGAATAGGAGACAGGGCTGTAAACAAAAGCTAATCCAATAGCAAAGAAGTTGTGACAGCTAGGAGAGAGAGATGAGGGGAAGGAGGATGAGGCTGAGGGGAAAGAGGAGCAGAAATGGGAAGAAGTGACAGTTATTTCAAGCTTTTACCACAATTGGGAGGGCAGTTGTGCTAAGTCTAGAGGTGCTCAGAGACTACTCCAGACTTTATGCTTGAGTGACCTCTAGTGGTGCTCTAGGGAACAGTATGGGGTGCCTGGGATTTGAATTGGGGTTAGCTGGATGCAAGGCAAATCCGCACTCTCTCACTGTTTACTGTAGATTTAAATTGAAAAAGGCAAATCTGAAACATGCCACCACTTACATGGGACACTAGAGTATACTGATTTCACCAGTAAAGTAAGTCCACTTCTGGATTTAGTAAATGGGGAGAAATAAGAGTAGAAGTGGAGATTTGGCTTTTTGACACTGTGGCAATACTCCTGACAGATTTCATGCTAGTACCTTCAATTCCTTATCATTCCAGAGTCACTTCTGGGCTCTGATGTTCCCAACATCCCTCTCTCCGAGAGCACCTCCCTCTTGTCTGCCCATAGACAAATGTTTAATTGTAGCTGGAAAGGGAACAACTGTACAGCCATTAGCATAAATCACACTGCAGATCACTACCACCACATTTAATTGGCAGGATTGATGTCTCCCAAGCCAGTGCCTGCACCATGCAGCTGCTTCTGTACCATGCACTTGCCTTCCAATTTGGTTAAGACCTTTACAAAATGATGGCCAGAGAGGAGTTAAGAGTGATTCATCAAAACAACAGTAAAAAGCTTCCGATGTTCTTTTTTTTTTTTTGCTTTTTTAGGGTCACACCCAGCAATGCTCATGGGTTTCTCCTGGCTCTGCACTCAGGAATTACTCCTGGTGGTGCTCGGGGGACCATATGGGATGCCGGGATCGAAACCGGGCGGGCATGGGCCGGCCGTGTGCAAGGCAAACGCCCTACCCGCTGGGCTAGAGCTCCAGCCCCTCCAGTGTTCTTTTAACACTTTAATAAAACTAACAAATGCAGTGTTTTCGCTTTTTGGGTCACAACGAGTGATGCTTAGGGGTCACCAGTTTTGAGTCACAGAGTTTCCAGCCATAGTGTTCAGAGAACACTATTCACTGATATTCATAAATATTCAGTGCATCACAATCCACAGAATTGCTATGCCAACTTGGTGGAATAACACTTTCATCATTAGAAAACTATTTCTTTCTGACCCAGATTATTCTGTTTTAACTTCTACTTTGTCTGATATTACTATAGACACCTTTATTATCTTAATAATGTTTTCATGGTATGCTTTTGGCGTTAACTGGGCACTCCGACAAAACCTGGGAGCAGAACAGGAACCTCAGTGGGACCTCCACTTGAGGTACCACTGGGATGTTCCGACAAAATCCGGGAGCAGGGTGTAGGGACTCCCTTCTGCCCCAGGGGATCTGCAGCCAGCAGACAGAGAAAGATATGAGAATCCAGCAAAATTTCAAAAGGCACCACATATGGTCCCCTGAGCACCACCACGAGTAATTCCTGAGCACAGAATCAGGAGTAATCCCTGAACATCGCCAGGTGTATCCCAAGAAGCCAATAAAAAAAAGGGCAACAAGAGATGACAGTGCTATCATAAGGACATTAAAAACTTCATTTGTTCAGAAGTATTTGGCAGGAAGGAAAACAAGTATCAGACTAGCCCTTAACAGTAATGACAAATATACCAGCAAGTTAATTTATATACAGTAATTGGAGTAAAGATTGATTGCCAACCTAAAGTCAATCCATTCTCTAATTCCATGAATCTGCATTTCCTGAGTTTCTCACCATTGCTACTTTAACAAACAGAACTCATAAGTATAATAAAGGCCATTCATGGTAAGCCAATACTTGAAAATAGATGACTATGTACAAGAAATTAATAACTCTGTCTGGGGTATTTACTTTCATTGCCAAACAATATTTGCATGAATATTACATTTTTATAGTGAAATCTAAGAAATCTAAACTATTTAAATGTAAATGAGAACACTCTTGTTTTCACAAAGTATTTATAGACCATTATCTGGCAGATTTATGATTTATATTTATAATTTAGCACCCACAGCACCATATATAGACTCTCGGTGCCCCTGCGCTGGCAACCAGAAAGAAGCCCTGCTGTTCAATCAGTGAACTTCTCCTTCACAATTGACATGAAGCTTCTTGCTTGTTCCTGCTTTCATTATCACCTGGTTTCAGGGAGAAGAGATAAAAGCAGAGCTGTCCACCTCACTATAAGAAAGTGGGGTTCTGTCTGCTCAAGCAGAGGACCCTGTATCAGAACACTCCCAGCTGGTTGGCTGCGTTACCTCAGCAGTACACATGCTGCTGTCAGCCAGCTCAGAATAGCCTTCAACACATCGTATAACCCAGGAGAGAATTCAGGCTATCGAGCTACAAGTAAGAGAGCTCACAGCATCACACACCCAAGGCAAGTGAGGTTTCATTGGATATCTGAAAACTGTGCTCTGTGAAAACAAGAACCATTACTGACATGAGAGTAAACTGGTATATTCAAGGACAGGCTGGATAAAGAAACTAACTCTGAAGTCCGAGAGATAGCACAACAAACTGAGTGCATGCAAGAGGCCCTGGTGCCAAATGCTTTCCCTGAGCACTGCCAGGACCGAGTCAGGAGTAGCCCCAGAGTTCTGCCAGGTTCAGCACTAACACAAACGAAAGAAAGGGAAGAGGAAGGGGCAGAAACAGGAATAAGGACAGAGTCAGGGACAGGGACAGATCTACAAATGGGTCTGGCAAAAGAAGAAAGAGAAGGGGTGGGAGGAAGGGAAGGGGATGAAAGAGAGGGAAAAGGGAAGGGAAGGGAGGGAGGAGAGTGGAGGGAGAGAAGGGACGGGGAGAGGAGGGTAGGGGAGGAGAGGGAGGGGTGTGGAGGCAAGGGAGGGAAGGGAGGCAAAGGGAGGGGAGAGGAGGGAAACGGAGGGAAGGGAAGGGAGAGGAGGGGAGGGGAGGGGAGGGGAAGGGATGGGAGGGGAGGGAGGGAGGGAAGGAGAGGCGAGGGGAAGGAAGGGGAGGGAGGGGAGGAGGGGAGGTGAAGGGAGGGGAGGGGAGGGGAGGGGAGGTGAAGGGAGGGGAGTGGAGGGGAAGGGATGGGAGGAGAGTGGAGGGGAGGGGAGGGAAGGAGAGGTGAGGGGAGGGAAGGGGAGGAGAGGGAGGCGAAGGGAGGGGGGAAGGAGGGGGAGGGAGGGGAAGGGAGGCAAAGGGAGGGAAGGGAAGGAGGGAGGGAAGGGAAGGGAGGAGAGAGGAGGGAAGGGGAGGGAAGGGAAGGGGGGGGAGGCAAGGGGAGGAGAGGAGAGGGAAGGGGAGGGGAGGGAAGATTCCATAGGAAGAGAATAATGTTCCAACAGTTTTCTGCTTTCCGAAGGATCTTTAAAATACAAAAAGATGTTCACAGTCGTGGTAAAGGGGAAGATAGAGGCAGGACAGAAAGAAGAAAAACAAGAATGAAAGCTAAATCAGCTAAGTTTCTTCATGAAGTACCATAATAGTATAGTTCCAAGGAGACACAGCTGGGAAGCAGAAGTCACTTCTGGCTCGAAACCATTCCTGGCATACCAGTTTCCAAGGCAGATGTGTGCCTCTCGGATTCTGCCTGTGGTCTCTGCAGCAGATGGCAGAACAGCCCCACAGGTCAACATTAGCTGTAGCAGCTGTACCTGTCTGGGAAGCAAGGGTATAATACTGAAACAGGAAGAGGGGGGAAAACATAACCACCCAAGCTCTTAGATTTCTCCTCACCGCATGCCGTGTCTGCACACCTGCGCGGTCCATCATTATAGCTCCCCATGTGTCTCAGTGCAAGGGCTCACCTACGACCAGTCGGAACCTTTGTCCTTTGCACGTATGAACTACACAGTGGCTACAACCAGCTGCTCAATCAAATGCAGCCAAATGCCTGCTGCTTGGTACCACTGAGCAACTTACCTGGGTTATAAAAACCTGCTCATGAACATAAAGTGCCAAAGAGTCCAAATCCGCTCTCTCTTTCTCTAACGGTGTACTGTTCTCGTGTTGAGATCCACAGGAGCGCTTTTAAGAGCATGCTAATCTGTGCTGGGCCGTTCTGAGCATGTCATGTCTTGTCAGATTTATGCACGTTATAGGCATAAACTCCAAGCTGAGGCTTCCTTAGGGCTTTCCAACTCAGAACTGACATTTGAAGTTAACTAATTTTTTGGGAGGGTCCCATCTGGAAATGTTCAGAAGTTACTTCTGGCTCTGCACTCAGGAATTACTCCTGGCAGTGTTTGGGGGTGGGGGGGTCCCATCTGGAAATGTTCCTAGGTTACTTCTGGCTCTGTATTCAGGAATTACTCTTGGCAGTGTTTGGGGGATAACACAGGATGCCGAGGACTGAACACAGGTGGGCTGTATGCAAGGCAAGCACTTTACCCACTGTACTATCACTTTGGCCCCATGATGCCAACCAATTCTTGAGTGTAGTGGCACTACTTAACAATGCAATATATTCAGCCACCATTCACCATGACAATCAAATTGTCTCCAGTCAAGGCAAAATATTCCCAGGGTTTGGGTGCAGGGAGTGAAAGGGAGTTCCTCACATTTGGAGAACAAATGGTCCAAATCACAACTGATCTGAAATGAGTCACCTCGAAATGTGGGAGGAAAATCAGGGTTGATTTCATAACAGGACCATATCCACTCTGGTGATATAACACAATGGAAGCCAATCTCACTAATGAAATATTTAAACATCTGAATATTTCAACATCAGAGTATTTCTATCATCCCTTCTCTTGGTGCCAGCCTCAGGCCTCCCCAAAGTGATTAGCCTCCATTATATTTTTTATTGTCATTTCTTGAACAATCAAAACAGATGCCACAGCCCTGCATTATGGAACTGATTTTCTAGCGAGGTGGAAACACTGCATCTATTGGACAGCTAATAGAGAGCCCACAATACTAGATTTCTTCATTACCACCGTTCTCTGTCATAAGGGAGGAAGTTTAAAGGGTCGTTTAATCAAGTAAGCAATTCACAACCGTGTTCTTTTTTTAACCTTCTAAGAACTCACGGGGACCTGAGGGCCACTATAGTGATATCTGGCCAATAGCAGGACAGCTGGTTCCATGTTCGAACCTAGCGATGCAGTGCTACTCCTGCCCCCGGTGCTGAGAGCCAATGGGGGCTCACCGTGTGTAGCAATATGGTGCCAGGGTTCAAACCCAGTGTTTTGCATATGCAATGCACATTCTTCAGTCCCTGAATAATTTCCCTATACCAGCAACCCCTTCAAATAAATGAGTCCTGTCCATCATTTATTTTATAACTCTGTAGTTTTAACCTATATTGCTCCCAGCAGAAAGCAATATTTAACCTAGAGCGCATTTATAATACATTTCTTCTTTCCTTCTAGCAAGCTTCAGAGTGTACATTGTCCAAGGGAGGAAAAGCATACAAACCCATGCTCTTGATTAGAGCTCCAAAATACATTATTTTCCTCTGCTTACTCTTAGCTATCAGGAGACTAAACATGGGAGGAAAGATGGCAGCTATTCAGAGTAGCTCTCACAGCCATGGCTCTCAATGATGCCAACTTCCTCGTCTTGTCCGGGGCCTTGGATCAGCCACTTCACAGGTGAGTAGAATAGACAGATTGTCTCAGTTATAAACAAATATATGGACTGGGTGGATGTGATGAGACATAATAAAGAGATGGTGTCTATTGCCTTAGGTGCTCTCTCTTAATCTATTCCCCAGAGAAACTTGAGTCATATAAAGTGTTGGCCATGTGGACGAACCAGGGCTCAACTCCCACAACAGTATCTTGGAAGGAGAGATCCCAGCACCTCAATCAATTTTATCCTCATATAGTCCTAAAATGCTCATCAGAAATCCAGAGCACAAGGTAAAAAGTTAAATCATGCTCATATTACTGTGCTTTATGAAATATTTGCTATTGCCTGCTGAAACACTAAGAAGTAATTATTATATACCGATTGCTATCTAATATACCTTTCCCAGCCAGGCATATTCACAGTCGAAGACTTAGTCGTCCATCTGTGACTTAACTCACTTGTTACCAAAGAGCTTCAGCTTCCTGATATCCTTTCATTCAACTCATACTATGTTTCTGGTGTAAAAACATAAATCATTGCCATGACTTGAAGAGAAGACTCAAGCAACACAAGTCATGCACTCTTCTTGGAGAATCTAGGAATTCTTAGCACATTGGGAAATTCTGAGAAACGCTGCATTAGAAGTTTGCCTCACTTTAACACACTCTCTTCACATAGAAATGTCTCCTACTAAGGTATTCCAGAAATAGCGTTATAGATAACATACTTTGGAGAACAGAGATCCAGAGCAGCAATTCTCAGAGTGCAGCTTGGAAAGTAAATGAAAAACACAATTCACATGTATCTTTGGAACTTATTTACAGAATATTTCAAAGTACATCAGATCCAAATCTCAAAAAAAAGACATAACAATATGTCCTGGGACCAGAGCACTTGTTTGGCATGAAGCCAACCCTGGTATGATCCCCAGCACTGCATAAGGCCCGCCAAAAGTTGAAAAGGGTTATTCCTAGCAGAGAATCAGGAAACACGCTTGAACACTGTTAAGTGTCGCCCCCAAAATAGGGACCAAAATAAAATCCTAAATGTAGTAATACCAATTATCAGACTGGTATAAATGCAGTGATATCAATTATCATTTATCAGACTTCCTCAGGAGCCCATGAGTTCAACATCAACTGAAATTTGAAGGTTGAAGAAACGTCAACATTCTATGTGGCCAGGCATACATTTGCTCAATCCTTTCTTCTACCAACGAAAAATCTTGGGAATAGGGTATATCGGTCAAAGGCCCATGCAGTAACTCTGTACTTGGTTTCTGGTTTCTTTACTTACTACATATGTCAATTAACTTTGCAGAATGTCACCATCCTTGTCTATGAAATAGGGATAATAGCATCTACCTGTCTGGGTTACAAACGATAATGGAGCTTTAACTTTGGACTAATGTCTGGCGCAAAGGCACTCAATATATGAATAAATACCGCCTATTACTGTTATCTTTATCCATTAGATCTTAAATTAACCACTTTCATTTTCAACCAGAATCCCAGGGTTAGAGAAACAGTATAGGGCTTAAGGCACATGCTCTGCATGTGGTCACCGCAATTAGATCTCCAGCACCCCATATGATCCCATATTAGACCGAGGTTAGATCCATAGCACCACATCATCCCTTATCATTGCCAGTCACAACCCCATAGGCCCCCAAGAACTGCCAGGTAGCCCGGAGAATTACAGAGCCTGAGCAACCCCAAATTCTCTTGACATTCTGGCCTGGCTGGGCTGGAGTTGGCAGGTGGGGCCCAGACCATCTGAAAGCCATTTGGGAGGCCCTTTTGCTTATGCCTGCCACCCTCAAATCAAAAACAGAGCCCCAACATCCCAGTCTCATTCACAAGTACACAGATCTCTCGTCCTGGTACTGGCAAACTTGGAAGGAATCTAAGGAATTTTCCTTCACTCTCTCAGGGCAGATCTTAGCTTTTCACAACCCCACCCTCATGCCATCAACAGCGTTCTCTTCAATTTGCAGACAATGCATTCACAGCCACCAGTTTTATAAGTTTCATAATTGTTTACAAAGGGTAAACTGGGTCGCTTTGTTTCCAGAATCAATCTCAATGCCAGACAATATTGCATCGGCCTTAGATTTTGGCAAACAGATTAGCCAACAAAGCCTACAGCAAAACCTTTTGTCCTGATCCTGTGCAAAAATGAAAAGTAGGGAGATGGCCCGGCTAAAAATGATTAATTCTTTTATTCATAAAATGTGGGTACATTTTATGAATACAAATCAGTAGTAACACTGTCATATTTAGCACTGCATTTGGGCAGTTCAGAACCCACATTGATGTGGTACATAGGCATAAATAAACAAAAAAAAAGGAACAGGAGATTGTAACTATAAATGCAGTTTGTGCCTGCCCAATCCTAACACCAACACAAGGAAGTGGTTACACATAAAAATCACTTTGAAAACATTAAAATCTCTAAGCGATCTGTCTGAAAACCAGTGTCATGCTGGGATGTAGGACTTGATGTAATGTGGTCGCAACTGAACATGAGCTGAAAAGGGGGATTTTACAGCAAACTCACAAATATAACAAACCTAGGACAAGGTTAAGAAGCTGGATACAGGAACTACAAAACAATACAAGAGGGAAGACTTTATTTGCTTGTGACCAACTGTGGTTAGATCCTAAGCACCACATATGGTTCCCTAGTACTAGCAGGGGCTATTCCTGAGCACAGAATCAGTTATAGTGCCAATGACCACTATATGTGTGTAGAACAGGTGTGCCCTGTTCTACACACACACACACACACACACACACACACACACACACACACACACACACACACACACTGGGTCTCCCCCACCTTTTCCTTCGCCAAAATAGGCTGAATGCACCTTAAAAGAGTTAAGGCCTGGAAAGACCTTAAATGAGAAACTGTTTCTCATTTACAAAATGGTTTGGCTGTTCTCGGCTAGTATAGCTGGGCAATGTACACTCTGACCCCAATGGCAAAGTAGGGCAGAGACTGAGGGGGCCTCAGACGCAGGAACAGGACCTCATATTGATCGTAAGTAGTAACTGACAGAACGAGTTAACATTCTTGGTCACCAATATGCTCTGAGGATCTACTCTGAAAAATTAATGTATTAGGTGCCTGTAGCTTTCTAACACCCTAAAATAGGTTCTGTTAATATCCATACCACAAATGGCTCTGCAAAGTTAACAGCTTTATCTAGGGCCGTTCAGAAACGGTGAAGCCAAGGTTCAAATCTAGGGAAATAACTGTAGGTCCTAATGTTCTGGTTCTATCATCTCCCAAAGGAAGCATTTGCGAATGGGTGGATGGGCTGACAAATGTAATTATCTGGAATGCTGCTTACTAGGACTTAAAAAAGAGAGAGAGAAAGAAATCAAAAGGGGGAAACATTGATTTGTTCTTGCAGACTTACAAAGGGGTAGCATCATCTTACAGAAAACCAAGCACATTTGTTTACACCAATTTTAAGAAAATTATTTCCTGAACCAAATTTTTACCTCCCTGAGGGTACACGCTGATTTAAACACTACCACATAAAGGAATGACTGTGCAAAAGCAACAGCTGATCACTACAGGCAATTTTTTCTTTGTAAATACAAAAAATCCCACCGCTAAAAGAGTGCAGCAAGACAAATCGCAAATCAGAGACGGTCTCCTAGACGAGGATTTAAAGCTCAAGAATTTCAATGTACTTAATAACATTAAATCTGAGGCAGATGGCTGAATGCCTTAAGAAATCCCAAATTGTTAAGGGTAAATTGGATGGAAATTCTTTAGCTGGGTTTGGATTTCTTCTCTCTGGTTCAGAAAATGGCTGGCACCACCTGGTGGTTCTTTCTTTCCTTCTGAAATCTAAGTTTTCAAGAATCACAAGAAAAAATTCAGTAATGTTCTGGCGGTTGAAGTTCCCCAGGTAAGAAAGCAGGTAATTTTTTTAATTTATGTTTTATTCATGGAATGCTAACTAAGGTATTGAACAAATTTAGTTCTTACCCATCTGGAGATAGTATTATCTCTAGAGCATTTTCTTAGCTATAGGGGTGATGTTAAAATATGAGTTAAAGTTCCCAGATTCACAGAACTGTATAAATACTCCTGAACTTATGCAGCCTGGGGAAACCCCATCATTCATTCAGAAAATTATCAGGAGATTCTTTTTAGGAAGTTACACAAGCCAGCGATGTTGCAACTGCAGAGAATACTGGACTGGTCCCATTTTGCAGATGAGTTTCCATCTGAATTATGAGCTAGTACCTGAACTACTTAGAAATTGTGTGAACAGCAGAGCAGGGATTTAGTGAAGCTTTACCTAGGCTGGGTAGCATGAATCTCTTGGGCTTTGAAACACATTAACCAATCACTTTTTGTTGATATTTTTTCTTCCATGGTAAACCCCAAGCACTGCAGCATATGGCATTCAAAGTGATACAGTAGGCGCTAAGGAGGAAAGCACCAGGTCTCAGGTAGCTAATCCCACCCAAGGAATAGGTAGCCAATCAGAATGTAGAAGGGGATACCTGGGGCGGGATTTGGCAATAAATAAAAGGCAGCCCCAGGCTTCTCCCCCTCAAGAGAAAAGGGAAGAGAAGAGCTCTCTCTCTCTCTCTCTCTCTCTCTCTCTCTCTCTCTCTCTCTCTCTCTCTCTCTCTCTCTCTCTCTCTCTCTCTCTCTCTCTCTCTCTCTCTCTCTCTCTCTCTCTCTCTCTCTCTCTCTCTCTCTCTCTCAGCTGCACCCAACTGGCTCCCTCCCTCTCTCCTCGGATCTGGTAGGGTGGCATGCCCAGGTACAGGGCCCAGTACAAGTAGGCAATGGAAGGCCAGGCACAGGCTGCTACAGGTATGGGCCAGGGTGAGAGGCCCAGGTTACAGTAGGGCTTGGATGCTCAGGACAGCTCAGGTTCAGGCAGGGGAGGGATACCCAGGTACAGGGCAATGTACTGAGCACAGGAGTCCCACCCATGTGTACAGGATATAGGCTGGAGACTAAGGAAAACCGGGACAGGACAACCAGGACCTCCAGGCCTGACACTGCTGCTTCTAACTCAATGAAAATTCCAGGAAGCAGCCCTGTAATGAGGCTCTATGCTACCCCACTAATGTTCCCCTGAGTAGCAGGGATCCCTTCTCTTTTCAGCTTTGTCATTTGAAACTGCTAAGTTTAAAACAAAACCAGTAGATGTGAATATAAATAACCCTTTACCATAACAAGTGAATGCTAGACCAAAGCAATAGTGCATGCAGCCTGATTTAGGTTCCCATCCCCTGGTACCACATATGGTCCCCCGAAGCACCACCAGGGGTCACTCATGATCACAAAGCCAGGGATAGCTAGTTCCTGGGCAACATCAAAGGCTGAGGCCCTAAAACAAACCAAAAAAAGGTAAATGCAGGCTGAAGAGATGTAGAGTTGTTAAGTTACTTGACTTTCACGTGGCAGGCCTATTTTGCCCCAAATGTCCCCCAGCCCATACAAAGGAGGTCTAAGTTGAACCTTGGCTTAAATAGATTAAGCTGGGAGTGGGCAAAACAACAAAACTCCCAGAACAGTTAAACCTGTCCTCCAACACAGAACAACAATAAAGCAAAGACAAGACTCTTGTAAAGGCTTGGAGACACTTTTTAAAATATTTTATTATACAACCCCATGTCTGTGAGAGACTCACAGACATGGGGCAGAGCTGCTACTTGCTCTCCCTGTGCCCAGCTGCTCACGAGGCGCCCAGGAGGGATGGCAGGTTCTAGCCCTGGCCCGCCATCCCAGCAGAGCCTTGCAACAAGCCAGACGACCCCCCCACTCCATGAGGGCCTCCATTTTCCACATCCGGACTTCTCTCTCATAAGAACTCCACCCAGCAGACCAGCCTATCACAGCCCGGCTCATTGAGTTCCACCCTGCAGCAGTCTTTTTTTAAATCCGGCTCAGGTATGCCGGGCCAGAGACTCACAGACATGGGGCAGAGCTGCTACTTGCTCTCCTGTGCCCAGCTGCTCACGAAGAGCCCAGGAGGGATGGCGGGTTCTAGCCCTGGCCTGCCACCCCAGCAGAGCCTTGCAACAAACCAGACGACCTCCCACTCCATGAGGGCCTCCATTTTCCACATCCGGACTTCTCTCTCATAAGAACTCCACCCAGCAGACCAGCCTATCACAGCCCGGCTGCGCGCAGCGGCGGTTCATCAATAAATGCTGCTGGACTTAGAGATGACTACAAGAGTATGCTACCTGCACGGCAGAGCCTGGCAAGCTACCCATGTTGTATTTGATATGCCAAATACCAGTAACAATTATAGACCTCATTCCAGAATGGATTGAGGCTCTTTATGTTCCTGGAGCAAGCAGATGTCCTTGGGCTCTACTAGCATGAGACAGGACATATGGAGATATTACTGGGGCCTGCTTGAGCAAATCGATGATGAATGGGAAGACAGTGACAGTGACAGTCCCTCCAGCCCACCAGGGCAGAGTCAGAAGTAAGCCCAGAACACCACTGGGTGTTGCCCAAAAAAAAGCAAAACAAAACAAGCAAAAAAAAAAAAAAAAGAAAAAGAAAAGAAAACAACCCAAAAAAGCACATGCCAGAGGGGCACAGCTCGGGTAGAGCGTTTGCCTTGTACATGGCCATCCAGATTTGATCCCTGGCTTCCCATCTGGCCCCCCAAGCACCATTCTGGAGTAAATCCTGAGTGTAGCGCCAGGAGTAACCCCTGAGCATTGCCGGTTGTGGCCCAAAAATCAAAGAAAAGAGAAAAAGTACATGCTAGAAGACAAGTTCCTAAGTAACTGGCACATATTGAAGAATACCTATGGTTGCCACCCTGAGCAACGCTGCCAATGTCCTCTGCTGATTTGTTAACTGAAGATTCAAAATAAAATCCTGTGTGGTTTTTGACAACATCTAAACAGTATAACCCAGCACAAATACAGTGAGTAGTAGCTCAAAGGGGCTATAAACATTACCTCATTTGTACGGTATAAGCAGTTCCACAAGTGCATGTTTAATACACTGATAAAGGACACTGCTTTTGGACCTGGCAGCACCAAAAGCCGAGCTCAGTCTTCTATGTATACCTATGCTGATAACATTTGTACCAAGTTCTATTCCTCAAATGCATCCACGATCACGATCTTCCGTTGATCATCTATTTGCTAGAGCGGGCACCAGTAATATCTCCATATGTCCTGTCTCATGCCAGTAGAGCCAGGGACATCAGCTTGCTACAGGAACATAAAGAGCCTCAAACCATTATATTACGTCATGGGAATGACCTAATATAATTCTTACTGGAATTTGGCATATCAAATATGACACAGGCAGCTTGCCAGGCTTGCCGAGCGGGAGGCAAACTCTTTTAAACACCTCCAAATAAAGCATTTATTGATGAACCGGGCAGCCGCAAGGCCGCCGCGAGCCGGGCTGTAATGGGCTGGTCTGCTGGGTGGAGTTCTGACGAGAGGGAAGTCCAAATGTGGAAAATGGCAGCGCCCGTGGAGTGAGGGGGTGGTCTGGCTTGTTGTGAGGTTCTGCTGAGGTGGTGGGCCAGGGCTAGAACCCGCCATGCCTCCCGACTGCCTCATGAACGGCGGTGCACAGGGAGAGCAAGGAACAGCTCTGCCCCATGTCTGAGAGTCTCTGGACCAGCATACCTGGGCCGGATTGAGAAAAAAACTACTGCAGGGTGGGTGTCGATGATCCGGGCTGTGATGGGCTGGTCTAAATGCATCCATAGCAAAATCTAAAATTCACGCCACACTTTGCTCATATGTTCTGATGTCCAAGCCCTCATTCATTTCACTTCTCAGCCCACATTGTCCTATCACTCAATTTCATATTAAACAGAGATATAATGAATGACCTTCTGGACCAATAAAAAGCCCTAATCTGTGTCCAAAACGAGTAGCCGATGACAGGGGAAACACAATCATTGTCTCTCTACACAAGACCGTTCATAAAATTGTTTTCATATGTCTTAGCTGACACTTTCTTTAGCAAACACTGAAAACTAAAGCTGCCCAGGAGAAAATGATTTGATTTGAGGTCTTGCAGAAATCTGCCCGAGCAAAAATGGGTTGATTATACAAGAATTCTAATCTTTTCTTTTTTAAAAGTTTGAGTCAAAACAAATGCAACACATTTTCTCTGTCACTCAAGATTTTGGCAACTGTAGTAACACGGTGCTTTGTACAGACGAAACAGTTCATCTTTGAATGTGTAACCGGGCAAATGCAGTACATCCTCCTCTGCACTTGAAAAGGCTCAGAATGTTAGCAGTTCCACAATCACCATTTACATAAACAGCACTTTGGATGGGTAAAAGTGATTGCCAAGGTCAGTCAGAGGAAGAAGCATCTTTTCTGCAAAATGAGTAACTTCCAAATATATTCATAGAAAAAAACTCAAGTTAATCTTATAAACAACACCCCAGAAAGTCCTGAGTGGGGCTGGTTAGACAGATTTGCCTGAAACTTTCTACCTAAGGGTGATCAGCCCAGTGGGTCTTGCAAATGAGGCACCCACCTAAAAACTGCACCTCTCACCTGCCCCAGCCACAGCCTGTTTATCTGGCTCCCACACATGTCCTGTGTCTCATTATGCAAATAGCTACACACTATGAATTCGGGCAACAGTAAGTCTCTATGAATGTCTGGATGGAGACATGAGGTTAGGGAGAAAAAATGGGAAGAAAAGGGGGATGATAGAGAAATAAAAAGCACTAGAGAAATAAAAAAGCACTCCATCATCTGCCTATATGCTGGTCACTTTCCGTATCAGCTAAATAGCTCCTGGGTTCAGCTCTCCCTACATCCAATAGTTCTGGGGCTGTTCCTGGCACAGTGCTCTGGGGTCACTCCCAGAAGTTCCTGGATGTCAAACTCAATGGCTCCCTCATGCAAAACACATGCTCCAAGGGCAAAGCAATAGGAAAGTGGGCAGGGTGTTGCCCTTGCATGTGACTGACCCAGGTTCGTCTCCAGCACCACATACGGTTCCCCTAAGCCCATCAGCAGTAATTCTTGAGCACTGAGCCAGGAGCAAGCCCTGAACACAGCCGCATGTTGGCCGCAAAATAAAACAAGTGCTGAACCATCTCCCTCATTCTGAGGTTCAGTTTTTCTGTTCCTACACGCCAGGTTCAAAGGGATTGGGAGATGGCACCAACCACAAAACACTGAGTCTAGGGTGCCCAGTCCACTGGCTCCAGAATGCAAGCGGTCTGATGCTGCTCCCTTCAGCCACCTTCCTGCACTGGAACGAGAGTCATTTTCACAGAGGGCCACACGTGGTTGCCAAACTGCAGAAACAAAATGTATCTACACGCAAAGGTTTACACCCTCCACTCTGAAGTTCTGCAATGATCAAGTGAGGATGCCCCGCAGTAAAGTTCATTCCAACAGCAGTTTCTCAAGAGAGCCTGCTTGACCCCACAATATCGGATCTGGGCGTTCAGAACTGGCAATCGCTGGTCTCTCCACGAAGCTGGAATAGTTCACCTGTGGGTGGCCAGAAGCAGGTAGGAATAGAGCTTTCTACACCCGGGCGTCTTTAGTGGCTACTCAGGTTTACAGGGCACCTGGTGGAAGAAAACTCAAATTGCCCATAGGATTGTGCTTCCTGTACTGGCAGTGAAGCTAATTATTTGGAATTGTCCAGCAGCCTCAATTGCAAACACCGGAATCCCATGAAAACCAGTACAGCTGATGGCCCAGTTTCCTTCACAGGAATCAGCACGACCACGCAGCATAATGGGGCTTGGCAGCCTCCCAGCCACGCATGAACATGCAGGCACGACCCAGCTAGTGGAAAGCTGCCCTAAGCACTGGCTGGGGCTGGCCTTGCCTCCAGGTTAGTGGCCGGAGTCCTGGTCCACGGCATTCCGGACAGGAAGTAACGCGAGTCTTTATGACGACAGGCAGTTTCCTGAAGGAAGGAAATGTGAGTGCACTGCTCAGATTCGAAGGCTGTTTCAGACGAGGAGTCATCCAAACATGAAAAATGTTGCCAAGTAATTCTGTTTTCAGATCCATCCTTATTTCTCACGTTTTAACAACTTTTTTTGAAAAATGAAACAGTGATAATTGGCACTTTCGGTGCGCAAATCAAAACTCTTTCCTAGCTTGTCTCTAATTTGCACCAGTGAATCCTCTGGCCAGGGCCAGTATCTTTATCCTCAGCCCATTTTTAGGGTGAAAAGAGATCCGGGGCCTGGTCACAGCTAGGAAGAGACCTCTGCTACGGTACCCCTCCCGGGCACTTCTTGCTGTGACCCATTGCAGGAAAATAGTCAGACACTGGTTTTATTTCTTTAGCACCGAGTGCTTCTGTAAAAAAGATTGGGTATAAACTTGAGTTGATGGAATTCATGAAACCTCAAAATATCTGTGCCCCAGGAAGCTGGGTAGGTGGGTTACCAGTCAAAAGCCTCTTAAACGGAGTCGCTCCCCACCAGCGGTCATGCAATTTTTAGTTTTAAAAGGAACTCCATTATTTTTGGTGTTTCAGGTTGGGGTTTTGGGTCATGACCAGGCATGATTCCTGGCTCAGCTCGGGAGTTATTTCTGGCTCTGTGCTCAGGAGAGACTCTATGCTCAGTGGACCACATGGATGGTGGGACTAAGCCAGGGTTGAAGGCTGCAAGACACACACCTTAATCCCTATGTGCTCTCTCCAGCCCCTAAAATCAACTCCTTTGTGATTTCATTTTAAATTCATGATTTGAATACCTATTTCATGAAACAGAGACTCTCAGACATGGGGCAGAGCTGCTACTTGCTCTCCCTGTGCCCAGCCGCTCATGAGGCGCCCGGGAGGCATGGCAGGTTCTAGCCCTGGCCTGCCACCCCAGCAGAGCCTCACAACAAGCCAGACCACGCCCCCAACTTCATGGGGGCCACCGTTTCCACATCCAGACTTCTTTCTCATCACAACTCCACCCAGCAGACCAGACTATCACAGCCCAGATCATCGACACCCACCCTGCAGCAGTTTTTTCAATCTGGCCCAGGTATGCTGAACCAGAGACTCTCAAACATGGGGCAGAGCTGCTACTTGCTCTCCCTGTGCCCAACCACTCATGAGGTGCCCAGGAGGCATGGCGGGTTCTAGCCCTGGCCTGCCACCCCAGCAGAGCCTCACAATAAGCCAGACGACCCCCCCCCCTGACTCCATAGGGGCCACCGTTTTCTACATCTGGACTTCTTTCTCGTCACAACTCCATCCAGCAGATCAGACTATCACCAGACTATCACAGCCCAGATCATCAACACCCACCCTGCAGCAGTTTTTTTTCAATTCGCCCAGGTATGCTGAACCAGAGACTCTCAGACATGGGGCAGAGCTGCTACTTGCTCTCCCTGTGCCCAGCCGCTCATAGAGGCTCCTCGGAGGCATGGCAGGTTCTAGCCCTGGCCTGCCACCCCAGCAGAGCCTCACAACAAGCCAGATGACCCCCGACTCCATGGGGGCTGCCGTTTTCCACATCCGGACTTCACTCTCATCACAACTCCACCCAGCAGACCAGACTATCACAGCCCGGCTCGCGAGGCCACTAGCGGTCGAAGTGGTTCATCAATAATTGCATTATTTAGAGGTGACTACAAGAGTATGCCACCCGCACAGCAAGCCTGGCAAGCTGCTCGTGTCATATTTGATATGCCAAATACCAGTAACATTTATATTAGGTCATTCCCATGTCCTAAAATAATGGCTTGAGGCTCTTTATGTTCCTGGAGCAAGTGGATGCTTTGGGTTCTACTAGCATGAGACAGGACATATGGAGATATTACTGGTGCCCACTCTAGCAAATAGATGATGAACGGGAAGATTGTGATTGTGATTGATTGTGATTTCATAAACCATATATTCAGTCTATGTAAAAAATTTCTCAGGCATAAAGGTGTTAGAAGCAGACAAAGTTTCAGAACCACTGCTTAAGTCTCACCCCACGGAGCTGTTGAACACGTAGGTCTGACTTTACCTATAGTCCATTTTTTTTAGCAGGAACATACTAAAACATCCCATAGGCGGGAAAAAAGCTGGGAAGGGAAGGAGGGAGAGAATCAACTGGCCTAGGCACACAACACTTTGATCAAGATTCATGAAAATGCAGCATTTTTGAACAACATTTGCTTTTAAATGGTGATGATCAGCACAACATCTTAATAATGATCTAAGCATAAATGCAATCATCCCAGCAGACAATAATTCATGACAAACAGGAATTTCCTTCCAGAAACAACTCAATGGTCATGTTAATAGAATATAAGGTAACGGAGAGAATCCAAGGTACAGACACGGGTAAGGTGCTTTCCCTGTATGCAGCTGTGTCAGCTTCCATCCTGGGCATCCCTTATTGTCTCCCTGAGCGCCTCCAGGAGTGATTCCTGAGTGCACAACCAGGAGTAAGCCCTGAGCACTGTGCAGTGTGATCCGAAAGAAAAACTGGACAAACACTGAAATGAAAAACTATATAAATAAAATAATGGGGCTAGAGAGAGAATATAGGGATTAAGGAGCTAAGACCGTACACACAGCTGACCCAGTTAATCCCTGGCAGCAGATACGGTACCCAGAGGCCCACCAGGAGTTTTCCCTGAGGACAAAGCCATAAGCAAGCTGAGAATGATCATCTGTGGCCCAAACATTAAAAAAAACTAAAATAATTTAGAATGTATTTATTTTTTGTTTTCGTGGTGCCAGGGATCAGACATAAGAGACAAGGATCTCTGCAATGAGAGGCAAGTGCTCTAACACTGAGCTCTAGCCTCAGCCCAAGCAGTTAGAATGTTAAAAGATACACAGGTGGGCCGAAGCAAAAATACAGTGAAGAGGGTGTTTGCCTTGCACGAGGCCGACCTGAGTTCAATCTCTGGCATCCCATATGGTCCCCGAGCACTGCCAGGAGTAATTCCTGAGTGCAGAGCCAGGAGTATCCTGAGCATCACTGGGTGTGACCCAACAAGCTAAAAAATAATAATAATAAAATGAAATAAAAGATACACAGGGAGACCAGGAAAGGACATGGTCTCATTGAGCAGAAGGCGTATTTCCTACATTTGTCCTATTGTGTTCCAGCTGGTTTGTGGCTCTTGCTTGGTCTGATAATCGCATAAAGAAGACCCAGGATTTTCAAAGATCTATTAAGAGAGAACTTACCTACTGCTTCTTTGAAGCAGGATCTGAAAATTTCTTTACCTTCACCTCAGTGTACAACAGTGGGTGAAACTGGAAATACCTGATTTTGGAAAAGAAGGAGGGTGGGGTGGGGCGGAGATGTCTGACAGCATGGCAATAAACCATTGCTATTTACCTACATAGCTATTAAATTATGATTCTTGATCTACACCTAGCAGTGCTCAGAACTTACTCCTGGCTCTGTGCTCAGGGTTCACTCTTGGCAATGCTCATGTACTGTGTTACAGATTGAACCCAGGATGGCTGCCTACAAAGTGAGCACCTTACCCAGCTAACTTTTGTTTTATTTTGTTTTATTTTATTTTGGATTTTGAGCCACCCCCAGCAGAGCGCAGGACTTGCTCCTGGCTCTGCACTCAGTCTCTCCTGGTGGTGCTTGACGATCACACGGGGTAACAGAGACTGAACCTGGGTAGCTATATACAAGGCAAGCACTCACCTGCTGTTCTCTCTATCCCAACCACTGCGAATAAAACTGGAGTTCTGCAACTGACAAAGTAGAAATTCCTCCCATGGGCAGAGAAAGGGCAAGAAGAAGACTCAAGTATATGTCAAACAATTGCTAAGTGCAAGCAGGGCCAGCCCTTGCTTTAAACACCTGGTTTGGGGGATGGAGAAATAGTGCTGTGGATAGGGCACTTGCCTTGAGCACAGACAATACAGGTTTTGATTCCCAGCACTCCGTGTGGTCCCCAAGCATCCCCAATAAGCCCTGAGTAGGTAGCACTGGGTATAGACTCAAAACCATGAATAAATAAATAGATACACCTGGTTTCATTTTGACCTTACGTGAGGATTGCAGACAAGAGTCCTGCCAGGTGAGACAGGCTTCAGAGGCGCAGGGAAGTGCCCAGCGCTGGGCAGGCAGAGTGCAGATGTCACGCTCTGCAGCCACACACATCCGGCACATCAGCTCAACAGAGGGAGCAGCCCGGGGAGGCCACAGAGGTTTCTGCATCCACTGCTAGCCTAGCAGGAGCTGTGGGCGACTGCCATGGGACTGGCGTCTTTGGCCTGGGACCCAGCAAGGTCACTTTGGATTGTGTAAGACACTGATCCTTCCTCTGTGTCCTTCCTCTGCCATCAGCTCCTCTGAAAAGGGTGATTTCTTTCATGGCAGGAAACTGGACTGATCCCCATCAATATATTCTTTGAGCTCTTTCTAAGCAGCCAACAAGCCTCATGGCTTTTCCTGCACTTTCTCATCTAAAGTCATTCCAGAATCCAAGTCAAAGCAACCTGGGTATCTGCCAAGAAGGTTCTAGATCAGCCACAAGTAAGAGGATGAGTGTGATCTGCACCAGCAGAGTCCCTGACTTCAAATGTCAAGGGGCTGAGAACAAGCCCCCTGGCTCTAGGTCACAGGCTGGGACAGGCATGGCAAATGGTTCTCCTTTCCCTAAAACATCCTACCAGTGTGCTAAGGTCTATAGCAAAGGTTGCCAAGGAGGAGAACCCTGGACGGCTTAGGCTTATCCCTGGTGAACACCTCACCTGCCAACTATTGGCATCTTTAAAACCAACTTAGCAGCTTCTTAGGACAGGCATCCCATCACTTGTCATCCCACAGCATATTATCACTTCCGCTTCACTGCAAGGGGCCCCAAAACACCATGTGTGTGACCCCAATCTTAAATATTCAGAGGACAAAGAACCCAACTCATCTCTACGAAATTGTTCTCCCCATTCTAGCAATGCTATACCTGAACCCCATGAAATTGGGAAAAGTGAACAGAGTTTTATGCATAGACAAATGGAGAGAGCTCATAGAAGAGAAGGAACCCCACCTTTGCCCATAAAAGTTAGGGGGTGCTTCTGCGTGTAGGTAGTGATAAAAATTAAAAGTGAAATGACTCGGGGCTGAGTCACAGGGACCGATCCCTTCACTGTCCATTCTCAAACGAGCATCGATTTTTTCCTTCATAGCCAACTTGGACAAAGCAAGAAAACCCCAAATGTAAATAGGTGTGGAGAGTCCATACTGCTAAATCAGAGCTGAGCAGCTTGAAATGAAAGATCTGGAACAATGATCAACTCTTAGGCAAAAAGTTCCCCACACCTGTCTGATCTCTGGAACCAGAGCTGCCAGGTCACCAGGACAGACATCATGCCAGGCAGGATTCCTGTTTTCCTTCACTTCCCTTCTGTATTTCCATAAGAACAAACCTTAAAGGAGGTGAGGAAGGGGTGCTCAGGGAAGCCCAGTTCTCCTTAGCAAGTTAGCCCCTCTGCTCAATTTTGTCTTCCATGAAATGAGACAGCAGCACCTACCTCCCAGACCTGGTGTTTCGGAGGGGTATACAGGTTCCCCTGCATTAAGTGGGAATGGATACAAGTGAGTTTCACACTCATGCTTTGACCTTTGCCCCTGGTCTCCTTCAGGTCCTCTCATTTCCACTGTTAACTTACAAAAATAGCCACGTCCTAGGGGCTGCTACTTTTAATTTGCTATTACCCCACAGGAGACACCAGTGTACAGTCTCTACACATATAGCTGGGTGGTGTCATAAGTCTGCGATCTAGACAGTGACAACGCACAGCGAGGCGTGGCCGTTTGCAGCTTTAACCTAGAGAAAATGTCATGCCATTCCGTGCTCTGTCCTCTCCTGCCGGCAGGGGTATATGATAAGGCATCAGGCCCCTAAGGTGAGCCCTGAAATAGAAGCACATACAGCACCAATGTGAAGACTCACCAGCCAATTAGTAACACCCTCTGGGACTTTGTGTGAATTACTATCTCTGACATGAAGCCACAGAGGTTCTAAGTTTAAGCCGTAAGAATGTTCCCCCATATCCTCATATAATCTGATGAAAGGATATTCTCAGTGCGACCTACCACATACACTTCAGCCTTTCCATCAACGCAAAATGCAATGTTTCACTGTAGCAATAGTACTGTGGGTAAGCTTGGTACCACATATCCCCCAAGGACAGCCAAGAGTGATCCCTGAGTGCAGAGCCAGGCATAAGCCCTGAGCACCCCAGGGGTGAGTCTCCCAAAGAACAAATAGTCAAACAAACAAACAAAAGCAATGTGTCTCCCAGCCCAGCTCCAAACTATCCAAGCCCATGACCCACCAGGAATCCAATACGACCCAGTAATTTCCATCAGTATCAGCCATCATTAGGCCTCCACAATCCTTAAAATCTTTGCTGAGACCTCCCTAATCAGATGACCCAAATCCCTTAACAATTGAGAAAACTCTGCTCAGCTTTCAAGGATCCTTTCAATCAGTGCCTCTTCTGAGAATCCTAAGAGGAGCCGGCAGACATGCCCTCCCCACCTCACTCCTAGCCCTCCCCACTCTTGGCCTGCTCTCAGAACAGGGGGCGGGTTGGAGGATTCCTTTACTCAGAAGAACTGGGTAAGGCGAGATGGAGCTAATAATTGCATGCTTCAGAAGGACAGCGCTCTCTCACTTGTCTTCCCCACCCATCGGAGACTTCACACGGAATACAAATGGATTCCAATTACCATCAGGTAGTCTGATGTAGTCTGATGTCTGGGTGTAGCTCTTGGAACCCAATGTCCCCAAAGTGAGAGCACTTTACTACAGCAATTCTTTGCCAGGTAACTCATCTTTGTGGGCTGCCTAGTACTGATGTTTGCAAATGAGGATCACAAAGGGAGCCAGAGGCGAACATTGGCATATTCAGACACATCCACGTTCTGACCAAGAATTCAAATTCACTAATCCAGACATCAAAATGGACAGGAACTCAGAAATAATTAAAATAATCCCTGTGAATTATATGTCAGTAGAGCTCAGGGGTGGGAGAGTGGAGCAAAAAGTTACAAAAACTATTAATGCACAAATAAGAGCCTACTACCAAGAGTATCCCACCTGCACTGCAGAGCCTGGCAAGCTACCAGTGTTGTATTTGATATGCTACAAACCAGTAACAATTATTGACCTCATTCCCATGATTGAACGAATGGTTTGAGGCTCTTCGTGTTCCTGGAGTGAGCAGTTGCCCTTGGGCTACACTAGCATGAGACAGGACAGGACATATGGAGATGTTACTGGTGCCCACTGGAGCAAATCGATGAACAACAGGAAGACAAGTGATACAAGTGATGAAAATTATTTACTACAGGGCTGAAGAGTCTGTAAAGCAGGTAAGGTGCTTGTCTTGCATGTGCCAACCTGGTTTGATGCTCTGCGACCCAAACCAGCATAGTCAACATAATTCTTTTTTTTTCTTTGCTTTTTGGGTCACACCCGGGCGACGCTCAGGGAGGTTACTCCTGGCTCTGCACTCAGGAAATACTTCTGGCGGTGCTTGGGAGACTATATGGGATGCCGCGGATGGAACCCAGGCCGGCACAGGCCGGCCGCATGCAAGGCAAACGCCCTACCTGCTGGGCTATCACTCTGGCCCTAGTCAACATAATTCTAATTTGTGAAGGAAAACTATTACACCCACTTGCCAACACACAGACACACAGACACACAGACACATACACACACACACACACACACATACTTCTTTTTGGAAGGTGCTATTCACCAAAATGTCACTAATAGGCCAAGGTTAGTGATTAGGAGACATTCAGAAGATTCTAGGCTTTTCTCCTAGTACCACCCAGAGCACACAACTTCCAGGAGCAGTGGGGAAGGAAGGCTATTCCCTGCTGTGGTCACCACATGCTGGCAAGCATGGGAAGCTGAGACCATCCACCAGCCAGAGAGAGATGGGACCCGGGCCCCTGCCAGGAATTGGAAGCGACCTACACCTCAGGATGGAAAGTAGCGACTCTGACTCCATTTCCAGACGTGGCTGTTCACTGCAAAGAGAAGATGAAGACTGGAGACCCAGGAGAAAAACGGCCCGTGGCCTCCCTCTGCCACCAGACTCGAGGCTATTTGTGGGAGGTGCAAAGAGCTTCTAGCTAGCTATCCCCTAAAAAATTCTGGACTCCTGAGAAAGTCTTGCTTACACACTCTGACACATGTCAAAGCCCGAGTGACGTAGGCAAGCCGGTGCTGGGAGTGAGGAGAGTGTCTGGCAATAAAATTCAAGTGAATTTTTTTAAAAAAAGTCAAAACCAAAATGGGATCTGGAGAAGCATTCTTGCATGACCCCGGTCCACACTAAGGGTGTCAGTGGAAAGCCTGAGATCATGATGGATGTATACCTGCCAAGGACCCCAGCTGGGCAGCTTGGAAGAACCCTATAACAACCAGCTTTGCACAAGCCAGCAGGATGCACCCATTCTGGGATCTCCTGCACCCTCTACGCTGGCTGTTGTAACTTCTCATCTTTACTTCATGGGGCACACTCCATTTCAAGGGTCACCCACATGTCAATTAAGACATAGGATTCATTTACTGTACTCTGGTGCTCTCTGTCCTCTCAAAGAAATCCACATTTTCTCCAAAATGTGCCTCCTTGTACTCTCGCCCCTCTCTCATATTTCTTAAACATAACTTGTGTAAGGTGAAGGAGAGATCCAGGGAGGTAGTTCAATAAGCTAGAGAATAAAAAGGGAGAAATAAAAAATGGGGAGCCAAGAGGTGCCAGGGATCAAAACCCAGGCTCCTACATATAAGCATAATATAAGCATACAGCCCAGCCCTTTGAGCCAGCTCCCCAGACCTAATTAAAACTATTTTACTTCACTATCTGTCTTCTATGGAATCTCTTTTTTTTCTGTGAGTACTGTTAAACCTAGTATGCCTGGATGGAGGTCAAGACTTAGCAGAGTAAGGGGTGAAAACCTTCCAAAAACCCACCAGGTACAAAACCACAGTCACAAAATTGTGATGTTGCAGCTGTAGTGAAAGTACAACAGGGAGGCTGCTTGCCTTGCATGCACCAACCTGAGTTCAGTCCCCAGCACCACATATGGTACCTCAAGCCACCCAGGTGTGATGCCTGAGTACAAAGCCAAGAGGAAGAGTCCTAAATGCCAAGCTCCCTCCCTCTCCCAAATCCATGCACCTCCACTCCCCATTAAAAAATACAGATGTTACTGAGAGCAAGATACTTACAAGGGAAAGCAGTGAATACTATGCAAAGGTAGTCTGTGATCAGACTGGAGAGCTAGCTCAAAGGGCTTAGGGCATGCCTGCATGCTATGCATACAGAAGGAGGCATGGGTTAGACTTTCCCCCAACCTATGATCCCCCAAGAATTGCCTGGAGCAACCCCTGGGCACTAGGACTGAGTTGGGAATAGCCCTAAGCACTGTCAAGCATGACCCAAAAAGGAAAGGAGAAAGATTCACCATTATCATAATAGGGACAGACATACACAGCTCCTAAGTTTAATGCTTTAGATAAGCACATATATAATTCTGCCTAAAACACAATCATATCCACACATACAAACACATACACATACCCATATTTATGGGACAAATTGTGAGGTGTGTCTGTAATGTTTAAAAGCATCAGAAATAGGGAGAAATAGTGCAGGATAGACTCCAGTATTTTGAGAGAAAAAAAAGAATTTTCTCCTGGAAATCTGTCTAATAAATAATCTAGGACATGTACTATCATGAAAATCTGGAAATACCCTACACAGTAACTGATTAATGAAATTACAGCACAGCAAACACAGGGCGCATTCTGCAAACTGAAAACCACCAATGCGGCCGCTGACCTGGAATAACACTCAGGAAAGACACATTATGGAGAGTGAAGCAAGGTTTCGACACACAGCTTCACTCCATTTCAAATTATATCTATTTATTTTAGTTTTGGCTTTCTACCTCACAAACAACAATGTTTAGGCATTACTCCTGGGTCTGCACTCAGGAATCACTCCTGGGGACCATGTGGGATGCGGAGATTAAACAGGTTGGCCACATGCAAGGTAAATGTCCTACCCACAGTGCTATCACTCCCACCCTTCAGTCCATTTTTTAGACTTTAAACATCATTTATGTGCATGCTGTCATATACATCTTTCATGTGCATATAGTAAACATAAGCTCTGTTATAGTAAAAATACTGAACACAGGGCCAGAGTGATAGCACAGCAGGTAGGGCGTTTGCCTTGCATGCAGCCAACCTGGGTTCGATCCCCGGCATCCCATATGGTCCCTCGAGCACTGCCAGGAGTAATTCCTGAGTGCAGAGCCAGGAGTAACCCCTGAGCACTGCTGGGTGTGACCCAAAAAGCAAAATAAAAAATACTGAATACAAAAACATACACAGCATAAGCATAAAATAATGGCGTAGCACAATGCAGGGAGCAATGCAGTTTCCATTCTTTCCTTCATGCTTTCCTCCTCCTTCCCTCTCTTTCTTTCTTGTCCTTACTTTCCTTTTCTTCTTTCCTTCACAAATGACAGATGAGGGTGTAGTTCACAGAGCTGAATCACTTGTCTCACGAAAGAGCTCTAGTTTAAATCCCCAGAGACATATGGTCTCCTTGAGCTCCCTGAACACTTCGGGTATGGCCCAAAATAAAGAGAGAAGGAGGAAGAGGGTGGGGAGAGAGAGAGAGAGAGAGACAGAGACAGAGAGAGAGAGAGAGAGAGAGAGAGACAGATTAGGGGGACAGTGTGTATGAGAAAGAGGGGTGTGTAACCATTTTTAATTTTAGAAAGGGCAGAAATAAAAGAAAGGAAACTTAAGGTGAAAGGAAGAGAGCTCCCTGGGCTGGGGAAATCCAGGGCTAAGCACCTCGTTCACACAGATCAGGGCAAGACAGTTCTTTGACTGTGCCTCCGCCCCTCAGTCTGTCCACACCCCTCGCTTCTCTCCGGGCTCTGAAAGGCAAGTCACAACTGTCTAAGGTTTTCTGCTTCCTTTTAGCTGGACACCTGCCAGGGTCAAATATGTTGGACAAACAACCAACTAGGGCAACACAACCTCCAAGTGCGGAGAAGGCAGGGAGTCAGCATGGAGGGGGAGGGTGTGGGCCTGGCCAACATGGCAAGCCAAGCAGCCACAACTGTCACTAGCATCCACCACCTTCCCAGAGGGCCAACCACCACCTCCCCAGGTAGCCACAAGCCCGGCACTGCCCCTGCACCTTCAGCTCTGACTTTCTAAGAGCTATCTGGGTAATCTCCTGGCATCCAAGTATCTTCTTAGTCTACGGCCATACCACCCTGAACGCGCCCGATCTCGCCTGATCTTGGAAGCTAAGCAGGGTTGGGCCTGGTTAGTACTTGGGTGGGAGACCAAGTACCTTCTTACATGGAAATGCCTTGGATGACTGCCTTAACCTCAGTCTGGTTCTACTTCCTCAACCAGAAACAGGAGCCATGGCTGTCACAGGCTGGAACTCCTGTTCTTCTACCCATGGTCATCACACTGGTGCTAGGCCATGGAGACCTTCTGGGCAGACTGCCCAAAGTTCCTCTCAATTGGGAGCTACATGACGGGCAGCGGAAGGCCACCTCGTCAGCCAGTCTGCAAAGTTATTTCTCCATTTTCCCAGGGCCACAGGTTAAAGAACGCTGCTTAGGTGACTGTGTTTGGGGTCGGGGCCATAGTACAGTGGTAGGGTGCTTGCTTTGCATGCAGCTGACCCAAGTTCCATCCCCGTACCCCATATAGTCCCCCAAGTCCACCAGGAATGATCCCTGAGTACAGAGCCAGGAGTAAGCCCCGAGGACCACTGAGTGTGACCCTGAAACAAAAAAATAAATGGGGGCCAGAGTGATAGCACAGCGGGTAGGGCGTTTGTCTTGCACGCCGGCCCATGCGGCCCAGGTTCAATCCCTCAGCATCCCATATGGTCCCCGAGCACCGCCAGGAGTAATTCCTGAGTGCAGAGCCAGGAGAAACCCCTGAGCATTGCCGGGTGTGACCCAAAAAGCAAAAATAAAATAAAATAAAATAAAATAAAATAAAATAAATAAAATAAATGGAGTTGGTACAACACACACTTATTCAGGCAGGCATCAGGCCTTCAACACCCCTCCTGGGTCTCATAGTTACAAGCCTGGCTGTATCTGGAAGCTCCCCAAGGGTAGAGCTCCCACAGCCTTTGCTCACGGCCTTCTGGAATGTATCTCGCTCACGTTTGGGACTGTGCCTTCTGCCCGACATTAACTGTCACCAGACAAACCACAAGCCCATGGATGGAACAATTTCCTATGAATTAAGGTTCACACAGCCCTTCCGGTATCTCCAACCTCAGCATGTATGTGTGTGGGCCTCACAGAAACCGCTGCCCCAGGGCCCCAGCCTAGTCCTGAGCTCTTGGAATTCCACGTTGCAGACAAATGTGGCAAGTCCAAGGCAGGTGGGAACAGATGGCAGTCCTAGGGGTGACTCCTTGTAACTGCTGATCTATCCAGACTCCACAGCCAACCCTCTGGTCCTCTGCTTACATGTGCACCTGCAGAGACAAGAACCCCAGGAGCTCTTTGTGTCCATATGTTGTTCTGAAACAGTGGCCCAGTGTGGGAAGGAGGAAGGAGGAAGTGCCAGGATTTCCTGATCACAGGACTCTCCGCCAGTCAGCACTGGGGGAACGCGCTGTGGCATCAGCCTTACAGTCAGGAAATTGGGTCTTAGGACTCTACCAGGTAAGATCCAGTGGATGAAGAGAGAGAATCAAGACTGCTGTTGTGAGCCGTCAGACCCTACGTGCCAGTCAACAGTCCTCGCAACGTGCTTACAGAATTCCCATTTGCCCTAAGCATTCCATATTCTCTTAGTGATGTGAAGGCAGTGACGGATGGTGGAGTTGAGATTCCAAAGGCATTTCGACACTGCTGACAAAGCCCCACCCTCAGCCCCTCACCACTTTACCTTTCCGCGGCGACTCTCAGTACGGTGGAAGTTTCTCAGCATCTCTGCAGGTCTCTCAGGACTCCTCAGAGAATATGTGCTCGGTATGTGTCTGCCAGGGGTGCTTAGAGACATGCAGCGTTTCCGCCTCCCAACTCCCTTGGAAGTCTATCTACACTTTGCCATGAAACTGTGAGTGATTGGGGGTCATGGGTGAGAGAACATTCCCCCACTAGTCACAAGGTTTTGCTAAAGAGACTCTTAAATGCTAGGAGCTAGAGAGAGAACACAGGGTTAAAGCTCTTACCTTGCACAGGGCCAACCTTACTCAGATCCCTGGGAACTGTATACTGTCCCCTGAGGACAGAGCGGGGAAGTGGCCCCTGAGCATTGCTGTGTGTAGACACAATCTCAGAAAGAAAAAAAAGAATAAGATAAACTACTCAGAAAATAGTAGATGCTCAATAAATACAGTGGCCTTCACTTTCTCGGTTAGGAGCCGCCCAATGTATGCCTTAAGTATGGAGAATACCAAGCCCTGTATTTATGCAGCCTCCTTATTCCCACATACACACACCAGTGATAGTTAATTGAATTCATCATAGGAAAGACAGATGATAGAGATACAGAGCCACAGTGTTTAATGACAATAACTCAAATAAAAATGGAACAAAGGGATGGCAATGTGATCTGTCAATAGGTCAGGCTAAGCACATGCTTTACATGCAGGAAACAACCCAGAGTGGATCCCAGCACCATGTGGTCTATGAGTAGAGTTGGAAGGAGCCTTGAGCAGAACTGGGTAGAACCCATAGCACTGCTGGCTGTGATCGCTCCCTCCAACCACCAACACCAATACTGCATCGCGTCGTGCGACACACACACACGTGTCACACACACACACACACACACACACACACACACAATCTTACCATAAACAATACTTTGGAACTTGGCTGGAAGCAGGTAACTAAAGCTAAGTAAAAGTACTATCTGGGGATGATTCTATTTCTAAGCATACTGTCATACTGTTTCTGGGGTTAGAAGAGCGATTCTTCATTCTCTCAGAAAGAATTATTCATTCTACCAAGGACACTGAGCACATATTTCTACTGTAGGCAGAAGCCTATAAGGGTGACAAATGTCTGAAATGATCGCTAAGCAAACATGGGAAGGAAAGGGAAGAGAAGGGGCTGGACTCAATTTAATATGCTGCCTGAGCACTGGGACACTTTCTTTTTTTAAATTCCCAAGATCCAAGGTCAACTCAACTCGGGGGCAAGAGGCCTGGGCCTCCACTGGCTCTTCAGCCTCATAGTTTATGAATGGGGAAACCTTTCCACAGGATAGGGAAAGACTTATCTCAATCCACTGCTTGATCTGCTAGAGAACCAAAAGTGATAGCTCCTTATGTCCCCTAGCCCCAGTACAATGGCTGGATCAAAGCAACAATTCAGTGAAATGGTAAAGAAAGAAGAGTTGGAAGAAGAGAGAGGTAGAGGGGGGGAAAGTAGGAAGGAGAGCAGAAAGGAGGCAAGGAAAAATAAAACCTGAGCAAAGTAAAATCTTACCATTTTGGTAAAAACAAGGAGAAAATGAAGATGACATGTGATTTTCGCCCCAAAGCAAGTAGCGAGTCAGAGCTGATCGCCGGGAGAGCCGGGAGCAGAGAGGAGGGCAGTGGAGAACAACCTGTACCTACCATACCTCTGGAATGAATGCCTTCCTCCACGTGGGATGGTGGCCTCAGCAGAAGCAGCCAGGAGACAACAGAGCTGGGAGAAAACAGAGAGAGCTGGAGGGAAAGGGGGAGAGAGACACGGAATTCTGGGTACTTCCCAGGAGGCAGACACATATCTCAGAGGACCGAGCAATCATCAGCCTAAAGGAGCAATGAGGCCTGCGCAGTATAAACACCGCAGAAAGGGGGTGAAGGAGGAGGGCCAGGGAAGGTGCTACCTGGAGCCAAGGTGTCTGGAAGAAACAGGCGAGTCTTGGGGCTGGAGCGATAGTCCAGCAGGCAGGGTGTTTGCCTTGCATGCGGCAGGCCCATGCTAGCCGGGTTCGATCCCTGGCATCCCATATGGTCCCCAGAGCACAGCCAGGAGTAATTCCTGAGTGCAGAGCCAGGAGAAACCCCCTGGGAGCATTGCGAGTGTGACCCCCAAAAAAAAAGAAAGAAACAGGTGAGTCCACAAAGAGAAGCAAGATGGTGTAGAGGTAACCTGGACTAAAGGGTACAACCTCGTTGCAAAGTTTTCTGGTGCATTCTCAGAAAGAAACTCAAATTCCTGCCTTCATGCCTCAGTATTTGTCAAAGCCCTTTCCCCATTCACCCCACCCAGTCATGGTTCTTTTTTGGGGCATCCAGAAAACCCCTGGATTTCAAAGGTGTGTATATCATCCCACCTGTACCACTCTTTTCCACTTCTCGCTTTCTACTGGCAAGGAGAAACCCTTTTTCTTGTCACTGCTCCTCCCACAGAATTTGCAAGTGATCGTGGATGTCAGTCAGCGTCTCAAAATCCTCACTGTACCAACTGGCTGCGTGACTCAGAGCAGGTTAGTGACCTGATCAAACCCTTTGTTTCCTACCTGGTGAAACTGAGAAAGGAACTGTAGATTAATTATAGATTGTCGTAAAATTCAATTCAGCGAGGACCCTAGCACAGACTTGCACACAGTCTCTCAGTTACACACATGCAAGTTACTTTCGGTAATGCTTTGTGAACGACTCACAAACTCTCAGTGACAAGTGATAACTATTACCAAATGTAGCAATTTTAGTTAAACTATTCATTATAATTTTAATGGAATTTCTCCTTTGCCAATGATAGAGATTGAACCTAGAACTTCAAGCATACAAGGCTACTGCTCTGCTGAGCTACACCGTGGGAGCGAGGCTTTCCACTGTGAGATACTAGGGTCTCACACAATCCTAGAGATGGAAGCCAGGTTCCTATACACAAGGTGCGTGCTTCAGCTTTTTGCCACTATCTTTGACCCCAATGGTTCCATTTTACTGGTGAGAACTTTTGTGCCACAGAAGTAAAGTAAGTTTTCTGGACTTAAGAAGCTACGAAGTGGTTATTGGGGCTGCTTAGGGCAACAGTGGTAGAGCTAGAATTTGAAATCATGCTGAAAACTATCTTCCAACCCACAATTATACTGTTTCCAAGTCATTTATTTTTTTTTGCTTTTTTGGGTCACACCTGGCAATTCTCAGGGGTTTCCTGGCTCTGCACTCAGGAATTACTCCTGGCAGTGCTCGGGGACCATAGGGGATGCCGGGGATCAAACCCAGGTCGGTACAGGCCAGCCACGTGCAAGGCAAATGCCCTACCCACTGGGCTATCGCTCCGGCCCTGTTTCCAAGTCATTTTTTCTACTTGCCTCTTATCTTCTTTTAAGACTTCAACCCCTAGATGTCTTTATCCTTTTCCCTTCCTATTACCATCCCCTCATGTATGAGGCTGAGTTTGGAGAAGACATAAAAAAAAGGAGAAGAGAATCAAAAATAAGAATCAGAAAGGATCAACAATCAAATATATACCTGCTGTCTCTCTCGCCCAGTTCTCCCACACCACACCCAGTACTGTCTCCTGACCTCATTCAGGATGTGGGGTTATGCCAGGATTTGAACTCAGGGCCTCTGACCATGAAGCTATTCCCAGGCTCAACACATCATTTGGCAGTGGGCTTGGGGTGGCAGGGATGGGGCCATATCTGGCAGTGCTCAGGGGCTAGTCCTGACTGTACACTCAGAAGTATTCACAGTGTGCTGTGGTGACCTATGCAGTGGAGGGGTAATCATCTTAACCCCCCTTTTATCTCTCCAACACCCCCAATGCAGCATAACAAAAACCAGCACTGTTATTGAAAGTAGCCTCAAGTTACACAGTACCAAGATGCCTAGAAGTAGAATAAATAAATGAATAAGTTTGTTATGGTTTATTCATACAATGGCAGATTACATAAGCAATAATAAATAAACTACCGATACTCAGAACAAAATAGATGCAGCTCACAAACACTATATTAAAAGAAGTTAAGCCAAGCATAAAAAAATACGTATACATTACAATTTTTGCTTATTTAAAATTCCAGAGCAGACAGAACAAAGAGGCGGTAACAGAAGCCAAACTAGCAGTGCCTCTGTGGGAAGCTGCAGAGTGTGAGGGTGACCTTCAGGAGTCTGCAGTGCTCCACGTCTTTCTCTGGGAAATGGCGGTATAAGAATCCAGGGATTCTTAAAGTGCATCCATCTGCATTTAATAGGAGAAACTTTACTACTGCGCGTTGTACTCTAGACAAATGCTTATCCAGGCACTATACAGTAACCTACATCTCCTGCACAGCATTGAGTCTTCAGGCGTCTAAGGCATAGTCGAGATGGCCAACTTTGTTACTGTCCATTGGCAAAGTGCTGGCTTGACACTACTTTGAGGCCTAGAACAACCCTGTTTACAGTCCTGGGGATGGTGTAGGTCAGGTCCCATCTGGAGGAGTGACAGCCAAGAGCCTCTGCTGTCCTCAGCATCTTTCTGACCCTGCTTTCAGGACGGCGAAGGGCAGCAGGGACAGGTGACGTGCTGCTCGTCCCGAGCTGGGCTGCCCGCGCTTATTCCATATCATGTTCTTTTTGATAACCCTGAACATTAATTCTAATCTGATATTTTTTCTGGCACACTTGGTGGTTTTCCGCTGGAACATGATAGTGCCTTAATGGTTCTCTATCTTCCCCTTACTAAACCTGGATGCATCACTCCAAGGTGTTAGTCACCTCTGGTCACACAGGTTTCGGACAAAGGAGTCAGTTGCGGGCCAGAGAAATAGTGCAGTGGGTTGCTTGCTTCAAGACACAGCTGACCCAGGCTCAACCCTAGCACCCCTCAAGTCCTGCCAGGGTCTTGAGGTCCCCCTCAAGTCCTGCCAGCAGTGACCGCAAAGCAAAGAGTCGGATTCGGCCTGGGCACCACAGAATGGTAGGGCCACAAACCAAAAAAAAAGGAAAAAATCCCAATAAGACCAAGGACACTATTGGATCACTTCTGATTTACTATCAGTAAATCATTAATTTACTGACAGTACATTAATTACCTATACATAGTGGGAAATAAAGATAGCATAAAAGAATGTCAAAAGTGTAGATTGCATTTGACTTTTTTGTTTTTGGGGCCACAGTACTGTCATTCTGGTCCCTTGAAAATTGCATTTTCTTAGCTCTCCTCTTCTCCGTCTCCCTTCTACACCCCGCCACTCCCTGGCCCCCTCCCCCCCCCATCATTGGGCTGTACACCACAGTGCTGCTGGAAGTTCAAAGTGTCGAGAACTAGACATGCAAGATAGTGAGCATAACCACCCCAACCACTTCCATAGATTAGATTTTTAACAAAGGTGCCAACACAATTCAGTGAGCAGGGAACAGTCTGTGCAACAAATGGTTCTGTGGAAGAGAATGAAACTGAACCCTTCTATAGAATAATTCAGTCAAACTAGATCTCAGAACTCAATATAAGACCTAAAAAGCTAGGGGTAAGGATGTAGAAAAGTGGGTACAGCATTTATCCAGTTTGTGTGGGATCCTGGATCTTTTTCCTGACACAGCTCATCATCCTGTTTCCACTCCCTCCTCTCTCCCCCAATCACCAGGTCTGGTTCCTATAGCAAGAACTAAGAAAAAGCAAAAACAAAGTAAAATTTAAAAAAAACTAAAACCACAAAACTCAGAAAATAATTTGTGTAAACAAATCTTCATGTTCTTAAGTCAAACCCTTTTTATAAAAGAGAAAAGAATGAAATCAAAATCGATTTAAAAAATTTAGCCTGCAAATAATTCCATCAAGAATTTTTTTTTTTTTTGCTTTTTGGGTCACACCCAGCGATGCTCAGGGGTTTCTCCTGGCTCTGCACTCAGGAATTACTCCTGGCAGTGCTCGGGGGACCATATGGGATGCCGGGGATCGAACCCAGGCCGGCACAGGCCGGCCGCGCAGGGCAAACGCCCTACCCGCTGGGCTATCGCTCCGGCCCTTTTTTTTGCTTTTTGGGTCACACCCAGCAATGCTCAGGGCCTACTCCTGGCTCTGCACTCAGGAATTATTCCTGGCGGTGCTTGGGGACCATATGGGATGCCAGGGATTGAACCCGGGCTGGCATAGGCTGGCTGCGGGCAAGGCAAAAGCCCTACCCGCTGGACTATCGCCCGGCCCCAAGAATTTTTTAAACGCCCCCATAGAAGGTGAGAGACTACTCCCAAATCATACAACCAATAAGGGACATGTATCCATAACAGAAAAGAAATGGTACAACTCATCAAAGTAACACAATTTGAAAATAGTGAAAGCACTTGAACAGATATTTTGCCAATAAAGAGATACAGATGGCCAATAAAAGCAGAAAGATGTTCAATAACATTAGCCACCACGAAAACACAGATCATCAACACAGTCCTACTTCACAAACTTCAGATGATTGCCCTTGATATATCTGGGATATGTTGGTGACATGTTGGTGACAATGTGAAGAAACTGGATCTTTCACAATCTTCTGGAGAGAATGCAAAATAATGCAGTACTTTGGAAAACAGTCTGGCAATTTCTCAAAAATTGAACAAAGAGTTTCCAGATAAACCAGCAATTTGAGCCTAAGTATCTCCCAAAGAAAAATGAAAACATATGTCCATAGGCTCATACAGGGATATTTATGTTGTAATATTCAGCATGGACAAAAAGTAAAAATAACCAAAACTGACTATAGACAAAATATTTCCATAATGGAATATTATTTAGTCATACAAAAGAATGAAATGCTAATCATTTCTACAAATGAGAAGAACCTTGCAAACATTACATTGAATCAAAGAGGCAGCCACAAAGGATCTCATATATTAGGTGACTAGAACAGAACAAGTCAGAGGGAGTGCATCAGAGTATCAGAGATATAATTCTGGGTCTAGTTTACTATATTTACTATAAACCATACCCTGGTTTAAAAACAAACAAACAACAGCAAAAACACACATCTCCTCTGGGCCAGGAGGTTGGGCTATTGTTGCCTTTATGCCGACAAGCTGTGTTCAGTCTCAAGCAGCAGACAAGGCAGCCTGAGCACTGCAGGGCAAACTCCTAAGCACAGAGCCAGGAAGAGTCTCTCAGTGCCAGGGGGGTGACCCAGAGCCAGGAAGAGTCCATCAGTGCCAGGGGGTGACCCAGAGCCAGGAAGAGTCCGTCAGTGCCAGGAGTGTGAACCCAGAGCCAGGAAGAGTCCATCAGTGCCAGGGGTGTGACCTCCAGAGCCAGGAAGAGTCTCTCAGTGCCAGGGTGTGACCCAGAGCCAGGAAGAGTCCGTCAGTGCCAGGAGTGTGAACCCAGAGCCAGGAAGAGTCCATCAGTGCAAGGGGTGTGACCCCAGAGCCAGGAAGAGTCCATCAGTGCCAGGGGTGTGACCCCCAGAGCCAGGGAAGAGTCCGGTCAGTGCCAGGGGTGTGACCCCAGAGCCAGGAAGAGTCTCTCAGTGCCAGGGGTGTGACCTCCAGAGCCAGGAAGAGTCCCTCAGTGCCAGGGGGTGACCCCAGAGCCAGGAAGAGTCCCTCAGTGCCAGGGGGGTGACCCCAGAGCCAGGAAGAGTCCCTCAGTGCCAGAGGGGTGACCCCAGAGCCAGGAAGAGTCCGTCAGTGCCAGGGGTGTGACCCCAGAGCCAGGAAGAGTCTCTCAGTGCCAGGGTGTGACCTCCAGAGCCAGGAAGAGTCCCTCAGTGCCAGGGGGTGACACCAGAGCCAGGAAGAGTCCCTCAGTACCAGGGGGGGGTGACCCCCAGAGCCAGGAAGAGTCCCTCAGTGCCAGGGGTGTGACCCCGGAGCCAGGAAGAGTCTCTCAGTGCCAGGGGGTGTGACCCCCAGAGCCAGGAAGAGTCCCTCAGTGCCAGGGGTGTGACCCCAGAGCCAGGAAGAGTCCGTCAGTGCCAGGGTGTGACCCCAAAGCCAGGAAGAGTCCCTCAGTGCCAGGGGTGTGACTCCAGAGCCAGGAAGAGTCTGTCAGTACCAGGGTTGTGACCCCAGAGCCAGGAAGAGTCCCTCAGTGCCAGGGGTGTGACCCCAGAGCCAGGAAGAGTCCGTCAGTGCCAGGGTGTGACCCCAGAGCCAGGAAGAGTCCGTCAGTGCCAGGGGTGTGACTCCAGAACCAGGGAAGAGTCCGTCAGTGCCAGGGGTGTGACCCCAGAGCCAGGAAGAGTCTCTCAGTGCCAGGGTATGACCCCAAAAGACAAAACAAAACACAGATCTACAAAATAAAACAAAATCCCACATATCTACTTTGGGACTCACTATAAATGAAGGGTGATACGCGAATTGTTTTTCAGTTCGAATATTTCCTCATTCTTAAAGATTAGTGATCTTAGAGATAAATGAGGATGAGGAAAACCAAGGGAAAGTTAACCAAGTTCTATTTCATGCCACTATCTAACATGGATTAGCTTATGACATTCTTAAGATACTACCCTAAGACAGATATTATCATTCCACAGTGGCTTGAAGGGTTAAGACAGTTTTTATATATAAGATATCTTCTCCCCATTTTATTGCAAATAGACGTTTACTAATTTTCCACTCTAGGAAGAGGATATTGTGTGAGGAATTACTTAATATGGGAGCTAAAACACTAAAGATCAAAAAAGCAAAATAAGGGTGTGCTCACATATGCAACCTGAGACCAAGAAGGGTCCTCTAACAATATCCTGTGGCATAGTAGTAACAATTTCTACCTGTGCAAAAGGGTACTATGAAGAAAAATTCCAAGATGATTACTAAAAAATATACACATAATATACCTAATCCAGATTACAGGAGGCCAGAAAGTAGGGTGAGAGAGGACTGATGAATTCTCACTGGTCTGGCTAGGGGGAGTTTTACCAAAACAGAAAATAATCACATAGAGGCACAAAGAAAAAAAAATCACAGCACTTATTAAAAGCTATATTCATGGGGCCAGAGCGATTGTCCAGCAGGTAGGGCATTTGCCTTGCATGCGGCTGACCCAGGTTCGATTCCTGGCATCCCATCTGGTCCCCCAAGCACCACCAGGAGTAATTCCTGAGTGCAGAGACAGGAATAACCCCTGAGCATTGCTGGGTGTGACCCAAAAAGTCAAATAGAAAAGAGTCATCAGGCCAGAGAGCTGGTACAGGGTTAAGGCAGTTAACACACAGTTTCTAACCATGGAGAGGAGTATCTGAAGAAGTGGATTACAGGAATTATCTCTGAAGGGGTCCCACTGGCAGACAGAAGGGTTAAAACTGGAAATTGCACTACTCTTTTCTAGAAAGGCTTCTCTTGTTTGGTTGGTTGGATTGCAGGACAGGGGGTGGTACTGGAGGGGTTTGTTTCTTTTTCTCCTGAGCCATATCTAACAGTGCTCAGGGAATCAGACCTGAACAGGAAGCTGGAGTGATAGTACAGTGAGTAGGGTGCTTGCCTTGCACACAGCCAACCAGGGTTCAATCCCTAGCATCCCATATGGTTCTCTCATCTCCCACCAGGGGTAATCATTGAGCAAGGGGCCAAGAATAAGCCTTGAATAAAGCCAGGTGTTATCTCCAAACTAACAAAACAAAGAAAATCTGAGTCAGGCACTTGCAAGGCAAGCTCCCTAGCCCCGTACTATCTCGCCAGTACCTGTTTTGTTTTGTTTGTTTGTTTGTTTGTTTGTTTGTTTTGAGCACCATATTGATGGTATCAAGAAGCCATTCCTGGTCCTGTGCTCAGGAGAGATCTCTGAAGGTGGGGAGGGTCACGTGTAGTGGCACATATTTAAACTGGGGTCAACCATATGCGAAGCCAGTGCCTTACACGCAAAGCAAGCACCTTACTTCCTGCTCCAGCTCTCCAGCTCCTTTCTTGGAAACCTTAAAAAGTCCTTTCAGAGCTTCTTAAACTTATCCATGTATAAGATTTTAAGTTTTAAATCAAAATTAAGTTAAAACCAAAATTTTTCTCCAACACCAACTTGGAATTCAAAGGTAGGCCTGAGTCCAATATCCATGCCACGATCTACATATTCTGTGACCGAACTCCAATCTGCCTCTGTGAAGTATATATTAAAAAAGCTGCTGGAAATGTCTTAGAAAATGTTTGTTTATTTTTTTACAGTAGTTAATATGAGATCATTCATTCCACAGAAGAGATGAAACCCTTTGTGGTTCAAACCTCTCTACCAACACAAATGGGATGAGTAACACTAGTAATTACGGCTGGGCCATAAACACTAGTCGTCTGTCTTCTTAGAGTATGAGCAGCTCTCAGAAGCCTGCAGATATTTAAATGTGTTTTTCCCCGTTTCTCCCCACAGGGACAGGTTCCCAAGGGATGACCTCACCTTGCATCCAACTGGAGAGAGCTATATCATCACTGGTAAAAATGTCTTAGCTCAAGGCATATAATCAGAAAGGTGAAAAGGTGGAGAATTTTTTTTTTTTGCTTTTTGGGTCACACCCAGAGACACTCAGGGGTTACTCCTGGCTCTTTGCTCAGGAATTACTCCTGGAGGTGCTCGGGGACCATGTGAGATGCTGGGGGATTGAACCAGGGTCAGCCGTGAAAGGCCAATGCCCTACCCTCTGTGCTATCACTCAGGCCCCAAAGTGGAGGAATTTTTATCCACATCAAAACCATCACCTACATTATCAGTTATTGTTTAGACGCTTCCTGGTCATCAGAAAAGAATCTGGTCACTAGTAAGTATCCAACAATTCATAACGAAACAGGACCACAGTGCATCACAAAATGATTCCAGCTTTGAATAAAATTCTCTTCTCCCAAGTTTGTAAGAATGGAAATCGATTCCCAGAAAAAAAAATATCATTCTCTGCCGTCTTCAAGTAAGTGTTTATTATACTTCAAGATTAGAAGAAAGAAAAGGCCAATCACAGCAGAGACAAAATGGATAGATACGCCAGAAGGGCTGCAGATTGCATTTGTGACAGTTTAAGTATTGCATGTTACTTCAATGCTGTCAACCTGATTACAAATAGCCAGAAACCTGCTCCTAATCACAGCTCAAAGGAAGGCTGCCTGGATTGATTTAATGACCAGTTCTGACCAGAAGCTGCCTCAGATTTATCTTTGCAACAGGTGGGAAAGTGGACAGAGGAATCAGAGGTGGTAACAGGTTCTTGCATTGGGCAGTTTCCTCCTCCAAGGTCTTATCTTTCACCCTGTCTAAGGAGCTTCACTAGCCACTGATGCCTGAGCTCCGAAGTCGATAAAGAGCTCACTCACACTGGAATGGCTTCCATGCCTTCCTACCTATTTAAAGAAAAGCTCCTTGGTAAACATGAGTATCCCCGGCAGGCAGACTCACAGTCTAATTGGGGTTGAGTCAGCTCCTCAATACACCAGAGACTTCGGCTGAAACATTCCTTGAACATTTCTGAACTTACTGATGCAAAGTGAGAAACTAAGGTGAAAACAGAGAGTGGGGAAAAAAAATTTAAGGTCATTGTGAGTCACTAAGATGGACAGTTAACCCCTGATAAGCATCACTCTGGATTTGCTTTAAAGAGTGCAAGGGCCAGAAATACAGCTCAAAGGGTTGGACACTTTGTAAGCAAGAGGTCCAGGTCCAGGTCCAATTCCAAGCACCTCATAGTCTCTGAATACTGAGCTAAGAGTGGCACCTGAGTCCCATTGGCTGTGCCCTCCCACAAAAGGAGAGGGATGGCTGAAAAACAGTGCAGGGGTGAGGTGCTTTCCTGATACATAGCTGACTCTGGTTCCATCCCAGGTACTACCTGCACTGCACTACAGTGCACTGAGCACTGCAAAGTGATCTCTGAACAAAGAGTCAGGAATAAGCCTGAGTACTGCTAGGGATAGTTTAAAACTTAGGAAAGTATAACACCATACACACCACCTTCTGCAGCAAGTGGAATTTCAAGATGGGAATCACGATTCTGGGCAGAGAAAAGTCAGAGCAGTGTCCATTAATGAAGGAACACACCTTCATGACTACTAAAGCCCAGACTGTATCCCGATAGGAAATTCGAATAAATGCTACAATGTTCTAAGTAGTACCATGCTCCACACTCCACATAGTATATTGTGTGGGACAAGCAGACCTTATGTCTGAAAAAGACCCCATTTCCGATTCCAAATCTGAAATCCCCTTCTTGATTTTCATAATTGCTGTGTCCTAGGATGGTTTTTTTTTATTTGCTTTTTTTTGGGGTCACACCTGGCGAGGCTCAGGGGTTACTCCTGGCTCTGTACTCAGGAATCACTTCTGGTGGTGCTCAGGGGATATGGGATGTCGGGGATTGAACCCGGGCTAGCATGGGTGGGCCGCAGGTAAGGCAAACACCCTACCCGCTGGGCTATCGCTCCGCCGCTAGGATGGTTTTTTGGGGGAAGGTGCTTGGGGACAGTTTTTTTGGGTCACACCCAGTGCTGCCCAGGGGTTACTCCTGGCTCTGCACTCAGAAATTACTCCATATATATGAGTTGCTGAGGAATTGAACCCAGGTTGGCTGCTTGCAAGGCAAATGCCCTCCCCGATGTACTACTGCTCCAGCACCAAAGTTCTTAATCTCACTCGACTGAGTCATCTGTGGAACAGGAATAATTATACCTACAATTCAAAGGGGAGTTGAAAATGAGAAGTAGAATGGGTACAATGCCTGATGCCAAGGAGGCAAAATCATTTTATAATTGTTATTCCCAGTTTACAGAAGGGGAAAAAAAAGTTTTAGAAAGGACGACAAAATCAACTAATGTTGCATCGCTGGTGAGTGGCAGCACTGGACGCCCGTAGAGCACCCACTCTTACAGCTTACTACTGTCACCCTCACCCTTATCTTTCCCCTTCACCCCTTACAGGTACATGAGATCTGGCTCTGACTTGTCTACATGAAACATATCTTAAAGAATTAAAATCCCTGGGCCAGAGAGATAGTGTAATGGGTAAGGCAAATGCCTTGCATGTAGCAGAACCAGGTTCGATCTGCAGTTTCCAAGCACTGCCAGGAGTAATTCCTGAGCACAGAGCCAGGAATAAGCCCTGAGAAACACAGGGTTTGTTTTCCCTGAAAAAAAAAATAAATTTCCATTTTTGACATTTTTAATAGCATATTGTTTTTAGAGTAAGATTATTGGCAGTTGCGAACACAGTATTAAGCAGTGACCCAGAGTGTGTCTTTGTGGGCCAACTTTCTAAATACAAGCACTCATCTTCCCTGTTACGAGAAATTCCACCAGTGACAAGTCAGCTAAAACATCAAGCATTTGGAAGAGACAGCACAAAAGAACAAACTATGTATTAACAGAACAATGGATTATAAACAAGGAATACTGCTGAATGGTCCCAAATGGTCTCATAAGTGTCCTCATGAGAGAGGGGATGAAGTGATGGTGGATTCTCCTATCAAATGCCATGTCATAAAAGTGGCACATGTGTTGGGCTGAGGAATGGTTGACCAGCACAGATTTCAGAGAGGGCCCTCAAATATCACATGACAGCAGCAGAGGCAAAGAAGAAATTGCCTTAATATTTATCCATGAAAGAAAATCACTAAGAGGAATATTTGTAACTCCCCTAAGCTGAGGAAAGAATTAAGATAGTACTTATGGCCAGGGATATACTCCAAGCTTCTAAGAATTCAGGTACAACATCTTTCAGCAACTGCAGGTTACCAGATCAACAATCCAAGAGGGGGAGTGATCACAAAGCACAGAGCTGAGAGTGTAGATCAGTGAGTAAACTGGGATAGCTTTCCATAGGAAAAATCCTTTCCCCCATAGGAAGAATGCCCAAGCCAGCCTGGAACAGCCTTTTCTTCCTAGCAGACTCAGCCAGAAAAGTTCAACAACATCCTCCGTCAACAGATCTGAAAGCAGTCAGTAACAAATGACATATCTGTAATAAATCACTGATACATGCTCTGGTTCCCAGGAAGAAAGGTAATGGCAGAAAGTATACATCCCATGTCAGTCAGCTGGTAATCAAGGATAAAGTGCCTGCATAGAATTTTAGCCGAGAAGTTTTCAAGGTCAACTGCAACACTTTCTATAGCAAATTCAAGTCTCCTAATTCTCAACCCTATGATCTTTGTATTATTCTAAAAGAAAACCTTTGAGTAGATAAGGACTACATAAATACAACTGTCATTTGCGCTACCATGCAACCCTTCCCACCAAGCTAAATCAGCCTGTCATCAACATTAAATTAAATGTCCTCTCCTCACTGAGATCATTCCTAATTCTCTGTCATCAACTCAGCCCTTTGCTTGATAGCCAAGTTAACCCTCAGGTAAGTCAACTCTATAATAAAATTTTCTCCTTCACCAATTGATTCTTCCTCTGAATACAAATTCTCTGATGGCTAGGTTCATCCTTCTACACTTCTGTTTACCCCTAGACTCTCACGCCCCTGCATATTTACAAGTATTCATTACATGCTAATGTATTCAAAAAGCAGTTACTGAGTTCCTACTTAATACCATGCATTGCACAAAACAAGTCATGCTACAAGGACTAAAAAATGAAACTGAACAAGCTCTCATGCTGCTTCTGTATTAAAAGAGTCAGGAGCAGAGAGCTAGTATAATGTGTAAGTAACTGCCTTGCATCTGGACAATCCAGGATTAATACATGGCACTGTATATGGTTCCCTGAACACAGAGCCAGGAGTAAGCCCTGAACACAGTCCCCTAAAATAGGGGAAGGGTCGAGGCAGGAGAGATAGTACCACAGGTAGGGCACTTGCCTTGTACACAGCTGACCAGGTTCATTCCTCCAGCACCCCATACGGTCCCCGAGCACCACCAGGTGTGATTCCTGAGTGCAGAGCAGGAGCAAGCCCTGAGCAGAGCGAGGTGTGTTGTTGTTGCAGTACACTGATGCCCAGAGCCTCTGCATGTGGTCTGGAGTTGTCTCCTGCAGGTCACTTTGGAGATAGGAGGAGGACAGTTTGAATGTGGCAGTTCATCTGACCATGTATTCTATACTGGCTGGTATAAATATACTCTCATGCTGCCACAATCATTGTGGGACTCGCTAGATGTTACCGGTATATTTGCCTGGCCATGTTGGAACTCTAAGTAATTAGACCAAAGAGAAATGCTGTTTGTCTCCAAGCAAGCAAGCATGACTCTCTGATAACTCAAAGCTAATATACAGAACAACCATGAAGTAAAGACTCGTCTTATGAAGAATTGGGGGAAATATTTAACTGGCTATAGAATATTCCATGACACAGATGTATGCCTTTGTACTCTGAGATAGTTCATTTCATTAACAACTCAAAGGGCCTAAGTGAGGTCCTGGGAGAAATTACCTGAGGGGATTTGACTGATGGCTTTCCACTGGAGTGGGAGGTCTGTGTTGCAGGGATATAAAAATAGCCTGCTCCTGCTCCGGGAGCTCGGCTCGCGCCGGGCCTCAGCTGACCATGGAACCCCGAGGAGGGCAGATGGGCTTTGGGAGTGGGCCCGTCGCCTCCAGGGGCCCCCGGAAGCAGCCGGATGAGACTCGTCCATCACACTAGCCACCATTTTCGTTGTTCGGACGCTGGGAAACTGCCCCACGACCAGAGGAACAGACCAAAACCAGTTCGAGCCCAGGTAGGCGGCTCCAGGAGGCGGGAATCACTGGGAAGTCGTCAGATGGAGGCGTGGTCACCCCTTCCCCCTCCATTTTGTCGAGCCTGGTTTCCCGCCCAGGAGCTGCCCACGGGCCAGCATCCAGGATCTTGCAGACAGCTGGGGAGGCGGGAGCTCGGCTCGCGCCGGGCCTCAGCTGACCATGGAACCCCGAGGAGGGCAGATGGGCTTTGGGAGTGGGCCCGTCGCCTCCGGGGGGCCCTGGAAGCAGCCGGATGAGACTCGCCCATCACACTAGCCACCATTTTCGTTGTCCGGACGCTGGGAAACTGCCCCATGACCAGAGGAACAGACCAAAACCAGTTTGAGCCCAGGTCGCGCGCCGCAAGCGGCGCATACTAGGGTGGTGAAACAGTGATGTCTTTTGGTGCACTGCATTCCACGAAGAGCAGGAAAGTTTGTTGGGGGGGAGATATAGAGAGGAAGGAAATGACATATAGAACCCGCCAGGTGGTTGGGGTGCGGAGAGGGGAGGGAGACAGGACATTGGTGATGGGAGATGGGTTTGGGTGGAGGGTGCGTGTTGGAACACTGTGGAACCAAGACTCTACATGAGCATCTTTCAATTTTAAAAAAAAAGGTGGAATCTACCACGGACATGTGGGAATCAGAGGTTAGGTGAGACAGAGAAGGGAACAGTGTGCTAATATTTGTCAAAAGTGATAATGCCAGCCTAGAAATTGTGTAAGAGAAGAAAGAAAGAAGGAGAGAGAGAGAAGAGATAAAGAACTTGCCATGGAGGCGGGCTGGGGAGGGGGAGGGAATCGGGGACATTGGTGGTGGGAGATGGGCACTGGTGGAGGGATAGGTGCTGGAGGACAGTGTGACTGAAACCCAAACATGAACATCTTTGTAATTGTATATCACATGTTGGTGTAATAAAATATTTTTTAAAAAAAATAGCCTCTGCTCTCTCTCTCTCTCTCTCTCTCTCTCTCTCTCTCTCTCTCTCTCCCCCTCCCCCACCATTGGCACTCCTCCGCTCACCTCTTTGCTGTCTCCTCTCTGCAGGGTGTTAACACGTGGTGGCAGCCATCTTGTTCTACACGTGACCAGGGCCCAGCTGGGAACCCTAAGTTTGGGGTTTTCCTATTGCTGATTTGTATGCCAAAACCTGTGCAAGTAAAGCATTTTGAAACTTCTCTGTAGTCCCGTGTCTTTCTCGGTCCAACAGCTGCCAATTCCCTGGGGCAGAAGGTTATCCCTGACCCTGCTTCTGGATTTGGGGGGGAAGCGGGCACAGCATTTCCCCACATGTCCCCAAAACAAAAGCAAACTGAAAAGGGGATAAGGAGAGAAAGAGTCAAGTTAAAGAATTCTTTAAATAATACAAATGAGAGGTACCAACCAGTTAAGAGGAAATTTTCAATAGAATTGGTTGGAGTAAGTAACAAGTATGGCAAATGGTCATTCTAAGAGAATTTCCTAGTGAACAAAACATATATGGGAATATTTTACATATATGTGCAGCTAGTAAGCAGTACAGTGTTTTCATCAGAAAGTTTTTTGAGAGCTTGACTTCCCCAAAAGAAAATTAATTTCTGAACAGTAGAGTCAATGGGCCTCGTTCCCTTTTATGCTTGCTGACAGTAAAAGAAAACATAATACTGAATATTCAAAACAGATCCAGTGATATGTCATGGCCGGGCCCCTAAAGTTTTTGTGTTTTTCACTTTTCAATTCTTTTTTGTTTTGTCAGTGAACATAAGAGGAAAGATATTTGAGGATGGGAATTTGGAGGAAAACTTTTCCAAAAAAGAAAACCATTACTGAGGTCAACTGAGGAAGGAACCAAGTAGTGACTAGTGGTAGGATTCCCCCAGAGAAGAGTTTTAAGCTGTGACTAATACTAAGGTAGGTGGGTTGAAGAAGAGAGCCAGAAAAGGTGTTATTCCATATGGAAGGGACAGCAGGTTTCTCTCAAGCCGAAAGTCAAGAGCATGAATAACCAGCACACTGTAGGCGTCCAGTAGTTGAGAGAGAAATAATTTTAGGTTCCCTCTTCTCTTCTTCCACCATTACAATCCACACACAGCAGCCAATGCGGCCCAGCAGACGTGTCAGTTCCTCCCAAGCACCGTTTCAAACAGATTTAGTTTCCCAGGAAGCTTCACACATGCATTTAAATTCACCCTCTTGTCTTAAAGGACAAGATAGTCTTAGGGTAGAAATTGAACAGAAGGAGTCAGAGAATTTGAGCTTAATGCCAGTTTCGTTGTTAATTTACCAGGTGGCTTTTGGCAAGTAGATAAACAATCTTCTGTCATCAGCTCTGTCTATAGGATAATTATCTAGGATGACCCTGTTTTTAAAAAAAAGCATGGAAACTTGGAGCCAGAGAGATAGATAGCAGGAGAGGTACTTGTCTTGTGCAAGGCCAGACTGGGTTCAATCCCTGGTACCACACATGGTCCCCTGAGCCTGCCAGAAATAATCTCTGAGCACAGAGTAAGCCTTGAGCACTACTGGGGATATCACTCCCCCCCATCCCACCCCCGCAAAAGGAAGAAAAAGTAAAAAATATAAAATCATACATCACTGTGGCCATCAAATAACTATTACTGGCCTTAAGAAAGTTCAAGTTGGGGTTGGAGAGACAGTATAGGTAGGGTTCTGGCCTTGCACACAGCCAACTTGGCATGGCATATGGTCCCCGCTGTAAACACCACCGGGAGATGTGGTCTGTCTGTCGGTCATCCCCAAAATAAGTTAGTTCAGGTATATAGGAGAATGCTCTCTTGAATGTATTTTAGCATTTATTGGCTACCATTTTTTTTCTGAGCTTATCTCAGGTACTTTGGGGTTGGTAGGGAGATAGATCTGGTGGTGCTCAAGGATCACTCTTGGTGGTGGTCAGGGGACAGAATTGGGGTCAGTCACATGCACGCTAAAAGCTTATATAACCCTGTAATATTCTCTCCAGCCCTCATCCAGCTCCTTTTCCAGAAGATGGGTTGAGTAGAAAAGGAAGTGCAAATCTCTTTTTTCCCTGCCCATGTAGTAAACAGAAAGTAAATAGCCTCTGTTCCGCTATCTTAAAGAAAAAAAAAGGCTCAAGGCTTAGTAATGGCCATTTGAGCACTGTCAAGAGAAGAGCGTGTATGTATTCTGGATCAGGCCATGAATATATCCCATTCGCAGTCTATTTGATCAACTCCTAATTTCCCACATGGCGTGCCAATTGGGAACAGGCGCATTAAAATGCTACAAGAAGAATTCTATCCTAACAGTTAATTCTCTATTTATGAACTCATAGGTGATAAGTCTAATTTGTTAATCATTTTATGCGAGATGAAACAATCTGAGTTTGCTCCTGGCAACTGCTTAAATTTCTCTTCAGAGGTTTCCTGGACTACTGCACAGCTTCTCTTGAATCTTCATGAAATGTACAACATTTCAGATACACTTCTTGTGAGCAACAGAAACTAATTCGACCTAAGGCAAAAGAATAGTAAGAGGGACTCAGGAGAGTGCTCAAAGGGATGGAGCACATGTTGTGCATGAGGGAGTACTGGGAGTAATCCTGCCACCATAATCCCCTGAGCACCACTAGGACTGACCCTGGAGCACTACACCAGAAGTAGGCCATAAACACTGTTGGGTATAACACGAAAAGCAAGGAGGGGAGAGAAGGAGCAGGAAGAGGAGGAAAAGAGCAGGAAGAGGAGTAAGAAGAAGGGAGGAGGGGGGAAGGGGAAGAAGAACGAGAAGAAGGGGAAGCGGGGGGGGAGGAGAAGGAGGAGGAGAAGGAGGGGGAGATACAATGGATAGGGTCCAACTTTCCCAGTATCCCATATGGTCCCCAGAGCACCACCAGGGAGTAATTCCTGACTGCAGAGTCAGGAAGAACTCATGAGCATTGCTAGGTGTGAGCCAAAACCCCAAACAAAATATGACAAAATTTAAAAATATAATAAAATATGACAAAAGAAAATGCTGAAGAAAATATATATTGCAAAAGTAAACCCAGAGCTCAATTCCTAGAACTACAAGGTTCCCCCCCAAAAAATGCAAGGATTGAACTCCAGTCACAGAGTCAGGAGTAGCTCACAGCACTGCAGGCATGACCCTTACCCCCACCCCCCAATAAAATAACTCTAAAGATCTGGGCAGCATGAGCTCATGAACTCTTCTCACCTGTGGGAAGGTAGTTTTTACATCCCTCACTTTCATATTCAAAAACCAATGAAGTATTTGAATGGCTGAGTTTCAGTTACCTGTTTCCCATGGAAAGCCAAGAGTCTTGGCAAGTTCACTAAGACTAAAGGAGATTTGCCCTAAATATGAGACAGGGGGTTGCGGCAGGTGGAGGCATGATGGCAGCAGTGGTGAGGGGAGGAAAAGGAAAAGAAGTAAAAGGGAAGAATGAGAAGAAATGGTAACAGAAAATGTGCATTCAAATCCCCTCCCTTCTTTTTTTTTTTTTAATTTTTTGGGTCACACCCGGCAACGCTCAGGAGTTACCCCTGGCTCTGCACTCAGGAATTACTCCTGGCAGTGCTTGGGGAACCATATGGGATGCCGGGGATCGAACCCAGGCTGGCATGGGCCGGCCGCGTGCAAGGCAAACACCCTACCCGCTGGGTTATCGCTCCGGCCCCTTCAAATCCCTTTCTAAGCAGCAAATACACAAGCTCGGCTCTTCGAGCTATCAGGAAGCATTTGCTGTTCATCATTATCCCAATGTCCTTCACATCCCAGTGAGGGGGTCAAAAAACTGTGAGAAGGTGATGTCCAGGTCTGGGAATATAATAAAGTTTCATGATTTTTTTGCCCCAAAAAAAGTCAGCAAATCTCATTAAAAAAATGGATTCATAACGTCATTTAAGCAATCTTCATTTGAAGTGGATTTTGTGTTATCCAAACCAGTTGGGGGAAATGCTTTTAAAAAATACCGATGAAAAAGTTGAATTAACAACTTCTTGTCTACAAGTAGAAAAATCAAATAATTCTGAAATGTGACCCTCAAAAATAAACAAAAATGTCTCTTTTAGAATTAGGGTGGGTCAGAGGAAGAATGAATTTAATACTGGTTAGACAAATAATTCTTGTAACCACTATAACAGACTTCTGGAATTTCACTGAAACTAGCAGCTTGCTCTGAGATTCTGCGGGAAGACCACCCAGTTTAAGTGGAATGTGCCAATTACTGAATTACTAATAGTCACACATTTCAAAGGATATCTTTGAAAGTGATGCACCACTTCTTTAACACTGGCACCAGAAGAATCAGGTAAGAGACAAATGATGTCAATTGCAGGCTTGCCCGTCCTCAAGTCTCATCATTCTCATTTTCCTGTGCGACCCTCAAATACAACCAAAAGTGGTTTCTTACTGAGGTTTACAGGAACTGCCTACACCATTTGGTAAAATGTGACTCCTTCAAGGAAACTACCCAGAGCAGTAAAGTTCCAGTTCCTCAAGAAGAAACACTTTTCAGTCTTAATTTCCAGGGGGTGGTGGGGAGGGAAAGGGGGGAGAGAGACAGAGAGAGAGAGAGAGAGAGAGTCAGAGAGAGAGACAGAGACAGAGAGAGACAGAGAGACAGAGAGAGAGAACTCCCCTTCCAAAGTTCTTAATTAGCTTTTGCTAGGATACTAAAGAGATTAAGAAGACAAACAGTTGCTGGCTTCAAAGTCTGAGTGAGATGAGCTTATGCATTTTTTGCATGGAAGAAATTTATATGCATTTTCTCTCCTCATTTTCTCTCTCCTTCCCCCCCCCGCCATTTTCTCTCTCCTCTTCCCTTCCTTTTCTTTGGGAAACATCTTCAGCCATTTGGGGAGCTTGATGTTACATTTTTTTGAGTTTTCTTGGGCGGGAGGAGACCACACCTGGCAGTGCTGAGGGGTTACTTCTGACTGTACTCAGAAGTGATCCCTGGCATTGTTCAATTCACCATATGTTGTGCTGGGGATCAAACTGGGTTGGTGGTGTGTATGGCCCTTCCTTCAGTGTTCATGGCAGAACACCCAAGGTTCTGACTTCCACATGAAGACAATCATATACTCTCTTCCTGATGATATAAAAACTATTTAAGAGAAGTAATGAACATAAATCCCCTTGAAAAACAAATAAAAGAAAATGAGATTTGGAAGATGGGGAGACAGCGCAGGGGGAAGGTGCTTGCCTTGCACACTGGTTTGATCCTGGGCAATGCATAGCTTCCTTGAACACTGCCAGAGTGACCTATGAGTACAAAGATGGGAGTAGTTCCCAAGCCCTGCCAGGAGTAGCCTCCTGCCACCCCTCCCCACCCCACTCCACCCGCCAAAAAAAAGGAAAACAGAAAACACGTTTATAATTCAAAAAGCAAGACAAGGAAAAAGCAAAATAAAAAGAGGACGAGAAATGGATTACAGAGGCTTAAGCATTTGCCTTCCATGCAGCCAATCCTGGTTAGATAGCTCCCAAGATCCCAGATGGCCCCTGAGTACTGCTAGGAGTGATCCCTGAGTGCAGTGTCAAAAGAAAGCCCTAGCATTGCCCAATGTGGACTCCACAAAAAAAAAAAAAAAAAAATTTAAAAAGGTTAGCTGAGAATAAGCTCCCATCAAAAGATTTTATTGGGGAGGGTAGGGTCTGATAGACAGACAGACAGACAGACAGACAGACAGACAGACAGACAGAGAGATCGATCTTATAACAGAATGTAAAAATGATGATGATGGCCACCTGCCTCTAGAGGTGTTGCAGGTGTGGCTGCAGTGCCGGCTGCGCTGGCAGGTAGCAGACAGGAGATAGGCTTGTCTACACCCCCAGGGCTCTGCCCTTGGGCCCTGAATGGTGGATGGTTTGATATAGGAAAAGACTGGGCTCCCTGGGATGAACCCAGAGCCATGGCAGAGCGTGGCAAGCTACCCACGGTGTATTCGACACGCCAAATACAATAACAGTAGAGATGAACTGGACAAAGGACAGACCAGACACACAGCGGCACTGCCCGCCCACGTGGAGCAGCCCATGGAGTCTCTGAGGAATCGGCTAGTCCCTGGCCAAGACCAACGTAGGTCTTAGGGTAAAGCAGTCATATGGGGGAAGCCATGCTGGCCAGAATTGGAGCAGGGATTTGGGCTCCTCCCCTCCATGCCGGTGGGCGTGGCTACACCCTCCGCAGCCTCCAGAACTAGATGAACAAGGGGCAGACCAGACACACAGCTGTCAGTGCACAGCCATACAAGAGGCTTAGGTAACACAGTAGGCTAGGATCAGGTTCTTCCCAGGATCTTTCATATCTGGACACCAGAATGATCATTGTAGTTGTAACAAACTGGGGAGGTTGATGGGGAATGAGGAACTATAATGTCACACTAGAACTCACTACTTAATATATACATAGATAATTGCATCATAAACTGTAAGGCAAGTCACAATGTGTAGGAGAAGGGAGAGAGAAATACAGAGACAAATAGAGATAGAAAGATGAGAGACTCAGATGCACGGGGAAGAGCTGCCATTGGCTCTCCCTAGCTCAGCTGATCATGAGACTCCCAGGAGGCAAGATGGGTTTTGGGAGTGGGCCCTATCACTTCTGTAGGGCCTTGGAAGCAGTCAGATGAGACTCTCACCATAATAGCCACCATATCATGGTCCGGATGCCATAGCTCATCAGAACCCACACAAGAGAGATGCTGATCTCAAGACCAGCTCAGAACAGCCAAGTTCGAGCCCAGGTAGGCAGCTCTCAGAGGTGGAAGTCACCGGGTGTTCCTGGAGATGGAGCTGGGGTCCCCATTCCTCTCTCTGACCCGTCCCGAGGCCTGGTGGCCCTGCCCACGAATTGCCTCAGGGCTCTTGGCCATGATGCAGAGACTCAGAAGCACAGGGGAGAGCAGCCATCCAGCTCTTTCCTAGCTCAGCTGACCATGAGGCTCCCAGGAGGCAAGACAGGTTTTGGGAGTGGGCCAATCACCTTTGTAGGACCTCAGAAGCAGCCGGATGAGACTCGCTCACCATAGTAGTTGTCATTTTCGTGGTCTGGACCCAGTACATCAAACTAGTGGAACCAATCATGTTCTAGAATATATTACAATCTACAATGTGTAAGAAAGGGAAGCGAGGAGAGAAAGGAGATAAAGACCCTGCCATGGAGGCAGGCTGGGGGAAGGGGGAGGGAGGTGGGGGGCATTGGTGATGGGAGATGGGCAAGGGTGGAGGGATGGGTGTTGGAACACTGAGAACAAAAATTCAGACATGAACATCTTGTAATTGTATATCTAACAGTGGTATAATAAGATATTTTTAAAAAATAAATAAAAATAAAAATGATGATCAACAAATCCAATGCCCAAATTCACAACAAAATTGAAAAATTACATGTAAGAAAGCTGATAAATGTCCTCTTCCCACTGCCGAACCTCTTACTGCCTGTCCTTGGATACAACAGGACTATTGACAGAAAATACAGAACATGAGGTATCTAAGTGCAGACTAATTACCATGTAAAAAGACAAATTGTACCACATAGAGAGGGAAGAATAAAAGGGAGTTTCACTCTACTATGATCCAGAAACAGACAAAAGGGATGAGCAATGAATAAAAGTACTTCCCCAAATGCAATAAGACAAACTTTCAAAGAGAGTTCTTGCCTTATATGTGACCAACCCAAGCCTGATCTCTGATACAACCAGGAGTTATCCCTGAGTGCAAAATCAGAAATACACCCTGAGCACACACATATGTGGCCCCCAAATTAAAATAATCACTGTCTTCCTGTACATCATCGATTCGCTCGAGCAGGTACCATGCAAATAGAGCCCAAGGGCACCTGCTTGCTCCAGGAACATAAAGAGCCTCAAACCATTCCATCAGGTCATGGGAATGAGGTATATAATTGTCTATAATTGTTACTGGTATCTGGCATATCAAATACGACATATTGTATGCTGCGGGGTAGCATACTCTTGTAGTCATCTCAAAATCCAGCATTCATTGATGAACCGTGTGGCCGCAAGTGGCTTCGCAAGCCGGGCTGTGATAGGCTGGTCTGCTGGGTGGAGTTCTGACGAGGGGTTTCTGGATGTGGAAAATGGAGGTCCTCATGGAGTGGGGATCATCTGGGTTGTTGCAAGGCTCTGCTGGGGTGGCGGGCCAGGGCTAGAACCTGCCATCCCTCCCAGGCGCCTCATGAGCGGCTGGGCACAGTGAGAGCCAGTAGCAGCTCTGCCCCATGTCTGTCTCTGGATCAGCATACCTGGGCCGGATTTAAAAAAGACTGCAGCAGGGTGGATCTGGATGAGCCGGGCTATGATAGGCTGGTCTGCTGGGTGGAGTTCTGATGAGGGGGAAGCCCGGATGTGGAAAATGGAGGTCCTCATGGATTGGGGGTCGTCTGGCTTGTTGTGAGGCTCTGCTGGGGTGGCGGGCCAGGGCTAGAACCTGCCATCCCTCCCGGGCGCCTCATGAGCGGCTGGGCACAGTGAGAGCCAGTAGCAGCTCTGCCCCATGTCTGTCTCTAGATCAGCATACCTGGGCTGGATTAAAAAAGACTGCAGCAGGGTGGATCTGGATGAGCCGGGCTGTGATAGGCTGGTCTGCTGGGTGGAGTTCTGACAAGGGGGAAGTCCGGATGTGGAAAATGGAGGTCCTCATGGATTGGGGGGAGTCTGACTTGTTGTGAGGCTCTGCTGGGGTGGCGGGCCAGGGCTAGAACCTGCCATCCCTCCCGGCGCCTCATGAGCGGCTGGGCACAGTGAGAGCCAGTAGCAGCTCTGCCCCATGTCTGTCTCTAGATCAGCATACCTGGGCTGGATTAAAAAAGACTGCAGCAGGGTGGATCTGGATGAGCCGGGCTGTGATAGGCTGGTCTGCTGGGTGGAGTTCTGACAAGGGGGAAGTCCAGATGTGGAAAATGGAGGTCCTCATGGATTGGGGGGTAGTCTGACTTGTTGTGAGGCTCTGCTGGGGTGGCGGGCTAGGGCTAGAACCTGTCAACTCCTGGGCACCTCATGAGCGGCTGGGTATAGTGAGAGCCAATAGCAGCTCTGCCCCATGTCTGTCTCAAAATTAATAATAATAATAATAATAAATAATAATAATGTGGTAAAAATTAAGAAAAAATAAAGCAAGATAATTGAATCTGTTTCCTGAGTATAGAAATGTTGAACTGTCAAACAACTGATTTTGCTACTGAAAAGAAATGTTTAAAATAAAAATTATATAAGGAAGTACATATTAGCATATTGTATACCAAACACTTTTTAAAGCATAAAATTTATTACTAAACAGAAATTTTCAGACAAAATAGATGGCGTTGCACACACAAATATAGTCATCACAGTATGGTTTAAAAGAGCAAATATTCAGAAACAGTTCAAATATTCGGCAACAGAGCATATTAAATAAACTATACAACACATAGTGATGAAAAATGAATAAAGTCAAATATTTATATGTATTGTTTAAATTATTACCTATCAAATATAGATCATCTAGGAAATATTCAGGATATACAATAGTTAAATCTATTGGAAAATATTCATATGCTCACAGGTGGGATATATATGCATGTAACACATATTTCTATATGTTATAGATATTTATAATGCTATCTAATCAAGTGTTACGGTTATAGTTTTATCTGTAATTTCAGTTAACAATTTTGATAAAACAAAAATAGCTTTACAAGAAAAACTCACTGTGCCCCCACAAAGGTAAGTCTGAGACCACCTTTCCTTATATTGAGAAATGAACTCCTAAATTCTAACTCTCCAAGTTTTACAGGTTTTTAAATTGTTTTTTCCCTTTTTGGGTCACACCCGGCAATGCTCAGGGGTTACTCCTGGCTCTGCACTTAGGAATTACTCCTGGTGATGCTCGGGGGACCATAGGGGATGCTGGAGATCGAACCCAGGTCTGCCACATGCAAGGCAAACGTCCCACACACTGTGCTATCACTCCAGCCCAAGCTTTACAGTTTTATCACCTAATAAAACTGTCTGTCTTCTATTCTGCAGAGCATATTCATATGTATCCATCTATTATGTGGAAAATTATATGTAATATTTTAACAGTCAAACTTATTAATTGCTGCAAGTCAGAAAAATACAAATCAAAATTACTTTTTCACTTTACATTTGGTAACTCAATGGTGTATGTCATTTCAAGTAAGTATGTCCTCAGCTTGCTTTTATTTTATTATTATTATTATTATTATTATTATTATTATTATTATTGTTTTTTGGGTCACACCCAGTGACGCTCAGTGGTTACTCCTGGCTCTGCACTCAGGAATTACTCCTGGCGATGCTCGGGAGACCATATGGGATGCCGGAGATCGAACCCGGCCAGCACAGGCCAGCTGCATGCAAGGCAAACGCCCTACCCGCTGGGCTATCGCTCCAGCCCCCTCAGCATCCTTTAAAACAAAGTGAGAATCCTAACTGGACTGCTTCCTAAAAGACATTGTCCTTTAACTCGAAATTCTCAGCAGAGCATATAGCTGACAGATGAAAGTCTTCACAGGCACTAGGTTATAGCCAGGTGAATGGTCTAGCTAATGACGTGTAAGTGAGTCACTTCCAAGAGATGTCAGTGAGGGTCTCTTGGTTCCTCCCCACTAGCATGAAGACCAGGAAAGAAAATGCTTTCATAAGAGCGGAGCAATAAATGAGTTGGAATCCAAGTTCCAGCTCTGCAGAACATCACAATAACCTTGAATTCTTATAGCAGTAAACTGTTCTATTTCTGTAACTCAGAAATGAATCTAAATTCTCTATGAGTAGGTAACAGTTCTGGGAGGCAAACTGGAAACCTGAAACAGAAAACTTGAATCAGAAAGAACTAGCCTGTTATTTAATTTCCCTAACATGATTTTAAACAGTTCCTAAAAAACATTTTTTTAGAACAGAAATATACGACTTGTCACTTCTTAATCTTTTAAGAAAACAGATTACCTAGTTAATGTCAGGGATTTCCATATAAACATAAAATACTAGATCCAGTTACAATAAAATATTGATTAAGGATAGTTTATGCTGAAAGCAAAATGTCTAGTCATCTGTAAAATAAGCATATCTGCTAACTTGAGTTTTTAAAACCCCTCAAATATCACATGCAAATCTTGTGTGCAAAGGGAGAAAATACAGAAAATTCTGTCTTAATCTCATTACTCTGGAGGACTAGAATTTTTAACTTGGATTCAGAGAAAAAGAACTGAAAAGTATAGTTTTCTTTTTTATGTAGCAGTTTTATTAGAAATTTAACAAAAAAGCATGTATTACTTTAATAATATACAAAACTATGCAAATAGAGCATAAATTAGAATCCTGAGCACAAAAAAAAAGGTGAGGGTTTGGAAAGGTAATGGGATTTGCACTTCTAAGTAAAACCACAGCCTTCTGAATTCAATTAAGTAAATTCACAAACTTGTAACTTCTGCTGTACATAAAAAACTATAGCACACCATAAAACAAATCTACTTCTTTAACCTCCTCACTTTAATGGGTAGTATAATTTCTCTTAGACACAATAAACAGGGAAAAAAAAGAAAACCCATGAAAAATCAAAGGGAAGGGACAGAAAAAAAAAAGCAACATTCAACTTTTGATTAAAATATTAATATGTGAAGTACTCAGGATTAGTCTCCCTCACCATAGAGATTATTAAATCAGAACCATTTTGTATTTTGGTAATGAAACTAGAACCCAGAGTCTCATACATGTGAGCTCATACCACTGAGCTATATCTCCAGCCCCTACATTGTATCTGAGGGGTGGGAGGGTTGTAAGGATGCAGGACCCAAAGTTGTCCATGGGACCATACAGTGCCAGGAATGAACGAGAGTCACCTTCCAGCCCGATATATTTTATCATTTGTCATTTTATCATTTATCATCTGTTTTTGTCTGAGGGCCATACCTAGCAACGATCAGGGCTTACTTCTGTCTCTGTGCTCAGGATCACTTCCGCAGCACTTTTGGTACCAGAATGAACAGAAGCAGACCATGTGAAAGAAAAGTACCTTAGTCCCCCTATTATATATCTGTCCAGTATAGGTTTAAATAGAAATGGAAGAAATAATGATGGATAGGAAAAATGTGGAGGGAAGATAATGTGGACTATCACTGTGATCTATCTCTGCCAAAATCTTTTCATACGACAAATCCTAAAATCAGAAGATTGATTTCAGAGAGGTGAAGAGATTTCCCCATGGCCACATAATGTGTAGATACAGATGTTAAGAAGTCAAAATAGAATTAGAGGATTCACAATTCTCCACAATTTCCATGATGATGGCCTTGTAAAACCAGGCATCAACATGAGACTGCTCCCCAAGGAAAGCCAGCATGTGTGTACGCTTCCTACAGAAATAAGAAGTGTACTAGAGAGTTGGCTCAAAGTGCTGGAGCACAGAGTCCTGAATCCCACACTCTATATGCAAGAGTCCTGAATCCCACACGCTCTGTATGCAAGAGTCCTGAATCCAATCCCCAGCACCACGTGGTCCCAACACCTCACTTGTCTGGAACCAAGTCTGAGCACCACCTAGTATATGACCAAAATGGAAGGAAGAAAGGGATGGGGAGGGAACTGGGAAGGAAGGAAGGGAAGAAGGGAAGGAAGGAGGCAGGGAGGGAGGGAGAGAGGGAGGCTGGACTGAAGAAAGGAAGGAAGGATGGAAGGAAGGAAAGAAAATAGGGTAATACCATAAAAATTATATAAAAGTATATCAAAAACTGAATGATCATATTTTGGAAATGAAGCAATTAGAAATCCTACAAGAAAAGTATTTATAAATCCTATTATAAAGTATTTACACTTATCAGTAAAGTACAGTGCTAGGGTTTGTGACTTTTTGTTGTTTTGAGTCAAGCGTGGTAGTGCTTGAGGAAACTCCCAGAGCCATACTCAGGAGAGGCTCTGATGGTGACGGAGTCTGGACATGCACATAGCATTGAGATAGAACCCGGGGCTCCGGAATGCAAATCCTGTACTCCAGTGCTCTGAGCAACCTCCCCAGCCTGAGCTTCATTTGTCTTTAATTGAAGATCAGTATAATAAAAGAGAGATGTAAGGGAATAGAGAGATAATATACCACTGTTCAAATCCCAGGCATCATATAGGTTCCCTGAGCACCTGAGGGTCACTCTTGAGCACAGAGCCAAGAATAGCTCCTGAGCACTGTTGGGTGTGTAAGAAGAAGGAAGAAGGAAAGGAAGGAAGGGGAGGAAGAAGAGAAGGAAGAGGAGAGAAGGAAGAGGAAGAGGAGGAGGAGTAGAATATGAGGATATTGAATTATCAAATAATCAACAAATGGATCCTGCTGAAGAACAGGAACCACGTAGGACAGCAAATCAGCCAATGAAGCCTAAGTAGGACACAGTGTACCGGGCAACACATGAACCCAGTGAGCCACAAACTCCATCTGATGTCAAGTCCAAGTGGGCAGTTCTCAGTCATCACCATCAGTGGCCTTGAGAGTGCCAATCCCGCAGTGAGTGTATCTTCTGGCATGGGGAGTTTCACAACACATCTTTATTGCAGGCAGAGCCGCTTACATCATCCAGATTTATTGCCTTATGAGAACCTACAGCGTGAATGTTTACTGTAGTCATGGAACCTTCACATGAGGTCAAAGTAGCACACACCCAGCTCTGTGACATTTCCAAATGGAGCCAGCCGACAATAAGGATGGGAAGTGGGATTGTTTATAATGTCACATTTTAGAACAAATAGAGGCTTTATTTTGAAATGCTGAAGATTAAACCCAGGGGCCACGAAGCAGGCACACGAGCACTAAGTCACATTCCCGAGCCTGACTTCCCTTTCTTTAGAGATCTGTGATACTCATAGGTTACTCTGCAGTACATACACAGCCCTGCATAATTCGACAATAAATCCATCAGAGTTTTATTTTACCATTCTAGCAGCAGGCACAGAAGACACTGTATCTTTTGAGCAAATGTGTCTTACACTAAGATGGTGTCAGTACTTGCTCCCTGGGTGGGTTCACAATAAGTCCAGTAGGCCAATGCCTCATTTAAAACTTTGGCTTCATCACAAAAGTTTTTTTAACTCTGCATGGTGATGGATGTTTATTGTACTTATTGTGAGCATTTCATAATATATTCAAGTACAGAATCATTATATTGTACTACTGAAGCTAGTAAAATGCTGCATGTCATTTCTAATAACCCAATTAAAGAAAAACAATTCAGTATGTCTCTTTTTTTTAATGCCTATCTCTCTATTCAATGCCTTGACCAAGATACTGAGGAATACACATGAAAGACACACTACACGGTCTGGGATTTTACTAATGATATCCTGGGGCTTCAAAATCACTTTAGAAACAGAGATCTTAATTCTAAAAATTGCTAGCTTCATTCCAGAAGGCAAGGAAACCATCTTTTAAATTGTAATCAAAATATTTTTTCTAAAAGCTTACAAAGCCACTTCAACTAACTAACAAACTTACCGTTTTCTTTATCAAAAGGAATGTCTTAACCTAAATCCCAGTTTGAATACTTCATTAGTTAGCTGGTATAATAGCTAAATTCAGTGATCTAGATGATGAAGCCTCATCCTGAATTGTAACAAATTATCAACCATATTAATGTTTTTAAGCCAATGGTAATTAGATCAAAAAGTTAGAGTAAGTGCTTTGTATGTGGGAGCCCAAGGTTCGATCCCCTGCACAGCATGGTTCCCCAAGTGATGAAATGTAGTCCCCAACATCAGTATGCATGGCCTCAAAGTTAACAAAATGAATATATATATATAACAAATAAAAACAGTAGTCGATGACAAAGCATGTACTTCAAACGGATCGCTTGCAGAAATCAAATGTATTCACACTATGAAATCCATACCAAGAAAATTCAGCTCCATGTAAACAGTTGTCAGAGACATGAAACTCGTAATTACTCTGCTATCATTCCTAATAAGAACATGTATCTTTATGATCACTCATCTGGAAAAATAAAAATTCATGCTTGGCATGAACTGAAAACACATCCAAGACTGCAAAGTAAAAATGTCAACTTTAGTACATCAAGAGACCCCTTCGAGAGAGACATCACAAGGAATAAAAATGTCGCCTATGCCAAGAGCAACCATCCTTTGACATGACTGGATTAAACTCCCATACACGCAATGACACCAGAGGAATAAAAGTATGAGAGCTGGAAACTGAAGAACAATTATGAACTGTCCTTATTCTTTATGCTGGAAAATTAATTTATAGCAAGGACCTTGACATCAATGTTAATTCTATACACACACACACACACACACACACACACAAATATACACACACAGAGCTTTTAATATAATATCTAATACACTTTGGTTAATTTGCTTACATTTTGAATTAGAATTGCAGAGAAGAATCACAGATAAGACAGGATTAATGAATGCAAATTAAAACAAACTTTGCATGATGCATTAATTTTTCAGATATCTAAGAAATCTTGGACAAGTACACAGGAAAAGTTGTAAAGTGGCCTTGAGCTGGGATGTCACCCAGCCTGCAGTGCATGCTTTGCATGTGTGAGTCCCTGGCTTCAATTCCCATAAAAGAGAAATTAAATAAAACAGCCACAAATCTACATTTTGATCCCTCCCCTGGAAAAAAAAAGAAGGAAATGTTTTTCATATATCTTGCAGTTAACCACTGGTAAACTTAGACCAAAGAAAATAATTAAATTTCCAAAAGAATTTCAGATTCACTTTTACATCTTATTACATGTCCCAAACTGGCATTGCCTGGATCAAAAACAGAATGAACTCAGTGGTCAGATTATAACTCTCATCATAGCTTGGATGTGACTAGAAGGACACAGGTTGCTGCTACATCTTCTTTTAATTCATTGACTTTATTTAAAAGCATGGGTCAGGAAAAAGCTGGAGTAATGCTCCACATACAGACCTGGTTTGATCCCACTATCACATGGTCTCCCAAGCACCACTGACAGGGATGCCCAAGTTCCAGCAGGGATTAACACCTTGAGCCCTCCTGCCATGGCCTCCAAAACAAAACTCAAACAAATACCACCACTCACTTTCAAAGATATGAAAGAAACATCACTCAGTAGCCTGCAAAAAGAATGTCTCGCTCACAACAATGAACACGATGAGTGGGGTGAAAAGAAAACTCAAGACTGTGATTGCCAGGAGGTAATAAAGGTATGAATGAAAATTAAGTGAGTCATGAATTAGTTATCTCACATCAGGTTTGAGACAGAGCTTAGCATACAGTAGGCACTCAAAGACTAATAATATAACATCATGCATAGAAATACTACCATTTGGCTGTTCATGGAGGGGTGGGGTTGGTGGCGGGGAGGGTGACAGGTGAAGGGGTGGGCCACACTCAACTGTGCTCAGGGCTTACTCCTGGCTCAGATTCAGAGACCACCACTGGTGTGGCTCAGGGAACTGTATCTGGTGCCAGTGACAACCCAGGTCATCCACATGTAAGGCAAATCTCCTTGGTCACCACCACCTCCAAATTTGGCTATCTTTAAATGAAGTTAAAATAGGTTTGAGAAAGGAGTTAATAAGGGAGTCAATAAAAGAAAACTATAAAAACCAGTAGTGGCAAACACTATTGGGAGGGCTGGCAAATGCTCTGCACCACAACCCCACACTCCTAGCAGCCATAGCCAATTGTCACACTCGGCTATAACGAACACACTTCCGGACACTCCTGGTTACCATATTGGCACAGAACTCCACTTCACTGACCAAAGCTTACTGCTGTATTCCTGGAGACCCATCATTGAGCCTCTCCCTGGAATTTATAGCAAGGACTAAGAGATCTCAGTCTCTGACAGAGCCCAAGAGAGAATTAGTGTATGCTGGGGGCTGAAACAGTTAGGTTTTGATAAAGATCAATCAAATTGAAAGAACATTATAACTAAGCATATCAACAGTAAACAAAAACAAAACCAAAATCCTGTTGGCCAGGTTCCAAGTCCTGAATCCTGAAATATTTCTAGACTTAGCATTCCCTCCCCCAACTATCCCTCTAATACTAACTGCACTGATAATATGAACTCTCCTGATTTTTTGCTCAAGAGCATCATTATTAATTTTTTTTCAACTGGGATTCTTTCACAGAAAAGTTTTCTTCTATAACCAAATTAATGGTTGAACAAGAAAGACAAGACTTGTCCACAGGAAGGAAAAAACACAAATATCCTGGGGTGGCCTCTAAAAAAAAAAAAAAAAAAAGGGAAACCAGAAAGAACAAGGTGATGGAAGGCCGGGTAAGCCTCTGAACTACACTTCTGTTCTGTGCAACTGCAGTGAGGAGCATCAGAGTGACTAAATGGGCTACAAGAATCAGCCTTGTTGGTACAATGATTTCAGATCTGTGAATGCCACATTCTTTTCCTTTTCATGCACAGTCTTGTTTCAAACTCTGGCAAAAGGCTGCACAGGGGAAGCAATTGAAAGCTGACCGAGATGAAGTTCTGAGATTTCAATTAAAAACATTCACTTGGGGCCGGAGCGATAGCACAGCGGGTAGGCATTTGCCTTGCAAGTTCGATCCTCCGCATCCCATATGGTTCCCTGAGCACAGCCAGGAGTGATTCCTGAGTGCAGAGCCAGGAGCAACCCCCTGAACATTGCCAGGTGGGACCCCAAAAAGCAAAAATAAATAAAGTGGCTCTTTTTAAAAAAAAAATTCACTTGCCGCTGGGTACCACTGTGGAAAATAAATGCAGTGGCAAAAGCTTCCTTTTTACTAAAAAATATTTTTGCTAAGCTTCAGAAGGGTGAACATCATTCATCTAGAAATACAAACAACTTCTGTTTAAGCTATACAAGGGCTCTGACCCAATCCCAGTTGCTGAGAAAATAGCTAGTTTTGTATAGTCAAACTCTAATGTTCAAATATCCTACGCAATCTCCACGAACTGGCATTTATATGCCACAAATGCCTAAAAATCCCTATAAGTGCTTGCCATCCTACTGAGCTCTAATAACAATAATAGCCTCCAACAGCACATACACACTTTGTCTCAGCAGATACCCACTGGGTTTAAAAATTTTGTATTGGGGCTGGAGAGATAGTATATACATAGAGTGCTTGTCTTGCACACAGCGAGCCTGGGATTGATCCCCAGCATCCCTTATGGTTCCCCTGTTCTGAACACTGCCAGGAGTGTTCCCTGAGTGCAGCTTCAGGAGAAAGCCCTGAGCACCATTAGGTGTGGCCCAAAACAAACAAGATTCATTATTACTAGTAAACACCACTTCCATTCTACCGAAAGAACAGCTAAGGTTGTTCCCCAAAAAGGAGAACATAGTTCTTAATTTTTTGCTATGATACCACCCACTCAAAGCACACAGCAATAAACTGTGTGGTGAGTCCTCTCACATGAATTAATGGCAGTTGCTAACACCGCAGCAGCAGGGAATAACAAATATCCAGATTGCTTCTACTTACTGAATAATCACAGAGGTTGGTAGATGAGCATAATGAACAGGGGGAGTGGAAAGAGAATTCCCACCCCTCTCAACATCTCTCAGCCTACTCTTTCCAGAAAACTGGTCTCCCACATCCAAGAAGAGAGAAACTCCAGGTGCCACCCTGCCACAAGGGAAGTCCAATCAAAATGACAAGCGCGAATTCCAAACAGCACAGGAAGACAAGCGATCGACACACCAGGGACTAGCCCAGCCTCCTGAAAAGGTCAAATCACCCTATCAGGGAGTCACTCAGTAGGGTCCAGGCCCTGCTGGATTCACAAAGAGCAGGTCTCAGTTTAGGGTGAGGGAAATCTCCAGTTTTCCATCTCTTACCTCTGTCCGTCTGCAGCTAACCCCAGTTGCTCTCCAGACAGGCAGCTCTAAGAAAGGGGCGGGACCAATCTAGCAGCAGGTGAGCCCGGCCAGGGAGAGGCAGGATAGCCTGGTTGGGCATGGGAGACTTCTCAGAAGCATAAGCTAAAGATCAGACCCACAAAGAAGTCCCTGTTGTTTTGTTGCTAATCTCTAGAAGAGGAAAGGGAAATTACCTTTGAAGAGAATCCAAAGTTAAAGCTCAAAGGCAAACAAGGCAGATCCTGGGCATCACTAAATGGCTGGAACAAGGCCACAGGGACCACAAAGGGCAGAAGGAGTGGTGGAAAGCAAAACAGCTGAGTTTCTATCTTGACAACTGACAATGCCATTTCCCTGTTGGGTGTGACACTGGGCAAGTCATTTATCCTCTTCAGGGTGCAAAGTCTTCATGTAAAAAACTGGGACAATAGCTGTGCCTATGTCACAGGGCGGGTGAAGATTACTCTAGATCCTCAGGATATAGGATTATCAAAAAGAAATACACACACACGCACACACACATTTCTAGGTGATTTATGAAAGTCAGTTTCGATTCACCGAAAATCAAGCAAAGAAAATTATTTTAAGTTCCTTGAAGCCCAGTAAAATCTAACGAATCAGAAAGGTTTACAGAACACTTAGTCTTTAAAAAAAACTAATTGGATCACAATGATATGCCAACTATACTGAGTGATCCCAGAAGGCGTGGAGTCTGGGGCTGGGAGGTAACAGCCCGGCAGACCAAGCGTGAGCAGCCTAAGCACCCTGCCCCAGGGACCTTGGTTTCCACCTCTTCAAAAGGCTGTTCCCTCTAATACCAAAGACCAATCCACACCCCCTTCCTTGGCGGTCTAGACATAGCTGTAAACCCCAGTGCAGCTCTCACACTCCCTCTTCCTAAGCCATTGTCCCCCTGCCTACCTGCAGCCTGTCTTCCGCCACCCACTGCCCTTTGCTTGGTTCTTTGCTTCTCCAGCTCCTTCTAGGTCTCCAGGTCTTAGACTGGTTCCCTCCTCCTGTCCGCTAAGCCCTCCCGCAGGGGAAAGCCCTCCGAGGGCAGAGCCCAGAGCCTTCCCTAGACAGAGGAAGCACCTGGAGCTTGACAAAGGTGAACACTGTGGGGCTGGAGATACCAGTTTCCCTCTATTGTCTGAGTTCTTCTCCAGATAGTTGAGCAATAAAAATTACATCAGGCCAATGCATAGGAAAAAATAAAAACATTAATCCCATACCTGTTAAAATAAACAAACAAACAAAAAAAAAAACCAACTACACGAATGTACATTCCCAAATGAACAAGGCAATGAAAGTGTGTTTGGCTGTTTATCCAAAGAACAGGGTGGAGGGCAGGGAAGGGTAACTCCCAGGGCAAAACCTGCTATATAGCTTCATTCCTCTGGTAGAAAGGTTATTTCTGGGGCCCAGCCGATAGCTCAGGGGGTATAAGCACCTGCCTCACAAATATGATGCCTTAAATTCTCTCCAGTGCTGCCTGCATGAATGCACTATGGTCCCAGGAGCTATTGTCTACAGTCTGGTGGTTTGTGTGAGCACTGATACTTGAGTGTGTTGGCCGTGGAAAAAAAACTGAACAAAAATGTGCAAAATGGGCTGAAGAGATAGTACAGTGTGTAGGACACTTGCTTACCTTGAATACAGCCAACCCATGTTTGATCCCCAGTATGGTCCCTGGGCCCCTTTAGGAGTGAACCCTGAACACAGTGCCAGGAGTAAGATCTGAGCACGGCCAGGTATGGCCAAAAAACAAATAAAAAGAAATCCGTACAGAATAAAATTAGTGCTTTCATAGTCTTCAGATAAATGCTTGGGAGTTAAATTGCTGGATCAGAAGGCAATTCTAATTTTTATTCATTTTTATTTTAAGTTTCTTGTGTCACACATTAGGTGCTTGGGGCTTACTCCTGTTTCTATAATAAGGGACCTCACCTAGGCAGTGCTGGGAATCAAACCAACATTGGCCACATGCAAGGCAGCACCTTAACCATCGAACTATCTCTCTAGGGGAATACTTTGTGTCGCACCCCAAACCCCATCTTTTTTTCCTCTCAAATGGTGCTTAGGAGACCCAGGCAGCCAACTAGGGCTATGATTCAATTCAAGAAGGAACTAAGGATGCCGTACTGTTCAGGCCCTACTGCATTGGGGAAGACCCAGACCACTCCAGCAGGGACTGGGGACCTCCACTGCTGAACAGTGATGCTCGGGGCATTGTGTAGGCTAAGACCTAAACCCGTTCATGACTGCCCAGCGATCTCCAGTTCATCTTCCATAATGCTGGCAACAACTTACATCCTCAACAACAGTATACAAGCATTCCTTCTGTTCCACACCCTTACAGTCTGTCTTTTGGTTTTACAGTTCATTCCTTAAAAGTGTGAAATTTTATCTCACTGTAATTTTTTAAAAAATTTTAGCATGGGCCGGAGCAATAGTCCAGCGGCAGGGTGTTTGCCTTGTACGCGCCAACTGGGGTTCGATCCCCAGCATCCCATCTGGTCCCCGAGCACTGCCAGGAGTAATTCCTGAGTGCAGAGCCAGGAGTAACACCTGAGCATTGCCGGGTGTGACCCAAAAAGAAAAAGAAATTAGCATGAACACAGCCCCACACTACCACAAATTATACAGCTGAGCTTCTCACATTTGGGGCAATAACAGGGGTCCACACATTCACAGTGCAATCGATAAGCCTCACCCTGGGAAAACCACCGCCATGATCATGGTCTTTCCCCTGCCAGACAGGATATGCAAAATATTTTTAATTTAAAAAAATTAGAGTGACTACCTTTGATTTCAATAGTATATAAAATATCAGACAAGTAAGATAAGCTAATATATGCTATTCCTATTGATCCTTCAGATATCCCTACCGGTAAGATATCATGACCGTCTCTGAATGGACTGAGGTCTGGAGGGCTGAAGAGATTACACAGGGGTTCAGGCACTTTCTTAGCACATGGCTGATGCTGGTTTGATCCCCAACTCCGCATATGGTCCCCTGAGCCCTGCCGGGAGTGATCCCTGAGCACAGAACCAAGAATAAGTCCTGAGCGCCAGCCAGAATATGGCCTTAAAACCACGAAAACAAAGAAACCATGAGGTAACATTATTTGCCACAAATCTTCACAGACTGTAGCGACAGAACCAGAATTCAAAGTCAGGGCCACCACCCTGAAAGTTAGAACCAACACCACCAACAGTCTGGAAAGGACAGAGATTCCCTCTTATATCTGATGGCCACTCAGCCAGTCAAGTCGGCAGAGCAAAATAAAAACCATATTTAAAGACAGAAGAAACATGAAAAGCAAAAAGCACAGACTGGTCTAAAGTCTAGAACACTGTGCTCTATGGAACTGGCTAATGAAAAGGCTCGGCATTCCTCCTGGTGGTCTTCAGCGGGCTTCATTTCTCACCTGGCCCAGCCCTGAGTCTTCATTTAGAGCCATCAGTACTTTTCCTGATAATGTCCCTTTACCCAAATGTTGTTTGAGCCTGTTTATTTCAAGACTTACAGATATATACAGATACATACTTCAAGACAGAAGTGTATTCAGTCAGGTTCTTGCCCCACCAGCTTGCCACCTAACATCACTCCACAGGGAATACACAATGCCACCCTTTTGCACACATCTAGCTTGTCCCCACCTTCATGTTCCAACCTGATCATCTCTCTCAGAAGCCCGCTAGGAATAGCCTGACACATGTCCTTCCCACTCTAGTACACTCTAATGGCTGTCTTGGCTTTTGCTTTGTAGTGCTTAGCACTGTCCTAAACTTTTATTCACTGTGTGTGCAAATGCTACATGAGAGGGGGAGAGAGAGAGAGAGAGAGAGAGAGAGAGAGAGAGAGAGAGAAAGAGAGAGAGAAAAAAGAGAATTAGGCTGGAGTATAAATATTGCATATGGGATGCCTGGGTTGAAGCCCCTATACCACATGGTCTCCAAGAACCACTGGGAGTGACCCCTGAGCACAGAGCCAGGTGTGGCCAAAAAAGTAAAGACAGTATGTTTATAACATCAATAACTTTATAATATTATAACATAATATTATAATATCAATAACTTTATAATATCAATAATGTTTGTGAGAGAGAATTAAAGCTAACACAATGAATAAGACTAATACCACATATCACATAAACATACCCTGAAGGCAAAGTTCAAGTAAATCAATTCAAAGTTACAGAAGAAAGAAAATACTGAATATTTGCTAGCTCTCTCAGAGCACCTAAAATAAAACACTTTCAGGTTAGATACATGGAAAATCTCCACCACACAACCGAAAAAGCACACACTCACTGCTCTTCCCTGCTGCTTAATACCCTTCCCTCTGCCAGCATTACCCACATCAATCCTTCATGTTTCTAACATGGAGAACATTTAAATTATGCCTACAAATTACCTCTTGTATTTCTCCCCTATAAAATAGAGGTTATAAAAATCAGCTAAGAAAAAACTGGTAATTAGGCAACCCAACAGAAAGCAGGATTAAAGCTGCCCGGTCAACACCCTGCCCCCCCACCGCCACCCCCCCCGAAAATGTGGATCAATGTTTTCAGCGGACTCCCTCAGGGTTCCTTTCCAGTGCGCCCAATCATTAGAGGATTCACTAGATCCTTAGTCAGAGCAAGACCAGCCATTCACCAGCATTTGTCTGCAACTAGGGGCTGAAACTCAGGAGACTGCTTCGTCCCAGCATGTTATGCTGATGCAGATCAAATTTTTAATAAAAGTGTAAGTTCATGGTTTTAAAATATATAGGATGGCTTCCAGCTATGATCAAATAATCCACTTTCTAGGAACAGCCTTTCACAATGCCAGCTTGGTGCACAGTTGAGAACTAAGTTAAAGTACAGTTATTTCCAAGGAGATTAGGTCAATTCTTTGAGAGATGGTTTCTCTTACAGTGCTCAACCTTCTCATGAGACTGCTTCCAAACTACAGTCCCATATAGAATGCCACTTTTTTATGGAATTTATAATATCAATAAAGTAATGGTGTCAAAATTCTATTCTTCTGCCCATGGGCTGCTGTGAGATTTTTGGTGGGCGGGGGCCGGAATGATAGTACAGTGGGTAGGGCGCTTGCTTTGCACAGGACTGGAGCTCAATCCCAGGCACCCATATAGTAGTCCCTGAGAACAGAGCCAGGGATAAGCCCCAAGCACTGCTGAATTTGGCCCCCAAACCAAAATGAACAGACAAAAATCAGAAATTTGGGCATTCCAAGTACTATAAACACAGTGCTACATTAAAAACAAACCCGTGTTTGGATATAAGCTACACTGAAGGAGCTAAAGACCCAGCTTCCATCCCCAGTCCTGCATCATCCTTTGAGCACTGTGAGGAGCGACCTCCAAACTCTGAGCTTGGGGTAGTTCCTGATCACATTGAGCATGGACCATAAAGCAAATCCAAAACAAATAAATAAGTTAAATTAAATTAAAATCTGTTCTTTATTTTTATTTTTTTTTCTTTTTGGGTCACACTCGGCAATGCTCAGGGGTTACTCCTGGCTCTTTGCTCAGGAATTACTCCTGGCAGTGCTCGGGGGACCATATGGGAAGCCAGGGATTGAATCGGGTCCGCGCGTGCAAGGCAAACAAATGCCCTACCCGCTGCTATCTCTACCCGCTGTGCTATTGCTCCTGCCCCTGTTCTTTTGAAAGGAGAGGAGAGAGAGAGAGAGAGAGAGAGAGAGAGAGTTATTTCTGCCCCCTGAATCATATAGAATGCCCTTAACCTTGGCATTGGTTTCTGCTCTTTTCTGACAATGCCAAGGCGACAGAGCCGTATGGGAAATAAATGCAGGCCAAGAACCTAAGAAGAGTTCAGTCTGGACTTAAAATTGGCTCTGGGGGCCGGAGCGAAAGCACAGCAGGTAAAGTGCTTGCCTTGCACACAGCCGACCCCGGTTTGATCTCCAGCATCCCATATGGTCCCCCAAGCACCACCAGGAGTAATTCCTGAGTGCAGAGTCAGTAGTAACTCCTGAGCATCACTGGGTGTGACCCACAAAAAAAAGGGGGAACTCCAACTGGAAACTCAATGTGGATATTTAAGACTGGGTTGTACTTAAAACGAGTTCACATACGGTTATACTTAGACTTCCAATTTTGTATAATAAACAAGAGCCAAAAAAGTTTAAAATCCTGATAACCTAAAAAAAATGTTACCTTATATCAGGCTATTTTTCAAATTACACACAAAATAGGTTTGTTCTAAGAATGAAGACCTGTAGCAGGAAATCTAGCTCCATGAATTAATTCAAGCAAAATCTTGAGTGACTGACACATTCTTAAGACCATTTTCCTTTGGGAAAAGAAATGAAGGTAACAGCTTTTTCTGTTACCCCAACAGATTATCATTAGGCTTTTTATTTTATTTATTTATTCATTCATTCATTCATTTATTCATTCATTCATTAATTTATTTATTTATTGCCTTTTTGGGTCACACCCGCAATGCTCAGGGGTTTCTCCTGGCTCTGCACTCAGGAATTCCTCCTGGCGGTGTTCCGGGAACCATATGGGATGCCAAGGATCGAACCCAGGCTGGCACAGGCCGGCCACATGCATGGCAAAAAGCCCTACCCACTGGGCTATTGCTCTGGCTCCTCATTAGGCTTTTAAAAAATGAATTATGTGCGGAATACAGTACCAAGAATTGTCAACAAATGCAACCAGGGGAGGTCCAGGACGTTCATCTTGTCTGAATTTGATGCATTTGTCCAACATTCTCTAAATTTCAGCATCAGTTGCAAGTCACCAAAATAGAAGCAAAGATCCAAAATAAGTCAGAGTCTCAAACGCGGTTGGGGAAGCTGGAACTCCGCCTCTCCCCAGGCTCAGCTGACCATGGGGCTCCCAGGAGGACAGAAGGGTTTTGGGAGGGGCCCATCACCTCTGAGGGGTCCTGGATGCAGCCGGATGAGACTCCGCCCACCACACTAGCCACCACCTTCGCTGTCCAGACGCTGGGATGCTACCTCAAGACCAGATTAACAGAGCAAAACGAGTTCAAGCCCAGGTAGGCAGCTCCCAGAAGCAGGAATCACTGGGAATTCGCCAGATGGAGTCAGGGGTTGGCCCTTCCCCCTCCATTTTGTTGAGCCTGGTGGCCCCCGCCCAGGAGCTGCCCTGGGGCAACCAGCCATAGCATGCAGTCTCAAACACGGCTGGGGAAGCTGGAACTCCGCTCTCCCCAGGCTCAGCTGACCATGGGGCTCCCAGGAGGACAGATGGGTTTTGGGAGGGGCCCATCACCTCTGGGGGGTCCCAGAAGCAGCCGGATGAGACTCGCCCACCACACTAGCCGCCACCTTCGCTGTCCGGATGCTGACCATGAGGCCCCTAAGTCGCGCAGCGTCCATCAAACTAGTAGAAACAGTGATGTCCTTTGATGTACTGCATTCTACGATGTGTAGGAAAGTTTGGCAGGAGGGAGAGATAGAGAGGAGAGAAAAGACATACAGAACCCACCAAGTAGTTGAGGTGTGGGAGGGGGAGGGAGGTGGGGACATTGGTGATGGGAGATGGGTTCAGGTGGAGGGATGGGTGTTGGAACACTATAGAACCAAAACTCTACATGAAAAACATCTTGCAATTGTATGTCTAAAAGTGGTGTAATAAAATTTGGGGGAAAAATAAAATAAAACTAGAAGAACCCCCCCAAAAAAAAACAAACTTAAAAAAAAATAAGTCAAACAATCCATCAGGCAGTCAATGTGTAATGGAAGATTTTACTCAGTAATCACTTTAAATACTACCAAACCATTAATATCAAATTTTTGTTAATAGTTACTTCCTATTTGACAAACTGGCAATTTAAAAAATTAATCCATTTAAATAGAATTGGGATTACCCGCAACCCTCTTCTCATCCCCAACACTCCAACAAAAGTAATCAGTGACATGATCCCATGCTTTTTTGGCAAAAATTTTCAGGAAAGCAATCTCAAAGACTAGTAGGCAGCAGACAGGTATAATTTGGGGGAATCTGAGAGGTGGCATACACAAAGGGCAAATTCAAGAAAGGGTTCTGAGATTAATGAAATTTGGGAAATGTTGCTTTAAACAAAGCTCAATGTTTCTTCTTCTTCTTCTTCTTCTTTCTTCTTCTTCTTCTTCTTCTTCTTCTTCTTCTTCTTCTCCTTCTCCTTCTCCTCCTCCTCCTCCTCCTCCTCTCCTCCTCCTCCTCCTCCTCCTCCTCTTCTTCTTCTTCTTCTTTTCCTCTTCTTCCTCCTCCTCCTCCTCCTCCTCCACCTCCTCCTCCTTCTTTTTTTTTTTGCTTTTTGGGTCACACCCGCGATGCTCAGAGGTTACTTCTGGCTCTTCACTCAGTAATTATTCCTGGCGGTGCTGGGGGGAACATATGGGACGCCGGGATTGAACCTGGGTTGGCCACCTGTAAGGCAAACGCCCTACCCGCTGGGCTATTGCTCTGGCCCGAAGCTCAATGTTTCTTTACTAGAGCACTGCTCAGAAACTTTAACGGGCTTCATATTTCAATCCTTACCTAAAGGCAGAACTAGGAAGCCTTTCCCAACCTTATTAGCACTATGCATCTGCATCTTCCCAACAAATATATACCCCCCACAGGAAATGCACTGAAAATGTGGCCAAAGCCATCTGAAGAGGAAGAAGAACAAAGAAGAAATATTACTTCCAATTTTTCAAAAAAGTCCAAACAAACAGTTGGGTGGGCAAATTTTACTAATCACCCTATGTCTCCTGCATCCCTTTCAAGATGTCTTAAAGATTTTGAATTTTTGTGACCACTTACTGACTAATTTTGCAGTTCCGGATCAAACCAGATCTTCACTCATGCACAGCAAGTGCTACATCCTGTATATACTCATAGGAGGGGCCTGAGAGAGAGTACAGCAGGTAGGTGCTTGCCTTGCAGCTGCTGACCCTGATTTGATCCCCTGGCATCTATTATGGTCTGCCAGAAATGATCCCTGAAACACAGAACAGGTGTGGCCCTCAAACCTTAAAAATAAAGAATATACACACAGGGGGCCAAAATGTATTTGTCTAAATCTGAAATGTATTTGTCTAAAAAGTAAGAAGGAAGAAAAATATCGAGGGAAAAATCGGAAGGCAGGCAGGCAGGCAGGCAGGCAGGCAGGCAGGCAGGCAGGCAGGCAGGAAGGCAGGAAGGCAGGAAGGCAGGAAGGCAGGAAGGCAGGAAGGCAGGAAGGCAGGAAGGCAGGAAGGCAGGAAGGAAGGAAGGCAGGAAGGCAGGAAGGCAGGAAGGAAGGAAGGAAGGAAGGAAGGAAGGAAGGAAGGAAGGAAGGAAGGAAGGAAGGAAGGAAGGAAGGAAGGAAGGAAGGAAGGAGGAAGGGAGGGAGGGAGGGAGGGAGGGAGGGAGGGAGGGAGGGAGGGAGGAAGGAGGGAGGGAGGGTAGAATCACAAAGTCTTTATCTCCTAATACTTATGGACAACTCATTTTCACTTTTTTCGGTAGACATTATTTCAAGGAAAAAGAGGAGAGAGAGAGAGAGAGAGAGAGAGAGAGAGAGAGAGAGAGAAGAGATAAAGAACCTGGTCATAGAAGCAGGCTAGGGAGGGGGAGGGAATTGGGGACATGGTGGTAAGAAATTGGCACTGGTGGTGGGATGGGTGCTGGAACACTGTATGACTGAAACCAAAACATGAACATCTTTGTAATTGTATATTTCATGGTGGTATAATAAAATATTTTAAAAAAGAGAGAAAAAATCTCCTCAGGGCATATTGTTCCAAGCAATCCCAAGTGAGTCTTCAGGAGATGCACCACACCGTGTTTTACAGTCAACCTAAGCAAGGCAGGGGAATTCCTCCCAGCCAAGGGCCTTCTGTGAAAAATGTTGGAAGTGAACTGGTAATAAAGTCAACTCATTGTTTTATATTGAGTAATGGAAATAAACACAAATGAATACATCCTGAGGGGCCTGGTTCCTGGTGTTATGGTTTCTGTAATTCAGATGCCACTTGAGGCCAGGCAGATATGAGCAGAATGGGCAGGACCTAGGAAATTCGGGGGTACAGGGATGTAAGGGGAACTTGAGAGTACAAGGCAGCCTCAAGCTTTTATATTGGACTCCATTAAAACCCTGTGCTGGTTCCCCTCGAGTCCCTCTCTCCACTCCAACACCAAACCAAACAGGTGCATCTAGCTCAGTCCACAGGCTACAAGCTTGGAACCTCTGAGACAACGCCCTGTTCATAAGAGAACTCAATTCTCCTGTTCTACAAATGCCTGACAAGCACATAAAACTTTGAAATCACCAAGCTGAGAATACATGCGTCAAAGAAATTGTTTGTGGTGCACAAGTATTTGCAAGGCAAATGTACAAATACAAAAGGCTTTCAACAACGAACTGGACAAGTCTTTCAGTAACTGTTAAAGGATCATGGTGAGCGAGCTACCATGATCTGAGCCCCGGTTTCCCCATCTAAAAAATGGTGTAATAAAAAAGGTAGTAGTGAACATTTACAAGGAATGTATTTGTAAAACTCAAAATGCAGTAGACTCTCTGAGGGGAGATGGGGAGTATGGGGCCTCACTGGCAGTCCGTGGCTACCACGGTGCTGGGGCCCCTGGATAACACAGCAGCACCCATGGGAGATAATGCAACAGTCCATAGAGTTATCACCAGGCCAACAGGCCTATAGCACTCAAAATTTTTATTGTGAAATCATTTATAACTGTAACAAATGAGGCTTGCCACAATTCATGTGAGGACAGAGTAAATTCACAGGCAAATTGGCAGGTAAATGACACTGACCACTCTCTTGGAAAAAGCTACTAATTGTATGACCATGTCAAGCTGTGTGACCATTTAGTAAAGTTCCAGAAGTCATAAAAAGGTACCAATGAATCATGGAGATGCTCAGATATCAGAAGAGGAACAACAACAACCCTCACCCCAGCCCCCAAAATACCACCTCACTCACACTATTTAATTTGAACACCATGTAGACATTTAACATTAATTCTGTTAAATATTTTTAAACACCAAAATCAAAAGTACAAATCCAAACACACACACACACACACACACACACACACACACACACACAGAGAGAGAGGAAGATAATACATAGCTCCCTGCCAAGCATCTCAAATTGTTCCCGCTCATCTGCCCTCCACAATTTACACCCTTAAACATGACAGTTCTCACCTGCCTTCCAGCCAATGATCTACGTAGCTGCCCTTTGTTAAGACACTAAAATCTTTCCAACAGAAAATTTAACTTCCAACTTTAGAGATTTTTTTTTAAATCCCTATAGAAACTGGACTGGGGAAAGGAAAAATGATGAAGTAATAACACACAGGTGCTTCCTACCTAATTAAAAGAGAAGTTTACAGCTGTACAGGTAGTGAATCATCCCCGTGGGTCCTTCCACGTGTACCTTTCAAATGGCACGTAGCTCCAGCAAGAGCCATATCCCATATGCTTTCCTGAAAACTGCCTTCTCTGAGCTTGGTAAAATGATGACGATCAGGTAACTAATGGCATTTTCTGCTTCCTGGCCTTCCTCCCTATGGACGTCCCAGTTCATTTATGTTTCCTTAACTCTAAAAATAATTAAGTAACCTTGAAGCAAGAGGCCAGAACTTAGGAAATCAAGCAGCATATTGTCAGTGGAGAAACACTAGGTGCAAAATTTATGGGTAATGTTACCATTGTGCAATAAGATAGATAGGCAAATTTGTACTGTTTTTATATGTCACATATGTGTATCTATACATCATACACATAGATTACATATACATGGATGCAGACATAGAAACAAATAGTATTTCTTTGCTGCATTTTCACAGACATAATGTTTGTTACTGGCTCTAGGAAAGCTAGAGAGATGGCAGAGAAGAGGGGAAGCTAGACGGTTGAGGAGGACCCACTCTGTATAAGTGTCTTGTGTCTTGAAAATCGGATACCAAAAAATGTGCTAATAAAGCTAAAAGTGTAACTTTTGATTGATTTTAATTCATCTGGAGTGCCATTTGTTTTCTTGGACCTTAATTTTTCTATTGTCAAGGTGTTTCATTTTTTTTAGATTTATCTATGAGTATTTTTTTTTTGCTGTTGGTTTTGTTTTGGGAAAACATCTGGAAGTGTTCCGCTCACACCTGGCTCTGTGCTCAGGGATCATTCCTGGAGGACTCAGGGACTTTTTGGGGTACAGAGGATAGAACGCAGGTTGGTCATTTACAAGCCAAGTGCCCTACCCACTGTACTATCTTCCTGGTCCCATGGATTCTTCTTTTTATATATTAATAGTAAAAATATCTAGAAAAGGAATGCATCAGACTTTTAACCCAGGATGAAGTCCGATACCTGGGGTTAGAGGTCTGAATTTTTTCCCTCTAGAGCCACTCCTGAGACTGAACAATAAAAGCTGCTATGAACATCTTTATGGACATCTATTAAGCGAGAGAGGCACATGTTTCTCATGTGTGAAGTCCTGAGTTCAACCAACACCATATGCAGCCCATACCCTACACTGCTTAATTTAAATTCAAAATACATTTAAATTTAATTTAAAAACTCTACAGAAAAAAAAAACCAGCATTACCACTATATTTTTTATGAGCATAGCCAAAAGCCAGACTCATGACACTAAATGATGGCAAAGATGTAGAGCAACAAGAAATCTCATTCAACTCCAAAAGGATGGTTCCGTGACTAAAGCAAGCTCAAGGCCATGGGTTCAGACCTCAGTACTCCCACATGTGCTGCACACAATCCCAGCAACTATGTTGTTTCTGCAAGAGGAGGAGGGGGGAGGAGGAGAAGGAGGAAGAGGAGGAGGAGGGGTATAAAGGGAGGGGAAGGGAGGCAGCTTGTCAAAGAGGCAGACAGGGGGAGAGGGAGGGAATCTGGGAACATTGGTGTTAGGAAGGGTGCACTGGTGGAGGGATGGAACATTGTATGACTGAAACCCAATCATGAACAGCTTTGTAGTTGTATATTTCAATGCAGTATAATAATTTTTTAATTTATATTTTCAAATAATAAAATTTGGTCTATCTATACCAAATTTTGCACCCTGCAGCATTTTTTTTTCAATCCGCCCAGGTATGCTGAACCAGAGACTCTCAGACATGGGGCAGAGCTGCTACTGGCTCTCCCTGTGCCCAGCTGCTCATGAGGCGCCCGGGAGGCATGGCGGGTTCTAGCCCTGGCCTGCCACCCCAGCAGAACCTCACAACAAGCCAGACCACCCTCCCCTACTCCATGGGGCCCGCCATTTTCCACATCTGGACTTCCTCTCGCCACAACTCTACCCAGCAGACCAGACTGTCACATCCCGGCTGTGACATCAATAAATGTTTTATTTCGAGGTGACTACAACAGTATGCCACCCGCACGGCAAGCCTGGCAAGCTGCTCGTGTAGTATTTGATATGCCAATTACCAGTAACATTTATATTTGGTCATTCCCGTGACCTAATATAATTGTTTGAGGCTCTTTATGTTCCTGGAGCAAGCGGATGCCTTTGGGTTCTACTAGCATTAGACAGAGCATATGGAGATATTACTGGTGCCCGCTCTAGCAAATAGATGATTAATGGGAAGATAGTGATAGTGATACCAAATTTTATTATTTGGTACAATAAACTTTTTAAATAATAATTAGCTAATAAATAAATAAATAAGGTGTGTATGGGATGGTGTGTCACGGCACTTCAGTAGTGGTCATGTGCAGTAACTTTGAACATTAGAACCACCAACACTGTTGGAACCCTACTAACTAAACTATAATTTTTTAAATTGAAATTCAACTAAGTGTGGGCATTCCTACCAGGAGAGCATCTGTGTGAACACCCAAACTAGAAGACAATTAGATCACCCCAACTAGAGAGAGTGACCCCTGGCAAGGGCAGCCTAAGCACCACAGCGCCGGCTGAGTGTTCCGAGTGGCAGACCCTCCCGTGAGACACTCGCCAGCACCACAGCGCCCAGACAACATGCTCACATCCTCTAGTCACCACTTCAACAACATCAACAGACAGAGCCAGGGAGATGGTTCAAACGACTAGATCTGAACTCACTCTGCAAGTGAGAGCCCCAAATTAGATTCCCTAAACTATGTGGCCCCCACCACTCAGCACTGCCAAGTAAGTTCCATTCCTTCAAACAAAAAGAACAGAAGAGGGAAGGGATGCCCATGAGCATTCATCTGAAGGGAATTAAAAATGGTGAAACCAGTTTGAAAAAGTTTGGCAGTTGCTTACAAGATGTACCATCAGTCCTGCAACACGTTCCAGCAATGGCACTTCTTCGTATTTACAGCATAGTTAAAAATTTATATCACACAAAATCCTGCACACAGATGTTTACATAGCAGCAGACCTGCTAAAATTTGGAAGCAACCAAGATGCTCTGTAGTAGGAGAATGGCTTCATAAACTGCTATGCAACCATACAATGGAATATTCTTAATTACTCTGAGAAAATGATCTGTCAAAAGATCATTTTTTTAAAAAGACATGGAGGAGGGGCAGAAGCGATAGTCCAGCGGGTAGGGCATTTGCCTTGCACGCAACTGGCTCCATGATGGCCTGGGTTCGATCCCCGGCATCCCATATGGTCCCCGAGCAATGCCAGGAGTAATTCCTGAGTGCAGAGCCAGGATAAACCCCTGAGCATTGCCGGGTGTGGCCCAAAAAAAGCAAAAAAAAAAAAAAGACATGGAGGAAACTTAAATGCATGGTACATGAAAGCGTTCCATCTGAAAAGGCTACATATTATATAATTAATTCCTATGTAAGATATTCTAGGAAGGGCAAAACCATGGATACAGTAAAAGATCAGTGGTTATGAGAAGTCAGGGGAGATGGTGAGAAGAAGAGGCAGAGCATCAGGAATATTCTGGTCAGCAGATGATCCATCTATTATTAATTCATTAATGGTAGTAAATAGGAAGGCTGATAATGGAGGAGAAGGTTATTTGGGAAAATTCCTAAATTTTCGTTTCCTCCGTGTTCTATTTTATACTTATATTGTCGTAGGGCCACACGGTGGAGCAAAGGGACCACTCAGCGACAAGGCCGAAATCCAGCGCCTTGCACACGCGAATCGTGTGCTCTGCAACTAGAACCACGTCTTTGGTATGCTCTCAATTTTGCTGTAAATTTAAAACTGCTCAAACCGAAAACTATCAGTATGAAACTAAATTAATTTTATAATTACAAAGACAATGGCTACATACTGAGCTTGGATCAGAATCATTATAAATTATTTCCAATCCTTAAGTGTTTTTATTAAATGCCAAGAAAGACCCAAGTAATTTAAATATAACTTAAATAATTTCATTCTGGTGCTTTTCTACACACTTTAGTTTTTCTATTCTTGAAGGAAAAAAAAAGGAAATGATGAAATGGTTCACTTGCAAGTCCTATTCTTCTAAGGCGCCACAACATTCTTCAACTGATCTCACTGGGCAATAAATGATTCCGTTTCTATTGCTTAGGGCTATACACCAACTTAACATTGCTCAAATCTAGTCCATTTGAAGTCACTTCACTTCGATCTGTCCTCACCAAAAAACAAATGTAAGGAGAATACTTATCAAAAGTGTAAAAGGGGCAAGAGAGATAGCACAGCAGGTAGGGCGTTTGCCTTGAGTGCAGCCAACCCGGTTCAATCCCCAGCATCCCTATGGTCCCCCAAGTACCACCAGAAGTAATTTCTGAGCAAAGAGCCAAGAGTAACCCCTGAGCATCGCGGGTGTGACAAAAAAAAGAAAAAAAAAAGGGTAAAAGAGTTCAATGGTAACCCAAAGGTAGGTTTATTTCTAATGAAGGAAACTAATGGGAAAAAAAAAGTAATATTATCATTCCTGCCTCTTTCTTCTCACCCTATATCCCTTACCCCAGTATGGGCATTGCTCAGAAGCTACTCTCAGTTCAGGGGTGACATGTGCTCAGCCCTTGAGTTATCTCCCTGGGGTTTTGATGCTGCTGTTGCTGTTGTTGTTTTAATAAAAACACCAGCCAACCACAGCACCCACCACACGGGGCAGCACATAACAGACTCAGCTTTGGAAGGACTCAATTTCTCACCCCTTGCAGAAGGAGGCAGGCTATGGGAGGGGAAGGAATGGAGGACATCGGTGGTGGGAAATGGGCACTGGTGGAGGGCGGGGTGCTAGAACACCATGTGACCAAAACCTCCAAACATGAACAACGTTGTAATTGTACATCTCACGGTGGTATAATACAATACTAATTTTTAAAAAAAGTAAGATAAAGATTTCATCCGTTTTTCCTTCCGATAAATGTGAATTTATTTAATGGAATTTGTGGGGTTTCCCAGACCCCATCGAAAACATGAATATCAGCTTCTCATTCTGAATTTTATGTGCCCTAACAAATTTTCCATTTTTTCATTTGGGGGGGGGAGCAAGGGGATATTTGAGGCCACACCTGACAGCACTTAGAAGCTTGTCCTGGCTCTACGCTCAGGGAACCGGATGTGGTGCTGGAGATCAAACAGGCTCCTGGCATGCAAGGCATGTGCATTTACCCCTGCTCTATCATCTCTCCAGCTCGGAAATTTCTATTTCTACCCTACAATGTACTTTTATTTATTTTTTATTCATTGGAGAAAAAAAAAGCAGCAACTGTGGATACGATTCCAGGATGAAAATTGACTAGATTATAAAGCTGCAATATGAATATCAATATTCAGAAAATGAATTTATATAAACATTGTTACATCTGATTTGCAGGGCTGCTAAGTCCTTGTCTAAGCATTAATTAAGCTTTTTGTTGCTTCAAGATCACACAGTCCAGACCTTTCCAGATCTATGATGCGGGCCAAAGAGTCAAAAAGGCAGCAGATGTAACTGGGGGGTCCTGATGGAGTTTCCGGAAGTACGGAGCGTGGAGCAGCTCCCCACCCTGACTCAAAAAAAAAAAAAAAACACCACCAGAGTCTCAGCTGAGGACCAGTACCTGAAATTACTCAGAGACTGGTGTCCTGCAGAGAATATACATGAGGCGGTGAAGTTGAGCCCTTGGCACAGCTGTAGTAGTGAGGAGTGGGTGCTGCTCTGGCTGCCTGGGTTTGGTGGGTATTAGACCCGCCTACCTCCCATGGGCACTCGGGTCTCCAGCAGTGGAGGCTGGCAAGTCCATAAGGTTTGGCCGCTTGGTATGTATCTCCCGGGAGATTTAGTGGAATTTATTGGGGCAGAGCAGTTAAGTGAGCAGCCACGGCAGCATGTACTTTTTAGAGAGAGGTAACCTGAGTTCTTGCTCACCCCCATTCTCTCTCCTTGCCCAAAGAAAAGGTAATTAACCATGACTGTGAAATATAGTCGGAATAATTTTCCTCATACATCCTCTTCATCTCCTCCCAAATATCCAGCTAGTGCTTGATGAATCAAAACTACCTGTTTCAACAGAATCGAAGACAAGGTCTACAGAACTGACAACTATGGAGGGCTGACGCTGGAGGGTTAGGCTGAGTGTGAACACTGTTGTGAAGGGTGTGGTGTTGGAACACTGCATGAGACTATCATTAACAGTAAAAACATGTTACCTAAAAGTCAAACCAAGCCTCTTTGGGGTCTTATATGTGGGATTTTTTTGGAGGGGGAGGTTTTGTTATTGTTTGGATTGGGAGTAGGAAGGTGAGAGCTGTTCGTTTGGGGCCACACACACCCCCAACAGTGCTCAGGTGCTACTCCTGCCTCCTGGCAAGTGCTCAAGAGTCCCTCCTGGTTGTGCTTCAGGGACCGTGACTTGTTTAGAATCCAACCAGGGCCTTGCCCACGAGCATGAACTAGCTTAGCCTACCTATCTCTCTCTCCCTCCTCCAAACTACCCTTTGCTCCAGATCTTTGTGTGTTTGGCTTTGAATTTCCGGCCAAGTGCTCAGGTCTTACTCCTGAGTCTGCCCTCAAAGATTACTGCTGATGGGGACTCCAGTGCAGGGGATCAAACCCGGGTCAGCAGTGTGCAAGACAAGAACCTGACCCACCGGATTATATCTCAGGCTCTGTCCCACAGCATTTTGCTTTCATGAACTTTATAGACCTCATTCCCATGACCTGATGAAATGAGGCTCTTTATGTTCCTGGAGCAAGCAGGTGTCCTTGGGCTCTACTTGCATGAGACAGGTCATATGGAAATTTTACTGGTGCCCACTTGAGCAAATCGATGATGAACGGGAAGACAGTGATCACTTTGGTAGTCAAGAGTCCTGGAAAAAATCACATGATCCAACTTGTCAGTCGGTGCTTGAATTCATTCACAACTTGTGCTCAGAATGACCCAAACTGGGCTTGGAAACCTCAGAGGTCAGGAACGAAGCACCTTTTCTGGCCACTCCATCTCACTTCAGGAAGCCTGGCACATTACCAACTAATAATCCCCATAATCCTGTTCGCATCTCTGAGGGTCACAGAGAAGAAACGGAACTTAATTTTTAATTTACACATAGTAGCTCTCCACTCTATCACCTTTCTGCTCTAATATTTTATTCCAAACAAACAACTTGACTGTGCCCTCAATTTCTCTTTAATGTTAATCATTAAAGACACAGTGATATTCATGAGCGAGTGGTTCTAAATTTACCTTCCTTTCAGTTTCATGCAGTGTGGAACAAAATTTATTGAATCTTCAATCAAATTCTGTCAGTCACATACAAATACCATATAATTTTCTGATCCTGAACCATCTCTTTTTAGGATTATAAGATATGGGTCAGGTGAAAACCTACACTGCTCTTAAGAGTCTATCATCTCCAGACACTGCACTTGTAAATTTATTCTCTCCTGGGGTTTCAGGAACATTTTTAAACAATAAAGAATAATTAAATATAGTCCATTTGGCACCTTCTCAAAGAGATGCTTAAAAACATTTATTCAATTTCACGTTTCAGAAGAAAATGAAAATTAATATTAAATTGAATTATCCCTCATGATTATTTATACATGGATTTTAATTTATATGACAACATTTACATTTGTTAAGCACAAAATGGAATTGAGCTGCAATTTTGCACTTATAATCTACTCCACTGCCAAACTAAATTCAGCTCAGATTAAACGACACATAAAATATAGATATACAGACTCTGACTTGTATTACCATTCCAACCAACTGCAAAATTATTTGAAACGCTTGTTGCCAAGTTGGAACGTTGCTACACATTTTGTTCAAGTCAATGTGCAATCGGAAAACTCTAATTTGAAAAGACAATTTTCTTAGCTCAGTCTGCTCTAGCACTGACTCACAATATTCCTTAAAATGTTACCACCATATATGATTAATCTCCAGTTGCCTAGAAGGGTCTCAGCTCTGCTAATCCATTTTTCCTCAAGGAGGGTTCATTCCTACCAATCATGCAAAAAATCCATCAAAATGATTAATAATTGTCTGCAACCTATGTGTACATGTTAAAGGAACACAGAAAAAAAATCAAAATTGGCTTGGAAATTACCTTTTGGCTTGATTAAATATGAAGGAAAGAAATAGGAAAAGTGTATATTACTACAGTCACAGGACTGTGAGCTGGCTTTGTATCACAATCATTATCAACAAATCTCCTTAAACCTGGAAACAGAGATAAGAGATGATAGTAGAGGGGTTAAGACCTGTTCAACATAGGTACTATCCCAGGCACTCCAATGTATCCTCCAAACCCATCAGGAGTGAGTTCCTGAGAGCAGAGTCAGAACTAAGCCTTGAGCAGAGTCAAGTATGTGTGTGTGGGGGAGGGCAGGGGTGAGAGGAAGGAGGAAGGAATGTGAAAAGCCACTAAGATACAAAATACTACTCTCATTTTACAAAAATAGAGACCATGAAAGATGAAATTACATACACAAGGTCACACACACAGGAGAAGCATCAAGACCTCTATTCATGAACCAGCTGCCAAACAAATAATTGAACCCCAGGACACTGAGTTGAAAAGGTACAAAACTTAGGTCCATTTGGAACCACAGGTGAAAACAGGGTAGCCGAGCGATAGCCCAGCGGTAGGGCATTTGCCTTGCACGCGGCCGGCCTATGCCGCCACGGTTTGATCCCTGGCATCCCATATGGTCCCTCGAGCACCGCCAGGAGTAATTCCTGAGTGCAGAGCCAGGAGAAACCCCTGAGCATTGCCGGGTGTGACCCAAAAAGCAATTAAAAAAAAAAAAAAAGAAAACAGGGTGTTTGTGGATGCTATTAGATAAGATGAGGTCATACTTGACTAGGGTGGGAGCCGAATTCAATATGACTAGTGTTCCCATAGAAGAAGATACTCAGAGACATAGACACCTGGAGGAAGAGTTCTGTGCAAAGCAGGGCAGAAACATAAGTGAGGGTGGGCACAAACAAGGTGCACCAATGATAGCAGCCACTGCCAGAGGCTGAGACACAGGAGAATTCTTCCTGGATTCTTCCCTGGCTTCACTACAGGAAATGCACTGCTATTCACACCTGGATTCACACATCTAGGGTTCGGAACCATGACAGATGATTTATGACTGCTTTTAAGCCAGTTTGTGATAGAAGCCTAAAGAAGCCAATACACCTGCAAAGAGAGGGCATAGGAACCTAAGCACCAGTGCAATGTTCAGTCCACAAAGAGACAGAGGAACAAACCATCTGAAAACCACCTAGAACTCCCACGTCAGTGTCAAGAACCAAACACTGCTGTATTTCCAGCTCCTTGTGTCCCAACTGGCAACTCTGATAAGCTCTGAGACCTCTACACAAACAGGAAACATCTGGTGATGCTAGACAGAAGTGATTTGCAAATTACTGTCTCCCTACAGTCTGAGCGGTGCTTAGATCAAATCTGATTACTCTATACTAGGCTGCAAGTTTGATCCCAAGATCTCAGATTCCTGTGCCTGAGCAGAAGATTCTCAGTGCTTCTACAAGGGGCCTATCCTTGCTCACTGTTTTACATACGCATCCATCCTTCTACACACACCTATAGTTATCAACCCTGAATTCGATAATGGTAAGCAGTAGACAGCATAAAACCTCCAAAGTTGTTGTTCTTGTCCTTAAACAATACACTGAGAAATATTGCCTCCTCCCTTTAAAATATTCTGAGTCATTTCATATGTGGCATGAGCTACAATGGACAGGATATGAGAATTACCAAGGGGCCATGACATGAGATCGGTCAGTTACATGAAGCTAGACAGACTGTGCCGGACACAGGGCACTTGGGCACAAAACACACCTGGGCACAGTGCAGCCCTGACCATGTGCACGGTCTCACAGGAAAAGTGTTATTTTCTTATTACCACAAAAAAGAAATTGGAACCAGCAGCAGCACTGAAACTGTAGAGAACAGGGGCCAGATTTTACATGCAGCATCAATGACTTTGGACTTTACATTAAGAGTAATGGGAAATAATTGAAGAGGTTTTAAAGGATTAAATTCAGCTCCCTGGGGAGCAGAGACAGTAATTTACCAATGTGATTTCAATCACTTATGTAATGTTAAAATAATTCAAGGAAATGTATAAATAATTGAAGCTCAGACCATCTGTAAAAATGCCATTTTGGCTTTTTACCAATTGACATGCATTTAAAAGCTTGATGAAAAATGTAAGATTTTTTTTAATTCTTTTAACTTTAGAAGAATTTAAATAGGCTATTAATCAGCTGCTCTTTCACTTGACTGAAGTAAGATCACACGCACTTTACAAATCTGTCTTTCCACAAATCAAGCTCTTTCCTTCCAGGAAACTACTAAAATGCTCCTATGAAAAAAGGTTAGTCTGCAGAAAAAGGGTCTGCAATCTCCCATCCAAGTAAACTTGGAAAATTTAACATGTCACTCTAAGATAGATAAGTCCCACCTCACAAATTTCTAACGTCAAATCAAGTAAGGAAATCAATGGGAGATAATCTATACAATCCAGAGATTTCTAAGCAGAAATCAGGTCTTGGACAAGAAAAATACAGGGGCCGGAGCGATAGCCCAGCGGTTAGGGAGTTTGCCTTGCACGCCGCCGGCCCATGCCGGCCCGGGTTCAATCCCGGCATCCCATATGGTCCCCCGAGCACCGCCAGGAGTAATTCCTGAGTGCAGAGCCAGGAGAAACCCCCTGAGCACTGCCGGGTGTGACCCAAAAAGAAAAAAAAAAGGAAAGAAAAATACTACACGGTAAGGCACTTACCTTGCATGTGGTCAAACTGTGTTCAATCTCCAGCATTATATATAGTCACTGGAGCCCACCAGGAATGATCCCTGAACACAGAGGCCAGAGTAAGGCCTGATCACTGCTGGGTGTGGCAAAAATTAACAAAATAAATAAAAAGTACTGGAAGCCAGGAGGTCTCAGCATCTGCAGACACCATGAGGCCAGCCCATAAACAAGATCATCTCAAGTCTGCTGAGAGCAAGTTTTCTGTATCTCTGATCACATACAGTGTACCACAAAATCTCTCTCTCTTCAGAAAGTTTAGGAAATGCATCATCTTAGAATCCCCCCAATCGCTGATCCAAACTTTGGCTTTTCTTTCATAGCACATCAGAACATAGAGATGTGAGCTGGACAGACAGTACAGCATCTACTATCTCTGACCTGGGTTCAATCCCTGGAATCATGCATGGACCCCACAAGGCCTGCTAGAATTAAGCCCTAAAAAATAGCCAGAGGAGACCCAAAAACCAACAAACAAAAAGAATATGCAGAAGTGCCTCTTTCATAGGACCACTGTGGGGATTTATAGGTAAATATATACAAAATGCTCAGAACATGCCAGGCACATAGTTTATTGTGAAATTAAAGCTAGTAGGATATTAGAGAGAATAAGGGTTTAAGCTGCTTGCCTTGTATGCAGCCAAACTCAATGTAATGCCCAGTATAACAAATGGTCCCACAGGTTCCACCAGGAATGACCCCTGAGCAGATTCAGGAGTAACTTGGACACTGCTGGGAGTAGCCCCCAAGATAAAGATAATGATGATGATGATAATGATGATGATGATGATGATATCACTATCACTATCTTCCTGTTCATCATCAATTTGCTTGAGCAGGCTCCAGTAACATCTCCATATGTCCTGTCTCATGCTAGTAGAGCGCAAGGGCATCTGCTCACTCCAGGAGCATAAAGAGCCTCAAACCATTATGAGGTCATGGGAATGACCTAACATAACTGTTACTGGTATTTGGCATATCAAATATGACACGGGCAGCTTGCCAGGCTTGCCGCTGCGGGTGGCATACTCTTGTAGTCACCTCTAAATACAGCATTTATTGATGAACTGCGGCCGCAAGCGGCCGCGTGAGCTGGGCTGTGATAGGCTGGTCTGCTGGGTGGAATAATAATGGTTACATCATCATCATCATCATCATCATCATCATCATCATCATCATCATCATCATCATCATCATCATCTTTGATTTTGTTGAGACCGAAGCAGTCATTGAAGCCCTACAACAGGGCTTCAACAGGGCGTTCAAAGCCAATACATCAAGATACTTCGTGAGCTGTATTACAGATTCACCACCAGGATCTCACCATTCTACAAGGAAGTGATCGTTGATGTCAAAAGAGGAGTTCAGCAGGGTGATACCATTTGACCAAAACTCTTCAGTGCCAACCTCGAGAACGCCATGTGACAATTTGAATGGGAAGGAATGGGAGTAAAGATAGACTGTCTACAACTACACCACCTCCGCTTTGCTGATGACATTGTTCTAATAACACCAAACATTAGCCAAGCGGCACAAATACTGGCTGACTTCGACCGAGAATGTGGAAAGATAGGTCTACAGCTGAATCTCAACAAAACTATGTTCATGAAAATGAACTAGTTCCAGAGGCCCCATTCACTCTCCACGGAACAAACATCTCTGAATGTAGCAGTTATGTGTACTTAGGTCGAGAATTCAACATGATGAATGACCTAAAATCTGAGTCGTGCAAGAGGAGGAGAGCAAAAGAGAGCAGCATGGAACGCCTTCAACAGCACCAAAGAAATAGCTAAAAAGACAAAGAACCTCTGGCTCCGAACAATCTCTTCAACTCCACCATTCTCCCTGCATTAACATACGCCTCAGAGACCTGTGCCCTATGAAAAAAAAATGAGAATGCTATTCGGGTCTCCCAAAGAGGAATTTAAAGAGCTATGCTTAGAATATCACGCCTCACTCAAGTGAGAGAAGGAATCGGAGTTCCGACCTCCGTCGCTTTTCCAGAGTCAGGGAAGCTGCCTCGTTTGCCAAGGCATCAAAAAATCAGATGGGCTGGACATGTAATGCGATTTGGAGATGAGCACTGGACTAAAACCGTTACCGACTGGATCCCACGGGGACGCCATAATATCACGTGGTCGCCCACCTACAAGATGGTCAGACTTCTTCGTCAAGACACTGAACAAAAGGTTTGAGGCTGCTCTTATTCCTGAAGCAACCAGATGCCATTGGGCTACATTGGCACGTGATAGGGTCAAATGGAAATGTTATTGGCACCCGCTCAAGCAAATGGATGAATAACGGGACGGTAAGTGATCAAGTTAATAATAATAAGAAGAAATTAATATTATTAATTAATTGATGTTACTTTATTAATAATAATAAATTAGGGGCCAGAACGATAGTCCAGTGGTAGGCCATTGCCTTGCATGTGGATGACCTGGGTTCAATCCCCAGCATCCCATATGTTCCCCGAGCACCACCAGGAGTAATTCCTGAATGCAGAGCCACGGGTACCCCTGAGCATTGCCAGGTGTGACCCAAAAAGCAAATAATAATAAAAATAACAAGAACAACAACAACAACAGCAACAATAATAATAATAACAACAACAATGATAATAATAATAAATTACTTGTATCACTTGTCTTCTCCTGTTCATTGATTCACTCAAGCCGGCGCCAGTAACGTCTCCATTTGTTGGAAATGAGGTCCAATATTGTTACTGTTTTTGGCATATCAAATACACCATGGGTAATAAATTAAAGTTAACTAGTATTATTTTTTATTTACATATCATCATGATAAATTTCCATAGGCAAACTCCCAGAGATGACGTAAATCTGTTGGGTTTTATGCACTTCAGACTTTCCCCAAACAGTATGTCCAGTGAATCTCTGAATCTCTCCATATAACACTGATTCCCTATGGGGCCCAGGCCACTTAAGGCTCAGTCTGGGGTAGACTGCCCAAGCTTGACGCTTCACCTGCATATTATCAGCACTTAGTAGTTTGAAGAAAGATTTTATTTATAATTTCAGCCACAAGAAGGCAGAAGAAGAGAAAACAGCCGCATGCTGAAGCATCTTTCTGTTTTCCAATTACACATCTCTTGAACTGTCCTTGCTATTTCCTTTGGAATTCAACTACAATGTTATGAAAGGCCTCAATTCAGGCAGTGTTTTATAAAAACTGATTGAAAAGGCACCACACATAGATATGGAATTAAACAAAGTATACCTTCCCCAACAAGAGCAATTATAGGTAACTCTGAGCCAGTGCAAACATAATACCTGAGTGAAGAGCTAGAGAGAAACAATGAGAATGTTGCATATAATAGTAAGGCAAATAGCTATTTCTTTTTCTATGAAGATAACCAAAAACATTAACCCTCCTTTAACAACTAGATTATGTTGGTTCGATTGAGGAAACTCACCCAGAACTCCACCCAGCAGAAGAGCTGATCACAGCCCCTGGATCATCGAGACCCTGCAGCAGTCTTTTTCAAGCCCAGCCCAGATATGCTGATCCAGAGACTCACATACATAGGGCAGAGCTGCTACCGCCTCCCTGTGCCCAGCTGATCACGAGGCACCCAGGAGGGTGGCAGGTTCTAGCCCTGGCCCGCCACCCTAGCAGAGCCTCACAAGAAGCCAGAGAGGTCCTCCAACTCCATGAGGGCTGCCATCTTCCACATCCGGACCCCCCTCTCATCTGAACTCCACCCAGCAGAAGAGCTGATCACAGCCCGCTCACGTGGCTGTGCGGCTCATCAATTAATGCTGGAGATCAGAGGTGACTACAAGAGTATGCCACCCACACGGCAGAGCCTGGCAAGCTACCGTAGTATTTGATATGCCAAATACCAGTAACAATTATAGACCTCATTCCCATGACCTGGTGGAATGATTTCAGACTCATTATGTTCCTAGAGCAAGCAGATGCCCTTGGGCTCTGCTAGCATGTGACAGGACAGATGGAGATGTTACTGGTACCCGCTCGAGCAAATCAATGATGAATGGGAAGACAAGTGATACAAGTGATTGAGGAAAATGAAGAACTTCATTCTAATAAAACACACACTTCTAGGGTCATTACTACCCATAATGATAGAACTGACTCGCTCTTTATAATGAACCTTTGAGGTACATACTTTTTCTCCCTTTCTCAGATAAGCAAAGTAAGGCATCAAGTATTAAGTATCTTACCCAAGTCAGGGGCTACAGAGATAGTACAGCAGTGAGGATGGTTGCTTTGTAAGCGCCCACTTGAGTTCAGTTCCCTGCATCCCATAAGATCCCCTGAGCCCCATCAGGAGTGTTTTTTGAGTGCAGACCCAGGAGTAACCCCTGAGCATCACTAGGAGTGGTCCAAGAACAGAAAAAAAAAATCTTACCCAAGATTCAAATCAAAAAACTACAACTCCCGAAGTTAATGTTCCAATCTAGTATTTCTCCACCGGGGCCATCTGGCCTCTCTATGGACCCCAGAATGAAGGCCAGAAGCAAAAATCTTGTGACCAGAGGAGCATGGCTAGGGACCAGGGTTCCCAGCAGTTGCACTGTGGCCAGGGCCCACAGGATGGTCCGCAGGGGGCCACAGTCAGAAAAAAGGTTGAGAAACAGTTTTCAACACCACTGTACGTGGTAACTACTAAATGCCATTTAAATGTTAAATATCGTGACTTGTGTGCTTGTCCCTAGGGGCCACAAACTTGATTGAGGCATTGTTGCTCACACCAAAGAAGCCACACTCAACAATGCAAGATGCTGTCAAAGGTTAGAGACTCACACAGACAAGTGTGTGAGCAATTCTGCACAAGTGCACTACCCTGTGCACAACCCAGTCCCAAATCCAGGCTCTGTAGAGGATTTATGTCCACCATTACTGACACAAATATTAACCAAGCTTCAAGCACTCACAAGCCATCATCACCACTTTCATACTGAAAAGCTGTTTCCTATTTTTGGAAATGAACAATGTTTTCAGCTGGGATTCATTTGATCCAAAAGGAAATGTGATTGCATTACTGTGACAGGAAAATAAATAATGAGGCAAGCAGGTGATGTGTTGTTGTTGTTGTTGTTGTTGTTTATTGGAGGGATGAATAGGGGACTCCCTGGCAATGAGTTCTTTGGATATAATAAAACCAAGACGGGGTTTAAAGAAGTTACTCTATCACTAGCTCTAAAGCAGCTAAAAGCATTATTGCAGGACCCACTTTGTGGACAGAGACCAATAAAACTCTACGTGGTGCCAGAGAAGACTTTAGAGAAGGCTGTATCCCACTCCTGAGGAACAAAGGGTTGTGGTCAACAAAAGTCTCCAGCTCTTCCCATTGACAATGCCATAACAATGGACTTTTATCTACATCAAAAGCCCCACCTGCGGACAGCTTGGGAGAAAACCTATAAAGCCAACTTTGCAAAGGCAAACATGTGCCTCCCCATTCTGAGGGCTGGCCCATGACTCCACCTGAGGTGTGGGCTCTCAGCTCTCTCCACCTCTGGAGTTCCTTCTCCCTCCCTCCTCCCTTCCTCATAAACTATAAATAAAGCAGTTTTACTTCTTTCTTCTCATCCTGAAATTCTTTTCTGGAAAGGCAAGACGATGACACCAAAAGCCTCAAAGTAAGGTCTAGCAACCGACTTTCCTGTTCTGTAAAGAACAATTCCTTGCTCCAGCCTCAGGCCCTGGTTCCTCAAGAAATCAGCTAGAAATCATTTCCCATATGGTGCAGATCAAGAAGGCTTCAGGTGCAACCTGCCAGCTTCCTTGTGGGGTTGTGAGACATGGGGTCTGCCCGTGTAGAGGACAGACTTCATCAGTCCTAGATTTTCTCAGGTACTTCCTGAAAGGCCAAGGTGGGTAGAGAGGGAAGCAAGACTTTCATGCCTGCCTTCTTCTCACTTCACATAAGTAGCCTTTACCAGTATCAACTAAGCTAAATGAAAGAGAACTCTAAGGGGCAGAAAGACAGTGCAGTGAGTAGGGAGCTTGTCATCCAGGCAGTCAATCCGGGCTCCATCCCCAGCAGCCTATATGGTCCCCTGAGACCCACCAGGTGTGATCCTGAGTGCAGTCAGGAATAAGCCCTGCCAGATGTGGTCTGAGAGAGACAGACAGAGACATAGAAAGAGACAGAGAGAGAGGGAGGGAGGGTTTAAAACAAAAAAGAAACAAGGCTTTCAAAAGAATTACTTCCAGCTAAAATTTGCCATCTAGGGGCCGGAGCGATAGTCCAGCGGGTAGGGCGTTTGCCTTGCACACGGCCGACCCGGGTTCAATCCCCGGCATCCCATATGGTTCCCTGAGCACCGCTAGGAGTAATTCCTGAGTGCAGAGCCTGGAGTAACCCCTGAGGTGTGACCCAAAAAAAAAAGCAAAAAAAAAAAAAATCTGCCATCTACAAAGGGTCTAACACATAATTCTCCCCCAGGCTCCATCCTTCTTTTCTAAAGCTATGGATGTGCAAGTGTTAAAGCATATCAAAGACCCCCATTGATAGCAAAATGAACCCATCTCTTGAGCAGATCACACTGGCTGAAAGGGAAGTGTGAAGAGAGGACAGGTTCCCTGGTGAGATCAATGCCCGCTCCTGCCACACATGTGGACAGCCGCCAGTCCCCTCAAGAGGCCTGAGGCAGTCCCACACTTTGCTTCAAGGAGTACTAAAAACTAGAGATGTCACTAAAGCAGATTTATTTGTCAATAAATCAAGTTGCTGCTGTAACAGCTGCACATTGTTGAAACCACAGAGACAAATGGAAAGTGCTTCTCCGAGGTTCATCCATCCAGGTTTCAGTGGCAGGAGGAGGGGAGACCTGTAGGGCTGGCAGACCAGCGTGTGGGTAGAACCCTGGGTTAGCTGGGCGGACCACAAGATCAACCAGAGGCAAGAAGGTGCCATGGGCCCACGAGGGCAAGGCTGCACACGCTGCATTCCTAACCTGTTAGGAAACAAATCAAGGCAAGGAAGGGGCACTCTGTGCTCTGGGGCCAGGCAGACCACACCAGGTGCTCGGAAATGCAACCACTTAGCACAGCATGTCCCTTCAGAAGAAGCAATCAACAGTGGTGAAAGGTCTGAAAATGAGGCTATTTGAGTAATATTACCAAGCTGACTTAAAAAGGGCAACCCAAGTCCCTCCTCATTCATAATCCAAATGTGTTTTTCCCAGCGATTTCACTCGCACACGCAGCAATCTTGGCTCTTACATCCATGTACTATGCATCTCCTGCTTCCGTGAGAATTCCAACGTTTTAGTGTTTTGTTTACGGACGCAACCCAGCAAGCACAACGGCTCACATAACTGATGCTCAGTAAGCCGGATGAATTAAGGAATTATTGCTTAAGAGTCTGGAAGTGTTACAAGTGGAAAAGAGAAAGCTTAGAGAAAATACAATTAATTCTTTAAACATCTGAACTGTTATATTAAGCAGCGAGTATAACAACATAGTGATGATAAGATTATCAGATCTTCTACTTATAAGCAACTTTACTCACTCTATGAATAACTGCAGTTTTTATAACTATAGAGATTCAGAATCCATCCCAACAAAGACTCCAAAACTATGTTTCGAATGATTGATAATCCACGTACTGGTAAATGGAAAGAATACACTGAGATTGTGGCCCAAAAAGCACCCCTAGGAGCAACCCCCAAATAATAATCAGGAGGTAGGAGGTTGCTCCTGAGCAATACAAGGGCAGGAAGGAAGGAAGGAAAAGAAGGAAGGGAGGGATGGAGGAAGTAAAGGAGGGAAAGAGGGGAGGGAAATGGAAGAAGGAAGGAAGGAAGAAAGGAAGGAAGGAAGGAAGGAAGGAAGGAAGGAAGGAAGGAAGGAAGGAAGGAAGGAAGGAAGGAAGGGATGGAGGAAGTAAAGGAGGGAAAGAGGGGGAGGGAAAGGGAAGAAGGAAGTAAAAAGAGGGAAAGAGGGGGAGGGAAAGGGAAGAAGGAAGTAAAGGAGGGAAAGAGGGGGGGGGGAGGGGAAGAAGGAAGGAAGGAAGGAAGGAAGGAAGGAAGGAAGGAAGGAAGGAAGGAAGGAAGGAAGGAAGGAAGGAAGGAAGGGAGGGAGGGAGGGAGGGAGAGAGGGAGGGAGGGAAGGAAGGAAGTATGGAAGGAAGGAAGTATGGAAGGAAGGAAGAAAGGAAGGGAGGGAGGGAGGAAGGAAGGAAGGAAGGAAGGAAGGAAGGAAGGAAGGAAGGAAGGAAGGAAGGAAGGAAGGAAGGAAGGAAGGAAGGAAGGAAGGGAGAGAGGGAGGGAGGGAAGGAAGGAAGTCTGGAAGGAAGAAAGGAAGGGAGGAAGGAAGGAAAGAAGGAAGGAAAGAAGGAAGGAAGGAAGGAAGGAAGGAAGGAAGGAAGGAAGGAAGGAAGGAAGGAAGGGAGGGAGGGAGGGAGGGAGGGAGGGAGGGAGGGAGGGAGGGAGGGTATAAAAAACTCTTAAAACTCCCAATTCCAACAAACCATTATCCATTCCCACTTAAATTATATTATCAGTCAAGATAATTTAGTGAATGTGGAACCCAGAGGTGTCAAGAGTCGCCTATACAATCGGTGACACCAGACAATCAACTTTATACAACTCCTGTTTTCAGAAGCTTTAGATTAGGCACTTATTAAGTTGGCCACAATGGGAGTGTTTACACAAAGGTAACTGGCAAATGCTCTAACTCAATAATCCCTGCAGGATGTTAACCTTTAACAAGATAATCCCTCATTACACTTAACAGAATTTGGGGTAACAGCAACATAAGACCCACTTTGAACTGAAAGAGCTCTTCAGGTGGGAACCAGTAGCACAGCTCAGACACTGGACAGGGGTCAGATGTAGCCTGTCAATCCCCAACATCCTAGACTCAATTATCCTCTGGGGCAAGAGCTCTCAGCTCTGCCAGTCAGCGTGTGGCACATTGTCGCAGTACTCAGTTCTCCAACTCCAATTGCTTCCTTTCACAGAGGAGTCTAGTTCAATTTTATAAAATTCTATAAAATCCCATAAAACCAGTTGGGCCACATTTGGGCCTAATTTCCATGATTCTAATCTCTGGAGAAAAGGGGTCAATGCCTTCCTTATATATAAAAGGTGCAGCTTCTCTTTTATTAAAATCTCCCTTTCAAATACAAATACCACAACAATGGGAGCTGTTACATAAGGAAAACCACACCTTGAGGAGACTTTATCGTTCCACCCTCCAGGTTAAACAATGAAATCATTCCAGTTTTTCAATGTACCCTGAAAATGACAGAGAACAGTTTTAATGACTGGAGTACCTGGGTTATACAGGAGAGAAAAACAATGGGTGGGAGGAACCTCAGTTATCAACTGTTGATTTCCAAGCTCAGGAGAAGAACCTGTTTATAAAACACTCAAACTCCTCTTCAGTCTAATTCAAAATTCATTCCACAGTGCCCACTCCCTCGCTGATAAAGCCAAGCCCTCAGAGAACAAAGGCAAAGATTTTTTTAAATAATCTTCTGATTGAAGAATTTCGTGTGATGCACATTGGGAACTCTCAATTTCTCCCCCAAGTAACTTAGACCCTTTCCAACTATAAAGCTATAAAAGTGGGAAAACCAAAAGAAATCCCCACAAACAATATAGCACAAAAACATACAGCTTGCATGCAAGGGAGATAATCCAACTTGGAGTAATAATACAGGATGGGAAGCCGAAAGGCACCCAACAGCTATAAAGTAGAAACCCTGGGGTCAGAAACCCTGAGTCCATTATTTGATAGTCTGTGACTTGGAAAAGCTTACTAGGCCATGTGTGTATCTCACAGCTTCCTTGGGAAGAATGTACCAATTCATAAATGTCTAATTAGTTTCTTTAAAAATGATTAGGTCAAAGAGGCAGTACGGGGGTGGGGAGGAAGAACTTGCCTCAAATGTGACTGACCCCGGTTCAAATCCCCAGCATCACCATGAGTGACCTCTGAGCACAAAGCCAAGAAGAAGGGCATTTGCATGCGGCCAACCCAGGTTTGATCCCAGCATCCCATATGGTCCCTCAGCAACACCAGAAGTAATTCCTGGGTGCAGAGGCAGGATTAACCCCTGAACGTCTCCAGATAAGACTCAAAAAAGAAAAAGAAAAACAACTTTGCTATATTGTTCAAGGAGAAAGAATTTCAGACATCCTGGTTCTAAATTACTTGTGGAAAAAAAGACTATCAGAATTGTCTCATTCAGCAGGAATTATAAGACAATGTTTCAGTTTACAACACCCAGAAGGAAATTATTTCTTTTCTTTTTTTTTTTTATGGGATGCCGGGAATCGAACCCGGGCTGGCATGGACCGCCGCGCGCAAGGCAAACGCCCTACCCTCTGGGCTATCGCCCGCCCCTGGAAGGAAATTATTTCTTTCAGTCTCTACCTTTCAAATGCATGTTTAAGGTGATAAATTGGAATGAGCAGAAAAATATGCTTTCCTTACAAATGTCCTAAGTACACTGTTCACTTGATGACTTGACATCCCGTTATTTGTCAATTTGCTGGAGCAGACACCAGTAACGTTTCCATTTGTCCCTTTCACATGCCAGTGTAGCCCAATGGCAGCATCTGCTTGCTTCAGGAATACGAAGAGCTTCATAATGTTCGTTCAGGATCTTGATGAGGAAATCTGACCATGCTCTAGGTGGGCGGCCACGTGATCTTTTGACATTCCGTGGGATCCAGTCGGTAATGGCTCTAGCACATTATTATTCTTCGATTTTATTATTACTACTTTACTACATTTTATTCTTTTGGCCAATATTTTGGCTACAACGTATGTAACAATTCTTTTTTACCTGCAAATACTAAAGCTTTTTTTTTTTTAACTTTTTTAGGTCATACCTGGTGATGCTCAGGGGTTACTCCTGGTTCTGCAATCAGGAACACTCCTGGCAGTGCTCAGGGGAACAGAGGGAATGCCAGGGATCAAATCAGGAATGGAATTATTTTGCCATTCTTAGATGTTTGTTGCCTTTTTTTTTTTTATATCTATCTCTATCTCTCTATATTTTTAATTTAGGCACTGTGGTTTACAACTCTGTTAATGTAGAGTTTCATCCCTAGCACGTTCCGGCACCACGCCCTCCATCAGAGCATCTGTTTCCTCCCTCCATTGTCCTAGGTGTTTCCCCCACTCCCCAAACTTCCTATTAAAACTTGTTTCCTACTGAACTCGTCCTCAGTCTGTTCCCTTTGGGCATTTATTATTCAATACGACGCTTCATTATATCCAACATATAAGGGAGATCATTCTGTGTCTGTTATTTTCTTCTAACTTCACTCAGTACCATACCCTCCAGGTCCATCTATGTAGCAGCATATTTTTTTTATTTTATTTTTATTTAATTAGAAAAAAGTGGCAGATGCTCATACAACTCTAGAATTAAAATTGGTTCAATAACAAAGCTGCAATATTAGTATCAACAGATCTAGAAAATAAATTTATGTGAACCTTGTTATATCTGATCGCAGGGTTAAGTTCTTGTCTAATAATTTATTAAGCTTTTTGTTTATAGCAGCAAACTGTATGATTTCATCTTCTCTTAGAGCCAGATCATTTTTTTTTTGGGGGTCATACCTGAGGATGGTCTGGGGTTACTCCTGGCTCTGCCCCTCAGGAATTACTTCTGGTGGTGCTCAGAGGACCATATAGGATGCCGGGGATCAAACCTGAGTCGGCCAAGTGCAAGGTATAAGCCCTATCCACTGTACTATCGCTCCAGCCCAATAGCCAGAACATTTTATAAGTGTGTGTATATGTACCATATTATCACCTTTATTCAGTCATCTGTCCTCGGACAAAACATCAAAAAGCAGTGATCAATCAAAATTCAAAACAAAATCTTTAAGAAGGATATACAGAACTATCCATTCTTTCAGTAAAAAAATTATATTGCATTATATTGAATTATAATTGTGGATAGAGGAGGCTCTCCCAAGTGGTATTAAAGGCAATAGAATGACTGTTATCTCCATTGGTAAAACCTACTAAAATTCATTCAGATTCCCCTCCATGGTAAATTATTACCTCTCAGGTTTCAGAGAGAACCCTAGCAGACAGCACATTAGCAAGGACTGTATGATCATAAACAATCAGCACTTAAAATAGTGTGGAGTAAAAAACAAAAAAGGCTTTCTTAGACAGTCTTTTTATACTTTCAAGTATACTGTGAAAATGATAAATGGGTTGAATTTACTGAGAGCAGAATCTAGGTACGAAGCTGAGACTAGCACATGGAATAATTAGATAGCAATTAGGGTTACAAATTTACTCTAAGTGCAATACAGGTTCAGAAAAAAAACTGAGTGGGTGAGCAAGGGAAATCTTTCTCCTCTCTTTACAAAAAAAAGTTTTAGATTACAGTAGCATCTTTATTTCTACTTATTTTCAGTTTTTTTTTTTTTCCCCATGGGGAAGGGGTCAGATTCTGCAGTGCTCAGGGGCTATTCTTTGGTTTGTAGTCAGTGCTCAGAGGACCAGACAGGGTAGCCAGGATCAAACTCAGGTTGGCCATAAGCAAGGCAAGCTCCTTAACCCTTGAACTATCTCTCTGTCCCTGATGATCTTTAAATGACAAAGATGGAAATAGAGGATCCAAAAAGTGAAGATAGGGGCAGGAGCGATAGCCCAGCAGGTAGGGTGTTTGCCTTGCACTTGGCCGCCTGTGCCGGCCTGGGTTCGATCCCGGCACCCATGTCGTCCGTCGAGCACCGCCAGGAGTAATTCCTGAGTGCAGAGCCAGTAAAAATCCCTGAGCATTGGCGGGTGTGACCAAAAAAGCAAAAAAAAAAAAAAAAAAAAGTGAAGATATTGAGCAGAGACAAAGACTTACATTTTCTTTTATATATATATATATATATATATATATATATATATATATATATATATATATATATATATATAAAACACATCAGCTTGGCAAAGAAGAAAGGATCCTAGACATACCAGTCAAGAGAAAGAAAATTCAGCAAGATCTGAATTAAACTGGTAAAAAAAAATTAAATCTCCAATTTTTCCACCTGGACTGTCTCTTTCATCCTGAAGCTGAGCCTGTTTGTACAGCACACTAAAAGCATAGCGCATACCCCGGGCACGGGTGACTAAGCTAGAGGAAGAATTCCTGTGAGAAAGTTAACGCACCAAAATCAAGGAGCCCTGCATTATGGGAGTTGTCAACGGAATGGGAGTCAAACAGCATGAAAAACACTCTCAAGCCCTTTACAGACCCCAGCCTGCCCCTCCCTTCCCCTTTCCCCTCGATTTTCTGATTTTCTGTGACTCCCCAGTGTTGCAGGACTCCTAAGGGCCTCTGCATCTGCTCTGGATTACCTCCTGCAAATCACTTCGTAGATAAGGGGTAGTCTAAATGTGGCAGTTTATCTGACCATGTATGCTGTACTAGCTGGTATAAATATTCTCCCAAGCTACCACAGTCATCGTGGGACTAGCTAGATCTTACCAGCATATTAGCCTGGCAACGTAGGACCCCTAAGTAATTAGACCAGAGAGAAATGCTCTTTGCTTTCAAGCAAACAAGCATGGCTCCCTGATACACTCAAAGGCAACTAAAATATAAAATTACAATAAAGTAGAAGAGACTTGTGAAGGCTTGGAGAAATATTTAACCGGCATTAGTATTAGTCTTTGGTACAGAGACATGCCATCTCAGAAACCCCCTTCTCTACCCTATAAAAGGCATTCCCAGGCAGATCTTGGCTCAAAACATTAACATACTAAAGGGCCTAGGTGAGGTGCAGGGAGGGATTACCTAAGGGCATTTGATCCTCCCTGTTTTCCATAACAGTGGGAGGAAGGTCTGAGTTGCAGGGGTATAAACTAGCCGGTTTCCTCTCTCCTGCGCTTCTGTGTGGGCTCTCTCTTTGTGAGTGCTCACCCTTCTTGGGATTCTTGTCTTCTCCTTTTACAGGGCCTTTACACGTGGTGGCCGCCATCTTGGCCTACACGTGGCTGGGGGTTCTAGCCTGGAATCCTAAGCACCGGGCTTTTCCTTTTGCTGATTTGTATGCCTGAACCTGTGATAAGTAAAGCCTTTTAAAACTGCATCGGATTCCTGAGTTTTCATCCATTCCTCGCCGGCTCGGAGGTAGAAGGGAACTCGCTTCCTGGCACTGTCGGGGACCCCGCGGCACGCCCGACACCCCAGCATGGTCAATTCAGTGTTCAACTAAAGAAATACCTCCTCAGGCCCAACTGCCTTGCCAGGAAATTGTTTGGCAATTGACTGTTTCCTGGAGATACCCTGCCCACAGGGAGAGGCGAGGTGGTCCCAGGCAGGAACTGACTGAACCACCAATCCCATGGAGGTTCCAGTGACCCCACAGGGTGAGGTGAGCACGTGACAGGGTGAGCTAGAACAATCCACTGCTCATGCCCACTACAGAGGGTTTTAAAACCACATCTTGGGACCGGAGCGACAGCCCAGCGGGTAGGGCGCTTGCCTTGCACACGGCCGGCCAGTGCTGGCCTAGGTTCGATCTTTGGCATCCCATATGGTCACCTGAGCACTGCCAGGAGTAATTCCTGAGTGCAGAGCCAGGAGAAACCCCTGAGCATTACTGGGTGTGACCCACAAAAGAAAAAAAAACCCACATCTTATTTTTATAGCCAATTTTTTTTCTTTCCAACTTAACTCTGAAAAACAGGGAAGTTGGTTGTCTTTATTTCTTATGGCAGTTCAATATTTACTAACAGACTGGATAATTGGAAAAAAATTCTCAGTAGCTTAAAATTGTCTTTCTTGCTTGTAGTTGAACTTTGTTGGCAACTACTACAGGTGGTCGAGTAAGATGGAGAGATAGTACAGTGGGTAAGGTGACTGCTTTGCATGCAGCCGACCTGGGTTTAACTCCCTGAATCTCATATGCCCTATGAGCCTGAGTAGTGATTCCTGAGTGCAGAGCCAGGAGTGAGCTCTGAGTACCACCGGATAGAGCTCCCAAACAAACAAGCAAAAGGAATAGTCAGTGGAGGAGAGTCATCTCAGCACATAATTTGCAAGCAGGACTCAGGGGTTGATCTCTAAAAAGTGCTTGGTCTGCACTGCTTTGAGTGACCTTGAGCACTGACCTAGGAGTACAGAGCCCTGAGCACCGCTGCAAAACGTGCATTCACCTCTGCCTCCAATCCCAGAATATACTTCTTATGCTTCATTCAAAGGACAGAGAGGATGGAATTACATAGAAATAGAGCCGATTTTTAAAGGGAAAATGAAGCCGGAGGGATAGCACAGAGGGTAGGGCATTTGCCCTGCATGCGACCTACCCAGGTTGGATCCCGGGCATCCCATATGGTCCCCCAAACACCACCACCAGGAGTAATTCCTGAGTGCAGAGCCAGGAATAACCCCTGAGTGTTGCTGGGTGTGACCCCAAAAAGGAAAAAAAATAATAAAAACTTTTAAATAAAGAAAAAATGATTGGCTGTCAGAATCTATGGAATATGGTCTCAAAGGCACTGTAGCTCAAATCTGGTGCAAGAACAAATCTGTTCAATCCCTGGAATCATGTTTACTGCCTAAACTTTAGCCCTGGGAATAACGCTATTATAGGAAAAAAGGCTATGGACAAAATAGTAACCTTCTAAGGATGACTAACCACATACCTTGGACTTAATAAATATATTCTGTATTTAATGTCAATATGATCATCCTTCCTCTCAAATTCAAATGTAAGCACGGAAAACAAATCTCAAGCTCCTGATATTTTTACTGATGTTATTTCTAATTATCCAATCCACAAATAAATATGGACCTGCCAGGAGAAATAAAGAACTTGATCAGTGGAAAAGAACAATTGCTTTCAATTTAGCTTTGTTAACTAAAGTGTTACTCAGGAGGGAAATTCAGAAACATGCTTCTTTAAAGAGCTTTCAGAAAGGCTCTGCTCTCCCTCCCCTTAGCGCTCAAGGTGATTCAGGGGGCTACCTGGAGGCTGCGGGCAGACTAGATGGAGAACCTCCAAACGTCCCTTTGGTCTCATGATGACATTATTAAAAAATTAGACCCTCCTCTCTACACTCTCCTCTCTACACATTCCTCTCTACACCCTCCTCTCCACACATTCAGTGTGATTTCATACTTTTTCCTTTTCCGGGTTTTGACAGCAGAATCTAAAGCTGGGGTGGGGAAGAATTAAAACAAAGTGTCAAACACCCACCCTTTTCAATGCAGACCTTTAACGGTGAACTAGATGGACCATCTTAAGTATGCTGGGTCCCTTTGATGTTGCTGTTATATGGTTTAATAGTGACATAAGGTCTATTTGTAGTTTTCTGGAGATGCCTTAGTTTAACATTACTTAAAATGCAACTGCAACGCTGAATCACTAGTGCAGCAGGCTGGCCGGGGACAAGGAGAAACCTGTCGCAATGGCAAGAACAAGGCTCTGTCTGCCTGCCGTGTGCAGAAGAGAAGGCGTGTCCTGTTTTGTACAGGAGGATGAAGCCATTCTAAGAGAAAAGCAACAACTTGCTGCTGCTGGGGATTCCTGCCCTGTTTGGCTCAATAATTTAGAAGACCCTAAACTGCAGCGCAAAATAGCAGCATCTGTCATTATTCTGTGACCAGCCCTCAAGTGATTTCACTTCGAGCAATGTAGGTCAAGAGAAAACATAAATTTGTCTATTTATATTTTCAAGTAATACAGATAGTGTCTAAGTGACAGCACAGTGGGCAGGGCACTTTCCTTGCAAGTAGCTGACCTGGGTTCAATCCCTGACATCTACTCCATATGGTCCCCCTGAGCCCTGCCACAAGTGATACCTGGTTGCAGAGCCAGGAGTCAGTCCTGAGCACTGCCGGATGTAGTCCCAAAACAAACAAGCAAACAAAAAAAGAAATACAGATGAGGCATTCAACAAACTACTGAGATTATGCTTAAAATACATTCTTTTGAATTTACTGAGAACTCAGAATTAGACAGGAAGAGGGTTTTGGTTTTTAATTTCCCTTTCTAGAAAGCAGCTTTTTGCAAGTTCTCTCTGTTTAAATTTTTTCTTCTTGGGGGGGAGGGTTGTGGTAGTTCCAGCCGCATTTTATAGTGCTCAGGGTCTACTCCAGGCTCTGCCCTTGGGGATCATGCCTGGCAGGACTGGGGGATCGTATGATATGCTGGGGACTGAACCTACAACAGCTGTATTCAAGGCACATGCCCTACTGGCCATACCATCTCTGCAGCTCTAAGTTTTAATATTTCTATCAATATGGGGAGAAAGAATAATATAAAAGTATATAAACCTTGGGCGGAGCGATAGCCCAGTGGGTAGGGCATTTGCCTTGCACGTGGCCAGCCCATGCTGGCCCGGTTTGATCCCGGTATCCCATATGGTCCCGAGCACCACCAGGAGTATTCCTGAGTGCAGAGCCAGGAGAAACCCCTGAGCATAGCGGGTGTGACCCAAAAAAACCAAAAAAAAAAAAAAAAAGTATATAAACCTTTATTATTAACAAACAACACATAACTACAATTTACTGCTAAGACAAATAGAATAAGAAGACTCATTCTTTTTTTTTTTTTTTTTGGTTTTTTGGGTCACACCCGGCAATGCTCAGGGGTTTCTCCCTGGCTCTGCACTCAGGAATTACTCCTGGCGGTGCTCAGGGGACCATATGGGATGCCGGGATCAAACCCGAAACATGGGCCGGCCGCGCACAAGGCAAGCACCCTACCCGCTGGGCTATCGCCTCCGGGCCCCCAAGAAGACTCATTCTTAATGAATAAGAGACTCATTCTCTTTCCTAGTTACAGCAGTAGTGGTGCAGGTCAATAAACAGAGGGACCACTAAAGCCAATAGATTTTTTTTTCCTTGACTTTATTCTTTTTTTTTTAATTAATATTTTATTATACCACCGTGAGATATACAATTACAACGTTGTTCATGTTTGGAGGTTTCGGTCACATAGTGTTCCAGCACCCCGCCCTCCACCAGTACCCATTTCCCACCACATATGTCCCCTTCCCTCCCCCTCCCATAGCCTGCCTGCATGGCAGGTTCTTTATCTCTTTTCTCTCTCCCTCTCTCTCTTTTCCTTCTCTTACATATTGTGGGTTGCAACACATACACTTAGAGGCCATCATGTGCATTTTTTGCCTGTATTTAATGCTCAGTTCTAGGTTGGCATTAGCCCTTTTGACATTTATTCGCACATGATCCCTTCTTTGTCTTACCTAACCTCTGACTCCCACACGTTTGTGGTAATTTCCACTTTTGGTAACACAATAGTTTTTTTTTTTAAAGAAGTCAGTGCCACTTGATCTTCAATTATCCATAGACAGACCAAATAATATAAGAATATCCCAAGGAATTATAATCGAAACATAATTAAAGGCCTCAAATTTCCTACTTCAGAAGAAATATCTCAATGGTGAATATTAAATTGCAAGCCCCCTAAAACATTGTGTGACATGAGCTATAAAACCCCTCACTCCTACTTCTCCACCCTTAATATTCCATGGGATGTGTGATCTACGTTTAACAGACTGCAAGGAAAGAACATGTGATTGACTGCGAGGGTGAAAAGATTCAAGCAGTCATGATATCAAACAGGTTGGCTCTAACGAGGATTTGGAAGCAAAGTTAACATTCCTCATATTCTTTGAGCCTTAGACAGCATAGCATGACAAACGGTCATTCGTGTCATTACTAGGTTTCTGGATCTTTTCATAGTCTGTGAAGATTTAAAAAAAGATGACACAGAGAATCTTTTTTTTAAATCAAAGAAGCTTGAAACAGCAGCATGGTAGAGGCTGCCCACTGCCTATCCCAGGTCTATCATACTTGCCTCTCAGTGATAGAACTTTCACAGCTTTGATTAGAGTGTCAGGCGCGGCTCGAAGACCAAGGAGGGAAGCAGTGAAAGCAACGGAATAACCCCCTCAATGTTCTCCAAGCCTCACTTCTCTTTATCCCACACCAAGTGGAGTTTAGGGAAGGAAGGACACTCCAAGGTGTCCATGGGCTCAGAGGCGGTTCAACAGGCTGAGCTCATACTATGTTTTCGTAGTGGTGGTTACTGTTGCTTCTGTTTTGGATTTTTGGTTTTAGATTTGCTTTGGAGGCCATACTCAGTAACGCTTAAGGGTTGCTCCTGACTCTGCACTCAGGAATCACTCCTGGCAGTGCTCAGAGGACCATATGAAATGCCTGGGTTCAAACCTAGGTTGACAGTATGCAAGGCAAGTGTCCTGCCCACTGCACTATCTCTCCAGTCCCCAATTCCAATTTGGTTTGGAGGCTATACTGGACTGTGCGTAGAGCTTACTACTGGCTCTGCACTGAGGAATCACTCATGGAGGTACTTGGGGACCATACAGGTTTCAGGGATCAAAGATGGGTACCTTACCTGCTGTACTACCTCTCCATTTCCACAATGTACTATGAATGTCACACTTCACAATGAATTAGAAACTCCTAGCAATTTACTACTTGGATGCATTCTTCATCATTAAAATGATAACCTCTTAAACTTCATGACATATTGAAAGAAGGCAGAAACCCCCTTTCCCAACCAGGGCAGGCCTACTCATGGAAAGTTACCAATTTAGGGCCTGAGTGTCCTTTTCATCTTGAAGTAACCTTTTTGTTATCTACCAAAGGCCCAGAACAAATTCCTGTTAGAGGTTATGAGACCCCCGCCCAGAATCTACTATCTGGCCTGAATTGCCTGGATTGCATTCCTGCACGCACACATAGCCGTTGCTAACCTATGATCCCACACGTGTATCTAGCCGCACCAAATATAGAAAGAAGTATTAAGAATGATCTGATTGGTGGGGACTGGTTACTTGGTACAAAGTGATTGGCTGCCTGCGAGCAGACCTTGATGTAATATTTTAAATCTATTGGATGGTTATGCGTGGGCTTTTCTGTAGCGGCAGGAACTATCTCTTAAAATATCCTCCCTGGAAGGGCTCGGGGCTCTTAGCCACTGACCACTTGGGGTCATGCTATGGGCCCGAGAATACTCGCTTATTAATAAAACCCTTTTTGTGCATAGGACCCGGTTTCTCAGAGTTTTCCTTGATAGGTGCGGCGCTTTTGAGGCTCCCAGTCAGTCACCCCATTGTGTGGCCAACTCTTTGAATATTATGAGTAAATAATATAATAAACCTTTTTATCCCCAAATGCAGGCAACATGAAAAGTGCTAAATCATGATTTATCTTGTTTATAGCACATTTAGCAAAATTAAAAATGAAATTCTCTATTCCTCTAATGAAACAGTCCTTTCATTTCTTAAAGCAGTCTATGATTTGAGAAATTCTAAAACTCGCCACAATATCCTGGCAACTGGCCCATCTTTTACCTCAGTTCTGCTCTACTGATGCCACTGCCCCTGCCAAATTTTTGTAATTAGAAATGAATTTGTAGCCAAGAAAAATAATTGTAATGAAATCAAGGCACAAAAGTTGGGAGCCTAGGGTCCACGGTAAAGGCAAGGTGGTTCATTAACAAAAGAACATGGAATTGCTCTGAGGCAGGCTTTCTCCCTCTCACCTTTGTGGCCACAGGTCTTTGTTATAGGGCACTATACCGGGGATCATGGGATATTTAAGCAGTTTGCCTGCCTGGCCTCTATACCCAAAGTGCCAAGTAGAATTGTGATGGCCAAAAAATATTGCAAATGGTGTCAGGTATCTCGTGGGGTTACCCCCAATGACAACCACACCTCTAAAGCCTGAAGCTCTTTTGGTTAGTTCTTCAGAAAGGACTAAGACAACCCTCTCAAAAATAGTGTTTCCTGAAGGCCAGGGGGCATTGAAGACAGAAGGTTCACTGTCTCAGAGAATGGCATTTTCCTCTAAGGGAAAGGTGGGAAGGCAAATCTTTCCTTCTACCTCCTCAGATCTCTTGAGGCTCTGTAACAAATGAACAATAAAAGGTGAACCAGGGGCCGGAGCAATAGCCCAGCGGTTAGGGCGTTTGCCTTGCACCCGGCCGGCCCATGCCGGCCCGGGTTCGATACCCAGTATCCCATATGGTCCCTCAAGCACCACCAGGAGTAATTCCTAATGAATAGGCTCACAGGTGGCTGGGGGAGGCTGGAGCTTGGCTCGCCCGGGCCCAGCTGAATAGGGACCCCCAGGAGGGCAGACGGGTTTTGGGGGTGGGCCCGTCGCCTCTGGGGGCCCCGGAAGCAGCCGGATGAGACTCGCCCATCACACTAGCCACCATTTTCGCTGTCCGGACGCTGGGAAACTGCCTCACGACCAGATCAACAGAGCAAAACCGGTTCGAGCCCAGGTTAGGCGGCTCCCAGAAGCGGGAATCACTGTGAATTCGTCAGATGGAGTCAGGGTTCGGCCATTCCCCTCTCCATTTTGTCAAGCCTGGTGACCCCGCCCAGGAGCTGCCTGGGGCCATCGGCCATAACATGAAGAGGTTCACAGGCGGCTGGGGAGGTTGGAGCTCTGCTCGCCCTGGGCCCAGCTGAATAGGGGACCCCCAGGAGGGCAGACGGGTTTTGGGAGTGGGCCCGTCGCCTCTGGGGGCCCTGGAAGCAGCCGGATGAGACTTGCCCATCACACTAGCCACCATTTTCGCTGTTCGGACGCTGGGAGTCTGCCTCACGACCAGATTGACAGAGCAAAACCAGTTTGAGCCCAGGTAGGCGGCTCCCAGAAGCAGGAATCACTGGGAATTCGTCAGATGGAGTCAGGGTTTGGCCATTCCCTCTCCATTTTGTCGAGCCTGGTGGCCCCCGCCCACCGAGCTGCCTGGGGGCCATCGGCCATAACATGAAGAGGCTCACAGGCGGCTGGGGGAGGCTGGAGCTCGGCTCGCCCGGCCCAGCTGAATAGGGGACCCCCAGGAGGGTTGACGGGTTTTGGGAGTGGGCCCGTCGCCTCGGGGGCCCCGGAAGCAGCCAGATGAGACTTGCCCATCACACTAGCCACCATTTTCGCTGTCCGGATGCTGGGAAACTGCCTCATGACCAGATTAACAGAGCAAAACCAGTTTGAGCCCAGGTCGGCGTGGCCGCTTGTGGCCGCACGGTCCATTAAAATAGTGGAAACAGTAATGTCTTTTAATGCATTGCATTCCACGAGGAGCAGGAAAGTTTGGCGGGAGGGAGAGATAAAGAGGAGAGAAATGACATACAGAACCCGCCAAGTAGTTGAGGTGTGGGAGGGGAGGGAGGTGGGGACATTGGTGATGGGAGATGGGTTTGGGTGGAGGGATGGGTGTTGGAATGCTGTGGAACCAGAACTCTACATGAGCATCTTTCAATTGTATGTCTAAAATGGTGTAATAATATTTGGGGGGATAATAAAATAAAATTAAATCGGAAAAAAAGGAGTAATTCCTGAGTGCAGAGCCAGGAGTAACCCCTGAGCATTGCCAGGTGTGACCCAAAAAGCAAAAAAAAAAAAAAAAAAAAAGGTGAACCAGAGAAAAGCGGACAAAATTATTTAATGTAAGTTTGATGTGACATGGAAACCTCATAAAGAAATGGAAATGACTAAAAAAAAAAAAAGAAAGAAAATACAGGCCACGGTACAGCAGGGAGGGTGTTTGCCTTGCATGCAGCTGACCCAGGTTTGATTCTAGGCAGCACATACATGATCCCCCAAACCTATGAGAAGTTATCCCTGAGCACAGAGCCAGGAACAAGAAAGGGAGTGAGGGAGGGAGGAAGAGAGGGAGACAGGGAGAGAAAGAGGGAGAGAGGGAGAAAGGGAGAGAGGAAGGAAGAAAGAAAGGAAGGAAGGAGGAAGGAAGAAGGGAAGGGAAGGGAAGGGAAGGAGGGGAGGGGGAGGGGGGAGGGGAGGGAGGGGAGGAGAAGGGGAAGGGAGAAGGGGAAGGGAAGGGGAAGAAGGGAAGGGGAAGGAAGGGAAGGAAGGGGAAGAAGGAAGGGAAGGAAGGGGAAGGGAAGAAGGAAGGGAAAGGGGGAAGGGAAAGGGGAAGGGGAAGAAGGGAAGGGGAAGGGGAAGGGAGGAAGGGGAAGGAAGGGGAAGGGGAAGGAAGGAAGGGAGGGAGGGGGAGGGGAAGGGGAAGGGAAGGGAGGGAAGGGGGGAGGGGAGGGGGAGGGGAGGGGGGGGGGGGAGGGGGAAGGGAAGGGGAAGGGAAGGAAGGAAGGGAAGGGGAAGGGAAGGAAGGAAGGGAAGGGAAGGGAAGGAAGGAAGGGAAGGGAAGGGAAGGGAAGGGAAGGAAGGGAAGGGAAGGGAAGGGAAGGGAAGGGAAGGGAAGGGAAGGGAAGGGAAGCTATAGGGAAGAAGTTAACCTGAGCATCCTGCATTCTGGGTTTGATGGGAGTGGAAAGTCATTCAAGGGACAGTAGAACAGAATGAGCTGAGGTCAGGACAGAACACAGGGAATGCTGACAGACTTGTTCCTTTTGATTCTTTGCATTGTCCCTTGTCTTACCAATAAGATGTTTCTTTTCTCTTAATGTAGGGAGAGCACCTGTCACGTGAGGTCATATAATCTTCTTAGGGGAAATCAGGAAGTCATTCCTGCTCAGGCCCCCTGGTGAAGCTTTAAAGTTAAGCTTTATCTGGCAACAACTTTTAAGAAGTGCTTTGCAGGCCTGTGGCTGGCTGGGCTTTACCTGAGACCTCTGCCCCAGGAAAGCAGCTCAGCTAAGTCTCTTTTCCTTCTTGACTCATGTTCAGTAAAGGACTAAGAGCAAAGGACCAACGATGTCTGGAACCTTCTGAGATAGAACCTACCTTTCAACCTTTCCACATTTTCTTTCTCTACTAATTCCTTCTTCCATGAGGAAAATTCTCCTACTGTAACAGTATGAAGGAAAGTCTGGGCAACTGTCCTTTCAATAAAATAGAATCCAAATTGGAATGGGACTAAGTCACTTGGCCAGCCTCACTAAACTGGACTTTGTACTAGACTTAAAAGTCTAAAAATCTTGTAGGGCCGGAGCGATAGCCCAGTGGGTAGGGCGTTTGCCTTGCACGTGGCCGCCTATGCCGGCCGGGTTCAATCCCGGCATCCCATATGGTCCCCCGAGCACCGCCAGGAGTAATTCCTGAGCACAGAGCCAGGAGTAACCCCTGAGCATCGCCGGGTGTGACCCAAAAAAGCAAAAAAAAAAAATAATAAATAATAAATAAAATAAAATAAAAATCTTGTAAAGTCCAGTAGAATTATAAAAAATTATTATTAACAACAACAACAACAATAATAATAATGACAAATAAAAATAAATCAATATTTAAGTTCTGGAAGTTTTCCCTTTAAAAAGACAAGAACTGAGTTGAGGGAGAACAGAGGTCAGATGTTTTTGTCTTGCATCCCACTGAGCCTAGTTTAAATCCCACACACCACAGATGAGCTAAAAACCAGGAATAGTCTCAGAGCACTGACAGGTATGGCCCTAAACCCCAAAAAATAAATAAAATAAAGATAAGGCCACAATCAAACTGGTTATGCGTATTCAATATATTTGTAAACTATTATGTCAAGTCATCCATCTTCGGTCTACAGCTTTAAAGAGCCAATATGCCTGAAAGGAGTATTTAGGCAACCACTGAAATTACTTAAAATTTAAATCGCTCTAAATCGTTTTAATTTAAAATCTGTTTGGAACGAAACATCATAAAATCTGTTACCCGCTGTTTAAAAAAAACAAATTCTGCAGGGCATGAAGATGATGCTACAGAGACTATCCATGAATCATGCAGCTCAATTTTATGCTCCAGAGCAAAAGGAACTGAGTCAACCACTGTCTCCTCCAACTTCCCTGTAACCATCATGAGATGACAAGAGCAGAGTGAAATGAAGCATGGTGAAAAAGATACGCAAAGAAAGCAAGTGTCATCCCCCTGAGTCTGTTCTCACCAGACCCATCACCTCCGTATTCTTCAAGGCATTTATCACTTCCAGATCCTACTTTTCATAGCTGCGATGCCGACAGCCTGTTATAAATTTTTATTCACTCAAAAGATTAAAACACCAAGTGTGAGTATGTCCTACCAGCCACATCCCCAACACTTGCATAATAAACCTAAATAAGCCCTGCATCCATTTGGATTAATCACTGTATTCTAGAATAGTTGCTGAAACACATTAAGGACCCTCCAGATATATGGAGAATGAATCGATAAATACCTACTGCTGTCTCTGCTTCTCTTATACTAGTTAGCTGAAAACTGCTATTTCTGTTAAACGTAGAATTAGTAAACAACAAAACAAACACCACCACAGACAAACCTTCTGTCTCATTTACCCTCATCTAAGCTTATTGATTACACTTGTCCGAGTTTATTGTTTCATTTAACTCAAACTGCAACTGGTCCAGAGTAAGAAATACACCATTTTCTCCTTCAGAATACCTGGCGCAGCCTAGTTCAACACACAGAACCAAATTCAGCTGACAAAGGAGACAAATTTCCAGGTTTCTATGGGCCAAAGGGGTTCAACATTCTCTCCAGAATGCCAAATAGGCAAGACCATTCATAGGCAGAATTCACTTACTGCTGGTTTCAGAATGTCCTCCCAGTTAAATCCCCAAGTTTTTAAATGTTCTTATCTGTGAAACTGTCAAGTGGACTGGGACGAGCAACTTTATTGGCTCATACATGTTTTCAAAGCTTGACCATCTTAATGAAGAGAAATGAAAATTCATAGCTAGTATCAACTCAAACACACATTTAAAGATAAGGAAGTAGAGCTCATCTCCCCAAGTATTAGCTTAGAACTGGCTGAATTTACCTAGCTTAATTTCAGAAGCTTGATCCTGGAGCGCAAAAAATAACGTTCCTATCAGGTTGAGCCTGAGCAGCAAATCCCAAACCCTGGCTAAACCCCCGCAGTTGGTCCTTCACATGGAATTGCAAATCCTCAGGCCTTCCAAACATTAAACTACCAAGCTGCAAACCAGCTTTAGCTGATGAATGAGAGTCCAACAAGGAGGCTATGAATATAGAAAGTAAAGACTAATTTAAAAGATTACAGTCCTACCAAATACCAGAGGAAGGAAAAATACAAAGGAAGTACTAAACATTCATATGTAAATTAAACTCAATTATTATGTCAAAGGCCTGCTGGGGTGGGGGAATGCGCATATAATCATTCCTTTCCTAAAATTTTTAAATCCTTGTCAAAGGGCTGCAATAGAAAATCAGAATTGCACTTCATAACAAAGTGCAAGGCCACTAGTTAATAGAAATGCCCCTTCTACCCCTCACCCCAAGTCACACTAAGCCTCAAGTGCTGTCAGTGAAGAAGGGGGTGGGGGACTAGAGGTCCTGTCTGCAGATCACCTCTACAGCACTGGATTCACTTAAGTAGTAAGTGATTACTACTTAATCCACGGTTTTCAGGAAATCACCCCAAAGGAACGCACCTATTCTCCTTCTACAAGGCTCTGCAACCAGGAAGTCACACTTCAAGTCACACCCCATAAGTCACACACACAGGTCACACCCACTACACAAGTCACACCCACAAGTCACACCACAGAAGTCACACCCAGACCTTAAGCTCTAAATTCTAAATTTTATTTCGTCTTTACTGATTCTAAGGTAAACGACTCAAAGTAGTGAATGGGACGGGTTTCTCCTGTATTTGGAACCAGTTGGTTCTACTTTTATTTTTATTTCTTTTTTGAACATAGTCTCAAGATTTTATTGCCTTCATGATCAAAGATGGAGGTTAGAACTGGATCACTTGGCCCTTTCTGATGTGGAAAACCCCAGTTCACATGAATTCCATTAGAAGCAAACCAGATTAAGTATTTCTATATAACCGTAACATCAAAACTGAGATGCTGGTACATGCCCAGTTTCAAAAGTTTGTATGAAAATAATGTAAAATAGCTTATGAGTGACTTAATATTGACTACCTGCCAAAAGATTACATTTAAATATTCAGTTGGGTGGAATACATTATTGAAGTCAACAGAATTCATTATAATTATGAGTCACTTATAGATTAAATTAACTTATCATTCATGAAAATCATAACATATATCAACAATAATGAAATATGCTCCACTTTATTCCTTTACTTATTTATTTATTTATTACTTTTTCGGCCATACTCCATGATCCTCAAGGGTTATTCCTGGCTTTGCACTCAGGAATTACTCTAAGTGGTGCTCAGGGATCATACGGATGCCAAGGATCAAACCAAGGTTGGCCACAAGGCAAAACGTGCAAGGCAAATGCCCTGCCCCCTGTACTATCGCACTGGTGCCTCCATTTTATTCTTTATAAAGGAGCTACCCAAGACTATAAATTACCTGTCACTTACATTCTATTTATATTGACCAGCACCACTCTATAGAATCAAAACAACTTAAGCTTCCCATCTTTAAAATGCCTCCTTCATGGCTAGTGAGATTGTATAGCAGGTAGTGGGCTTACTGTACATGCAACCAACCCAGGGTTGAATCCCTGTACCCAATATGGTCCCCTGTGCACTGCCAGAGTGATCCCTGAGCAGAGAGCCAGGAGTAAACCATGAGCACCACTGGACATGGCCCAAAAACCAAAACTAGATACATAAAATAAATAAAACTCCTTCATATTTCTGTATCTGGCTTTCTTAAAAGGAGAGAGGAAATCTACAGAACCTTTACACAAAGATGTTTATAAGTGAATAAAACACAATGTGTGAGATTTCAAAGGAAAGAAATTACTGTGAAATATAATTCAAAAATCATGTGAAGATGGGAGTTTGGGGGCCACATCTGGCAATGCTCAGGATACTCCTGGCAGTGCTGGGGGACCATATGCCGGACCAACCCAGGGTCATCCACAGGCAAGGCCTTACAATCTCTGGGCCAATCATAAGATATTTCCCAAATAAATTTATAACTGTAAGTCCAGAATAACAATAAATCATAGTGCACCTAATAAATCTAGTATTATTTCTAAGTAGTGACAAGCAAAAACCAAACTAATGCCTGCACTGCACATAGGAGATTCCTAATGATGGCAAGGCCACTGTACTGTTAACCATTGTGCTTTGTGGCCTACATTTATAATGGAAGGAAATGCTCAATTTCAATAAGGGCTGAGGGAGAATGTCATTTTTAATCCACCCAAATGGATGGATCTCTTGATTTCTAGCCACAGGCCTCCTGGGGATTCACAGACTGCAGGTGAAGCCAATTCAATGCCTGGGGAGCTGCCAAGTCCATCTGTGAAAAGGGACCCCATCCCCAGGATGTCATTGTACCCTGGCTCTTCCAAATCTGGTGCTCATGACTCACAATTCCTGTTTTTGACAGCAACCAAACCAATATTGAAAGGAAGTGCTTGCCCTTGCTTTTCCCCCAATACTTTTGAACTACAAAGAGCACAGAAAGAACAGTAAGAAATGTCTACTTAAAAGGGAAAACTACCACTGCCCTCTGCCCTCCTCCGCCAAAGGGAAAAAAATCCTGCTGATTTAATAACTTTCTGTGTCAGAACACTCCATTTTCAGTACTTTTTGCTAATTCACTGATCTTCAGTGACTATCAGCTCCAAAGAATCACACTCCATGTAATTCCACTATAAACACCTAAACAATACGTGTGCTAGGTGCTAAGGACTACAGAAATTAGCTCATTCATCTTTTGATACAGCCTTCTAGTTGAGTCCGATGGAGACATCCCACAGGCTCAGAGGGGGCAGTTCAGGGACGTGCCAAGGCTGCCCAGCTGAGCTGCTGGTGTGTCTAAGGGAAAGGACACTCCCAGGCAGTGGAACCTCAGAACTCTCCAAGTGAGCAAAGGTCATCACCACTTTCATTCCACATTTCTAGATCACTTGCTTTTTTTTTAAAAAAAGAAAGGGACAAAACCTGGACAAGGAAGGCTACTTTTACACAGCTAGGTCCATTCACCACAGCTTTCAAAATTAAACCGAATTCCTTTGGATTTTTCTCTGTGAAGAGCAACAAAGCGCCTCTGTATCTTAGAGCAGCCAATCCTGGGGACTGGCATTCTTCCCCCTCTTATCTAAAATATGTTCCAGGAGTATCTCGGCACAGAGATAAGCCAAGTTTCGACTTCAGCACACCAGCTTAGAGGAGATTACACACAGACTCGGCTAACACAGAAAGAAAGACACAGAAAGCTCAGTTCCTCAGGGGCTGTCACTGTTGACACTCGGGTTGCCAGGGCGAACCAGCCCCACCTGTGCCAGGAGCTCAGCCGTGAGGTTTCAGCCTGAGAAACCAGCCCTACAGGTGTATCCAGGGAGGCAGGTGTACAATACGCCACATTCTTCCCTCCAGTGAACAAGGGAAAGTCTGTCTCATGCTGTGCCCAGCTCCCAGGCCAGATAAGCAGTACTTACCCAATAATATCTCAACACAAACATTTTAGCTAGCTGCCATCCTAGAACACAGAAACTCTAAAGGCTTTACATGCCAAGCCCTGAAAGAATGCAGATAATGGTACAGAACCATTCATCTAGAAGAACAATGCTCACGGGTAAAATGTAACTTGGCAAAAATTTGAGGGAGTCTATATCACCCATAGATATTTATGGCTCTACAAATTGAGGGGTATTTCATTTTGCTTTGGGGGTCACACCTGGTGATGCTCAGGGGTTACTCCTGGCTTTGGACTCAAGAATTATTCCTGGCAGTGCTCAGTGGACCAGATGGGATGCCGGGGATCGAACCTGGGTCAGCTGCATGCAAGGCAAACACCCTATTGTACTATCACTCTGGCTTCCTGACAGATACTTTTTAAAAGTTCCTAGATACTCGTTTAAAAGCTTTATCATTTTTGGGGGCCAGAGCGATAGCCCAGCCGGTAGGGCATTTGCCTTGCATGCAGCCGGCATGTGAAGGCCCAGATTCAATCCCCAGCATCCCATATGGTCCCCCAGCACCGCCAGGAGTAATTCCTGAGTGCAGCGCCAGGAGTAACCCCTGAGCATTGCGGGTGTGATCCAAAAAAGCAATATAGATGGATGGATGGATGGATGGATGGATGGATGGATGGATGGATGGATGGATGGATGGATGGATGGATGGATGGATGGATGGATAGATGGATGGATGGATGGATGGATGGATGGATGGATGGATGGATGGATGGATGGATGGATGGATGGATGGATGGATGGATGGATGGATGGATGGATAAAATTTAAAGCTTTATCATGTTCAGATGGACATGGAGAGTATCATGCTGAGTGAAATGAGTCAGAGGGAGAGGGACGGACACAGAATGATTGCACTCATTTGAAGGGTGTACTAAACATAATGTGAAACCAATATTCAAGGAAAGTAAAAACAAAGGCCAGGAGGTTTGGTCCAAACTTGGGGATGGCTTCAGCTCTTGGGTTAGGAAAGGGACCACTATGACAAAGACAGTGGTAAATGACCACTGTATAAGAACAGGGGGTGGGGAGGCGGAGCGGTAGTCCAGCAGGTAGGGCATTTGCCTTGCACCGAAGCGGACCCGGGTTCGATCCCCAGCATCCCAGATGGCCCCCGAGTACCGCATGAGTAGTTCCTGAGTGCAGAGCCAGGAGTAAGCCCTGAGCATCGCCGGGTGTGACCCAAAAAAAGAAAAAAAAAAAAAAAAAAAGAACTGTATGCAAACAGGTAAAGGTGTTCTTACAAATATGGTAACTCTCTCTGGGGGCGGAGCAATAGCCCAGCAGGTTAGGCGTTTGCCTTGCATGCGGCCGGCCTATGTCGGCTGAGGTTCGATCCCCGGCATCCCATATGGTCCCCTGAGCACCACCAGGAGTAATTCCTGAGTGCAGAGCCAGGAGTAACCCCCCGAACATCGGCGGGCATGACCCCCAAAAAAAAGGTAACTCTCAGTATCTGTATTGCAAACCATAAAGCCCGATGGGAGGAGAGGGGAAAGGAAAGTGCCTCCCACAGAGACAGGCTGGGGGTGGGGGGGTCAGGAGGGCAAAGGGGCAGACTGGTGACAGGAAACATGCACTGTTGGAGGGATGAGTGTTAGAACAGTGTGTGACTGAAATCAATCATGAACAGCTTTCTAACTATATGCCACGATGACGCAATAAAATCAATTTAAAAAATAAAAAATAAAAGCTTTATCATTTTAATTTGGCTATGTGCACTGGCATCCCGTTCTGAAATGATAGAATTCCCATGGTAGCTATAATATTAAATAAAATGATTTCATTTCCTCTAGAGAAATATTTTTACCTCAACCCCCCACACACTGGCACTCCAAGATTAGAAGGCAAAAAGTCAGGTCTGACAAGCCCTGGATGGGTCTCAGATGAGCAACCTAGGGGGAATAATCGAATAAGAAAATATTGTCAAGATTTGGGGTAATAACATTTTGGGCCAGAAGAAATTTGTTGGAGTTAGCACTTTTGTTTCTAAAAACCTCTGAAGTCATTTGTTTCCCACAGTTTTTCTCAGAAGCTACTTTGTGGGAAAGAAAGCCCATTCCCAGGCAGCAAGCCAGTTTGAACTGGGTTATTCTAAAAGCAGCCGGTCTCCCGCCAACACTGGGCGAAGGGGTCCAGCTCTTGCCAAGGTAGTTCATTTTTACCTGGGTAAAATTTTTACTGACAAGGGAGGAAGTTTGTGCCACAGCCCGTCACGAAACAAGCAAGAGACACTGGGTTGAATGAACTGCAAGTTCCCTGGATTAAGCTTCAAGTTCCATGGGGAGAAAGTCTTGCCAAACTGCGAAATGGTTTTAGCTATAGAGAAGGGGGTTGGGGTGCTGAGAGCGTGCGCTGTCTGAAGGAGAGTGGGAAAACAGCCATGATTGTGACTGAAGACCGAGATTCGGGGAACTCAACAGCCTCTCTGTGGCTTGGAAGCTGAGTGATCTCAGTCAAAGCACCGACATACTCTGGGCCTGAGGTTTCTCACCTCCGATAGATAGCACACACAAACCCACAGGGCTGCTAAGGAGGAAGGGACTGGAGCAGGCCACACTAAGAGAAAAAGGCTCTTTTTCTTTTCTTTTTTTTTTTTTTTTTTTTTTTGCAATTCTGACATTTTATTTTGGAGCATCTGTAATTTAGGGGCTTTTGGGATTGATTCCTTTTTCTTTGGGGGAGATAGGGAAGGGGGCTTTGGATCATGTCCTGCAATGCTCAGAAGTCGTTGAAATGGTGAAGCTCGAACCCAAGATCTCCTGGAATGCAAAGTACACGCTCTAGCTCTTCCCTTATGTGGCGCCGTGCTCAGGGACTGTTCTTGGAGGGGCTCTGTAGCCGTATTTAGTGCTGGGGATTGAACCTGAGTTGGCGCATTCAAGACACACTCTCTGAACAGTCCTTGGAGCTATCTCCCTGACCCACACTTGTCATTATTTTTTGTTGCTGTTTGGGGGCAGAGGATGTGGCTTTTGGAACACCAGACAGTGTGCCTGGGGTTTACTCCAGGCTCTGTGCTTGAGATTCACTCTCGGGAGCTCTGAGTACCATGCAATGCTGGGGGCCAACCTAGGTCTCCCGCCTATAAAGCATGTGCTAAGCCCTTTGAGCAAACTCTCTGGCCCCCACATATTTGCCATTTTTAACATAATCTTCCTAGCCAAAGTGATAATATTACTATCTCCATGGAGACATGAAAGAATCGAGACTGAAAGAAATGACCTAACTTTTACCAAAACGTGCTGCTTCCAAGAGGCAATGGGGAGGGATGCCAGCTTGTGCCTCAGAGCCCTGCAGAACCAATCTTTTGCCTGCCTGCCTGCCTGCCTGCCTGCCTGCCTTCTCCCTTCCTCCCTCCCTCCCTCCCTCCCTCCCTCCCTCCCTTCCTTCCTCTTAAAAAAAAGAGATGACTGAGTATGCAGGGGGTGGAGTGGGACAAGTTAAAGACAACAGCGAGTGTGCTCTTTTCAGAAAGAACAAACTAGGGCTGGAGAGACAGCCAAGAGGTCCTATATAAGCACATGCCTCGCATGCACCAGGACCCGGGCTTGAACCCCGACCCAACCAGGTGTGACCCCAGTGGCCTGAATCACTTTTGGGCCCTAGCACTGAACCTTTGGGTTGGCGGAAGGTGGTGTGGGCGGAGGTGAGGAAGGGATTACACTCCTGGTGACACTAATACAACCAGCGAGCACTGCGAGTGCCCCCTCCCACCCCAATATCATGATTAATAAGATATCACTTGTCACTTGTATCACGTCTTCCCGTTGATTATCGATTTGCTCGAGCGGGCGCCAGTAACATCTTCATATGTCCTGTCTCATGCTAGTAGAGATCAGAGGTATCAAAGAGTATCCCACCTGCATGGCAGAGCCTGGCAACTACCCATGTATTGATATGCCAAATACCAGTAACACGTGCTTGCTCCAGGAACATAAAGAGCCTCAAACCATTCCATCAGGTCATGGGAATGAGGTCTATAATTGTTACTGGTATTTGGCATATCAATACATGGGTAGCTTTGCCAGGCTCTGCCATGCAGGTGGGATACTCTTGACACCTCTGATCTCGAGCAATAAGATAATCATAACAAATAACGAATGAAGCTCCACCAGGTATCTGAGATGTGACGTTCATATTAACTGAGACCCCCCACAGGCACAACCAATGAAGCAAAACCCAGACAGAAAACAAGGCAGCTCAGGGGGCTAGAGAGATAGTAGTGGGCAGGAGGCTTACCTTGCATGGGACAGACCCAGGTTCGACCCACAACACCATGGTCCCCTGAACAAGGCCAGGCATAATTCCAGAGCACAGAGCCAGGAGTAGCCATCGAAGATCCCAGGGTGTGACCCAAAAAAGAGGAGGGGAGGGGAAGGGAGGGAAGGGAGGGAAGGGGCGGGACAGGAAGGAACCAGTTCAGGGAAAATTCCACCATCTTTCATGTCTCCTAAGGTTTCAGAGAGGATTAGGGTGATAGCACAGTGGGTAGCTGCTTGCCTTGCACATGTGGCCAAACTGGGTTCGATGACCCACACCCAGCATGGTTCTCTGAACCCGCAGGGTGTGATCCCTGAGCACAGAGCCAGGAGCAACCCCCTGAACACCGCTGGGTGTGGCGCCAAAACAAACAAGCCAAAAGGCTCAGGAGAGGTAGCAAATAAATGGGGGGCGGGGGTGGACATTTCATTTTTTCTTCTCCTTCAACTGCCTCTCAAGAGCCCTCCAAAGAATCATTTATCTTTGTGGGGGTCTTGTTTCTCTATCCATCATTTTTTCATTTCGGGAATAGTCATGGCTCACTTTCAAAATCAGAATGACAAGCGCCAATGGCTGGAAATGCTACCTTCTTCCCGTCCCAAGCAAGCATGAGGGGGGAACTGCCTGTCAGTCACAGTCTGGGCCTGGTCTGAAAGATTGTTGTTTTGTTTTCGGAGGAGAATGTGCAGGGTAGACAAAGGAAAAACAAAACTCCTCTGTGTCAAAACACAAGGCAAAGATGACTTCCTTCTCGCTGCCCTGGTGTCAGAGACACTTGGATCCCGGGTAGATGGGGCTCTGGGAGTGTTTGTGCTGCAGCTGAGCTGTCAATAAATCATAATCCTGCCTCACCCTGCTCCACACACACACAATGAATATACTGCGCTGGCGCGCACACACACACACACACACACACACACACACACACACAAAATGAATTAACCTTGTTTCCTGTAAAAATAAACTGAAATAAATTTAGGAGTGTTCCACAGCAAAGTGGCAGTGGCTTCTTCCTGTGACTCAGTGACCTTGTCTCATCATGGCCAAGGGCCAAAGCAGAAAGCTTCTTCCAGGTTGGAGAGATAGTGACAGTACGTAGGACACGTACCTTGCACACAACCGACAAGGGTTCGATCCTGGGCACCCGTATGGGAGATCCCTGAGCACAGGGGTAGAGTATGCCCTGAGCACCGCTGGTCGTGGCAACGGAAAAGAAACAAATCAAAAAAGCTTCTGCTTGGAAGGACGTGCTCCTATGAACAATCTTGCAAAGAAATGATTTGATTGTCACTGCACAGATGAGGACTGTGAGGTCCCTGGAGACTAAAGAACTGTGAGCTCATGGGTTTGCTTCTGGCTTTTGGACCCTGGCTGATCAGATTCTGGTGGCCACCGTCAAAGGAGAAGGAGATGGTAGCCCCAAATCAGATGAAGCAAAACCATCACATAATGGAGCTTCACCACTGGAAGATACAAGCAGAGCACATTAGTGACTTAGAAACCTCCACCTAATACTCTCAACAAAACACCCAGGCAGTATTATAGCCCATTTTGTTTTGTGTTTTGAAACACACCTGGCAATGCTCAGAGCTTACTCCTGGCTCTGTGCAGAGGCATCACTCCTGGTGGGATTTGGGGTTACCATATGGGATGCTGGGGATTGAATCCTGGTCCACCTCGTGCAAGGCAAATGCCATACTTGCTGTGCTATGGGTCTGGCCCCAATTACGACCCAATGTTAAAATGCAAAACAGGCATACACTTAAATGACTAAGACCTAAAGAAAGGCAATGCTAAGTGCTGTGCAAAAAAGTAAAGTAACAAAAAATTCATGTTCTACTGCCAATGGAAATGTAAACAAGAACCACCCCGTTTAGATTTTCTACCCAAATTACATGAGTAAATATTCAAAGACATAATCTTACAGTTCTCCTTTGGGGGCTAGCCCCAAGACAGAAGAGAGCCAAGCTCTTCTCTGGGGATTTTAAAGTTCCTCCTGATATCCTTACCAAGTAGGAATGGAAAGGACTAAAGGTTAAATGAAGAAACATTTATTGAGTGCCTGCTGTTTTCTATATATTTTTTGGGGAGGAGGGTGGCTAAACTTAATGGTATTTAGAACTATTTTTAAAAAAAGTTTTATGGCCACATCTGGTGTTGCTCAGTGCTTACTCCTGACGCTGTACTTTTGGATCACTCCTGGCAGGCTCAGGGACCCTATGGAGTACCAGGGATTGGTCAGCCATGTGCAAAGTAAAATGCCCTACCCACTGTACTATCACTCTGGCCTCAAGGTGCTCAGGACTTACTCCTGGCTGTACACTACTGGTGATGCTCAGGGGATCATATGGGGTGCCAGGGATTCAACCTGGGTTGTGCAAAGCAAGTGCACTACCTACTATACTATTGCTCTGGACCCTATTTTCTAGATTATTGACTGGGTTTTAGGGATACAACAATCAATAAGACAGTGTAGAGGTTACACTATTGAACATGTGATCTTAGATAAGTGACATAAGTTCTCCATATCACTTTTTAATTTCTTTGTGTATAAAATGGTAATACTATAGTACTTCTCTGTAACCTATGTCAATGGGTTATTATGAGAAATGAAAGTTATTAACTATAGAGTGCTAGATAAAATAAATAGTATTAATCAATTTATCCTCTAAATGGATAAGTTAATAAATCTATGAGAATAATTATTTTTTATAGTCTCAACAATTGGGTATTATCCTAAACAATAATCCTCAAGGGGCCTGAGAGATGGTACAGGGGTAAGAAGTGCTTGCCTTGCATGTGGTCAACCCCTGTTTGATCCCTGGCACTACATGTGGTCCCTTGATCACCTCAGGGGTAATTCCTGAGCACAAACTAGAAATAGCCCCCGGGCACCACTGGGTGTGACCCAGAAATGCAAAAAAATTATTCTCAAAATTAAGAGAGGATGGTTGGTGGTCTGACATAGAAAAAGACTGGGCCCCCTGGGAATGAACCCAGAACCACGGCAGGGCCTGGCAAGCTACCTGTAGTATATTCAATATGCCAAAAACAGTAACAATAATGGACCTCATTCCCAATGAATGGAGACATTACTGGCACCCGCTCAAGCAAATCGATGAACAACAGGAAGATAAGTAACAAGTAACAAAGACATAAATGGCCACAGTGATGGTAATTTTAGTCACAATACTCAAATTACAAGAAATAGTAATGTCTTCAAATGTACAATCCATGAGTAAATGTACAAATAAAAAATGAAAGCTGGGGCCGGAGCGATAGCCCAGCGGGTAGGGCGTTTGCCTTGCACGCGGCCGGCCTGTGCCGCCTGGGTTCGATCCCGGCATCCCATATGGTCCCCCGAGCACCGCCAGGAGTAATTCCTGAGTGCAGAGCCAGGAGAAACCCCTGAGCATTGCCAGGTGTGACCCAAAAAGCAAAAAAAAAAAAAAAAAAAAAGAGAAAGCTATACCAGCTTTCCCTGTGCCCAGCCGTTCCACGAAGCACACAGGAGGAATGGTGGGTTCTAGCCCTGGCCCGCCACCCCAGCAGAGCCTCGCAACAAGCCAGACGACCCCCCCACTCCATGAGAGCCGTCATTTTCCACATCTGGACCTCCCTCTCGTCAGAACTCCATCCAGCAGACGAGCCTATCACAGCCGGGCTCAAGCGGCTGCTTGTGGCTGCATGGTTCATCAATAAATGCTGTATTCAGAGGTGACTACAAGAGTATGCCACCCGCACGGCAAACCTAGCAAACTGCCCATGTCGTATTTGATATGCCAAATACCAGTAACAATTATGTTAGGTCATTCCCATGACCTAATGTAATGGTTTGAGGCTCTTTATGTTCCTGGAGCGAGCAGATGCCCTTTTGGCTCTACTAGCATGAGACAGGACATATGGAGATGTTACTGGAGCCCGCTCGAGCAAATTGATGACGAATGGAAAGATAGTGATGATAGTGATAGAGATAGTGATAGTGATAGGTGCTAAAAAGATAGTGTGGGATCTAAAGCACTTGTGGGATCTAAAGCAAGCAGCTGACCCTGGTTCAATCTTGGGCACCACATATAATTCCAAGAGCACCTCCAGGAGTGATCCTTGAGCACAGAACTAGGAGTACCCCTTGAAACCCTTGGCCCCAAACACACCCGCTCCCCCAAGAAAAGAAATCAACTATGACTTATATAACACGAACCAGTCTCATGCATCATGTTGAAGAAATGAAGCCAGGTATAAAAGAGAACTCATGTATTCACAACAAGTTCCAAAACAGGAAAAATTTCTCAATGGGCAGAGAGGTCAGGAGAGTGGCAATCTTTGGGGTAGACAATGAGCCCATGTTCTTGTTGCTGTGTCCAAGACATGGAAGAACATGGAAAAACAACTCTAAAGAGAAACTGATTCCTCCTGTACTTTAAACAATGCTTATCTTCAAGAAAGAACTTGTTGCTGTGAATTTGAGAGATGCCAATGCAAACCATCTCAAGGAGTAGCACCCCATGCTGTGCCTAGACTTCAGAGACAGGACTGTTGTGTTGCAATGATGAAGGCACAGAATGATTTTACACACAAGAGCCTGGGCCAAGGTATACAGAATATGGTTTCAGGGGCTGAAGAGACAGCACAGTGGGTAAGGTTCTTGCTTTGCATGCAGCCAACCTAGGTTCAATCCCAACCACCCCATATGGTCCCCAAAGCCTGCCAGGCGTGATCCCTGAGCACAGAGCCAGGAGCAAGCCCTGAGCATCGCTGGGTATAACCCCAAAACAAGAAACAAGCGAAACACTAGAATGTGGACTCAGCAAGGGACACTTAATGGAAAGGGTCACCCCACTTCCAACAATGATGCATAAGATAGCAAGGCTCTGTGTCCTGCGGTCGAAGGTAAGAACAAAGCCCAAGAGGTAAAAGGCATGTACCTTGTGTGGCTACAATGACCACAACTCTGGTTCAAATCCCCAGCATCACTGTGATACACTGAGCTCCAATAGGCATCTCTCCTGAGCACAGGGCCACGTACAGATGCCATCAAACCAGACCAAAAGGACTATGCCCCAGTAAAAAAGAATTTTGAGTTCTCACATCTATCAAAGCTCAAATAAGACTTCAAACTCTCTGAAAGTCTTAAGGGTGTGATCCCCAAAAGGTAGGACCCTGGGGCTCTGATTTGCTCTTTTCTCCAGTTAGCTCACTTGGCTGGCTCTCAAAAAATATTTCAAGTTCTCCACTTCTGTGCTTTCCCTGGTATTTGGGCCCTTTTATTTTCCTGTTCTCTCGGAATGTGGTTTCCTTACAGTAACTGCCACTATACCCTCATCTTCACAATTATTTGATTCCCCCACACGCATACACACCAAGAACCTCAGTCCTTTGCCCATCTGTGATTCTCCAAGGCAGAAGCCCAATGTGAATTGCAGGTTCTTGATAAAGCCCTAATGAATCAATAAATGAATTCAGTATATTATGATCTTTCCTTTCAAATATCGGCCTCGCTCTCCTCTCCATTGTAATATCAATGAAAACAATGAAACAACGAAAACAAATATCTCTGTGTGCTTCCAAAACCATCAGACCACAGTCTGATGGTTTGGGAAGAGAGTGATCTAAACACACCCCAGATGGGTTTTTAGACAGTCAGGCAATTTTCCTGTGAGCCTGGATTCTCCTTGTGGAAACACGCCCAGAAAGGCTTGCCTAGATAAGGAGAAAGTGATGTCTAGACAATTCTGCTTTAGCCTTCTGCTGGGAACCCCTCCAGCTATTTCGCTGAACCTCATTTAACCAAGTCATAGTTCACATTTCACAGATTCCACATGAGGGTTTTAACATCTTTGGCGAGGAGAGCTGGGGGAAGGGTGGGCAGACATCTGTCCTTTGAGTGATTTCTAACAAACCGTTAAGTATAAACCACTCTAAGAAGACTAGCATGTCACTGGTCCCTGTGGTTGCAAACATAAAGGATGCCTGTCCTGTGAAATACTCCAGAGGGGTGACAAAGTGCTCAATCACAATTTAATTACAATATTTCCTCCTAAAATCAGAGAGTAGAAAATCACAGCAAGAAGATCACTCGGGTTTGGACCAAATCTGTGCCTCTTGCTGTCCCTACTAATACTCACAAACTGCCCTTGAGCACAACTGGACAGGTAGGTAATTCTTAGTGCCTTTCATCACTTCCCCTTACAAATTCCGCCACCTTTGTTTCCATATAATGTCCCCATCCTTCTTCTATGGCTGCAAAGGAAAAAAATATGAGCATGAATTTAAATTTTCCACTTACAGGCGTGCCTTATCTACTCTCACCTCCATTCTCACTGACTTCCTGCACCTTGTCTCCGAGCTATAAGCTCCCAGTGGCCACAGATTTATGTCTTTTCCATGCGATAGGCAGCACAGAGCATGAACCACAATGTCACTGATGGCATGTTCATCAGTCAAATGAATATATAAATAAATTGAGCTCCTTTTATGCTTTGAAACAGCACAAAATCCCATAACAACCCAGGGGGCAAAGGAAACGCACTTGGAGATGCTAGGGGGAAAGGAAGAGGGGCAGGGCGACAGCAAGGAGGTAAAGATTGTGCCTGGGACCAAACTCAGGGCAGAGCAAGAGCAGGGAGCTAACCCAGAGCCTCACTCATATGAGGCAAATGCTTTACTACTTGAGCAATCTCTCTCTCTCTCTCTCTCTCTCTCTCTCTCTCTCTCTCTCTCTCTCTCTCTCTCAAGTCTGTTGAATATCCATGGACAAGAAGGAGGATAGATATTCCAGTTTCCATTTGATATACCCATCTTGCAGCCATTTCCACTTGCTGGATATACAAGAAGTAGGACCCAGGCCTCAGTCCACTTTAAAGAAAATTACTCAACACACATCTGTAGAAATAAGTGAACTTGAACTTGGTACTACTTACTAGCATGCATTTCCACTTTGAATCCATTCAGTGATTTGGTCTATCTTTGATGGGGTGGTAGTTGCTACAGTTACTTTCAACTCAAGTTCTTTAAGAACTGAACAGATGTAATTTCAACTCAAGTTCTTTAAGTAAGAACTGAACTAACTGAATGCTCTAAGCACTGACTTAGCGAACAGAATCTCGAAGATTACATAAACAAAGAAAAGTATAAAACAAAAGAAAAATAACATGTACATTCTATAAGGTTAGCTGTATAATCATAAATAACTTTAATATAAGTTAGGCTAATTATCTTAACAGAATATATTAAAGGCAAAGGGCTTGTCAATACATAGTATCTAAAAAAAAAGCACTCTATTAGTGAGAAAGCTCAATGTACTAGGATGCATGCTTTGAAGCCAAGTTTGATCCCTGGCACCATATGGCCCCCTGAGCACTGCCAGAAGTGACCCCAAGCACCATAGGAGGAGTAGCCCCTGAGCATCTCTGGGTCTGCGCCTTTCCCTCAGCAAAGGACCTTATGCAGAACAGAAATCTCCATTGCTAAAATGGTCAAGAACTAAGCTGACATCATAGAACTGCATTCATTCACACCATTTGATTCAAATCATGAGCTTTCCAATAAAGACAGAGTCAATTTCTCTTCCTTTAGGCATGCTTATTAGGTTTACATTAATAAATTTCTGCTGATAAACATCAAAGGGGGGTTCCACAAAGCCAGTGAGCTTCACCTATTTATTTTTCACCCATTTAGCTCAAGATCTGGCATGGTGAAAAAAAAAAGAAGATAGAGTAGTAGAATAGATACTTATTAAAATGTGCTGACTAAAGATTTTTTTTCATATTTTAGACAAATGCGACCCAGAAAGTTTATGCTTGTTGAAAACCACAAGGTCAGAAAAACAGCAATGCAGGGCTTCCAAGGAAACACAGTGGGATTCCAGGATCCTATTGTTTAATCACTCTGATACACAAAGCAGACAGAGATACCACAAAAAAAGAAAATTACAGGCCAATATCCCAGATGAACACAGATACAGAGATCCTCAACAAAATACTAGCAAACAGAATCTGACAACTCAACCAAAAGATCATACACCATGACTAAGTAGGATTCATCCTGTGGATGCAAGGATGGTTTAACATTCGCAAGTCAATCAACAAGTGATTGACTGACATCAATTGATTGACATCAAATATAATACATCGTATCAATAAAAAGAAAAAAATAAAAGCCATATGACCATATCAATAGATGCAGAGACAGCATTTGACAAGATTCAGCAGCACTCATTAATGACAAAAACTCTCAACAAAATGGAAGTTGAAGGAACTTTCCTCAATGTAGTCAAAATCATCTACCACAAGCCAACAGTAAGCATCATTCTCAATGGGGAAAAACTAAAAATCCTTCCCCTAAGATTGGGGACAAGACAAAGCTGCCTACTCTCACCACTTCTATTCAACATAGTATTAGAAGTACTTACCATAGCAATCAGGGAAGAAAAAGATATCAAAGGGCATCCAAATATTAAAGGTATGGAAGAAGTCAAGCTATCACTAGCAGATGACATGATACTAAGAGAACCATTAAGTCTGCCTAAAAGCTCATAGAAATTATGTATGGTAGAATGGTAGTCTACAAAATCAACACCCAAAAAGTGCATGGCTTTCCTTTATGCAAATAATGAAGGGAATAAAGGGATATTATAAAAATAAAAAAATCCAACTCAGGTGCAGGGCTCAGTCGCTGCCTGTCTGCCCTGTGCTAAGCTGATGGGACGTCTTGGGGTGGGGGCAGGTTTTACCCTTGGCCTGCCCACCCCCAGGCACCCAGAAGTCAGAAAACCTCACACAACACAGCCACAGTCATCCTCAAGTTCCTCAAGCTGGACACAACCCAACCCAAGGGAGAAGCTAATCAAGCCCAGGCGTGTCAGACTCGGTGACCATGCCAACCAGGTTTTTTAGGATGCTGGAGCTAGCGCTGCCTCCCCCCACTCCGGCTCCCTCCACAAAGGCCTGGCGGCCCCACCCAGAACTGCTGCTAAGGCTCTCCGCCAGACACCAGGTACTCAGGTGCAGAGTGGAGCCGCTGCCTGCCTCCCTGTGCTAGGCTGAGCAGGCATCATGGTCGGGGAGGGGGTTGGAACAGGTTTTTTCTCCTTGGCCTGTCCCTCTCCAATCACTCAGAAGCCAAAAAACCTTGCGCAATGCAACCATAGTCACCCTCAATGTCCGAACTCCACAGCTGGACACATACTGATCCCCATGGCACCAGAGCGATATCTCAAAACTTGGTATACCACAAACATGTGGGAGTCAGAGGTTAGGTAAGACAGAGAAGGGAACAGTGTGTAATAATCATTGAAAATGATACCATCCGAGAACTGAGCATTGAATATAGGCAAAGAGATACACATGATAACCTCTAAATATATGTATTATGATTCACAATGTGTAAGAAAGGGAAGTGAGAGAGAGAGAGAGATAGAGAGAGAGAAGAGATAAAGAACTTGTCATAGAGGCAGGCTAGGGGAAGGGGAAGGAAAGTGGGGACTTTGGTGGTGGGAAATCGGCACAGGCGGAGGGATGGGTGCTGGAACACTGTATGACCGAAACTCAAACATGAACATATTTTAATTGTATATCTCATGGTGGTATAATAAAACATAAATTTAAAATTAAAAAAAATTAAAAAATTAAATTAAATTTTTTTTAATTCCATTTATAACTGCACCTCATAAAAATCAAGCACCTGGGAATTAACTTAACTAAGGATGTAAAGAACCTGTACAAAGAAAACTACAAAGCACTACCTCAAGAAATAAACGAGGACATGAGAAAATGGAGAAACATCCCCTGCTAATGAATTTGAAGAATTAACATTGTCAAAATGACAATACTCCCCCAAAGATTCAGTATGGTCCCTAAAAGGATACTCATGACATTTATCAAATAAATTGACCAAACACTTCTGAAATTTATATGGAACAATAAAGTCCCACAGATAGCTAAAGCAATCAATCCTTGGGGAAAAGAAGAAGGGGGTTCATCACCTTTCGCAATTTTAAACTGTACTACAAAGCAGTAGTAATTAAAACAGCATAGTACTGGAATAAAAACAGACCTGTGGACTTATGGAATAGAGTTAAGTATCCTGACACACATCCTCAAATATATGATCGCTTAATCTGTAATAAAGGAGAAAAAAATACAAAGTGGAGCAAGGAAAGCCTCTTCAACAAGTGGTGCTAGGAAAACTGGGCAGCTACATGTAAAAAAAAATGAACTCATACCCCTAATGCCATGCACAAAATTCAGAACAAAATGAATTAAGGACCTCAATATCAGACCTGAGTCCATAAGGTACATAGAAAAAAACATAGGCAAAACCCTCCACAAAAAATGGAGCTAAAGATGGTACACACACAAAAAAAAGCCCACAAAAAACCAACAACAACATCAACAACAACAACAAAAAAAGATGATACACCGCTGACCAAGCAAGTGGAAGCGAAAATAAACCAATGGGACTACATGAAACTAAGAAGCTTCTGCACCTCAAAAGAACTGGTGACCAAGATACAAAGACAGTCCCCAGACTGGAAAAGAATATTTACTCAATACCCATCTGATAAGGGCTTAATCTACAAGACATACAAGGCACTGGTAGAACTTTACAAGAAAATAACATCCAATCTAGGGCTAGACAAATGCCCATCCACTGTTGCTTCAAATTACGTATCTTACTTTCACTTTCCTGTCTTGCAAACTTCAGATTATTTAGCACTAACTCAGCTCAGACAGACTTTCTGAGCAGCTGCACACCTTCATCTCCCTAAACAGAATCCTTAAAATCATGCAAATCTCCAGGCTTATCCTGGATTCACTTTCAGGGCACTCCCGAGGATGCCTCTTTTTGATGTTCTTCTGCTTTATAAAGCCACCCCATTTTCAATCGATATACAGTACCCATTTCTTGAACGTCTGGTCACATAAAAAATGCAAAGAATTTCAATGAGATGCTGGAAACATCTGCAACCAACTCATCTATTCTGGGTGCTGATGATTCCAGGGACTGTTTCAGGAAAACAAGCATGCAAGGCCAAAGCTCCAAGGCTAATAATTAGCCTTGCTCTAAAACCTTCCAAAGAGGCCAGAACCTACTGTATATATTTTCCTTAGCCTAGAAACAGATGTAGGGTGTAAATGATTTTCCACTGAGCATCTTCAAAACAGATGCAACTATCTGATATCTGTTCCTTTTGCCCAGAGCATCCACCATTATCTGGGACTAAACAGACAACCTTATGATAGGCTAGAGTGTGAGAAACTTCATCACTCAGACCATTCTCTTGACTTTTGCTAAACTGTGGCCATTCTACTCTACCACCTGAGTTTTTAAGTTTGTACCATGCCATTAAATGTTTTAAATGGCAAGTCTATCTCATGTCTGTAAGTAGACATTAAGAGTCAACTGCCATAAGAATGAGCTAACTCTAAAACCACATACCATAATAACAAAATGATGTCATTTTTAAGACCTCGGGATTGGAAGAAGAGATTAGCACAAATTAAGGGATGTAAAAAGCAGATTAGCACATAAAATTAAAGAGATAGGGGGAAAGGATTGAATTCGTATGAGGGCAGAATTTAGGTATGAAAACAAAAGCCAAAAATATTCCACTTCAACTTCCCTGTTTCTGCCTGAGGTGCTCCAATAGCAAGGCTTGCGCAGGACTCTTTTCCAAGAGGATGCTAAATGACCAAATCTGTTAAAGAGGGGCTGAGTGAGCAATTTCTCAAAAGTTCTGATACCATTGACACCATCAGAAAACATTATTCTCTCCTTTCTCTACCCTTCTTCCCATTTAAGATTCAGGATAGCAAGAATAAAGCATGCTTTCTAGCATCTGAGATGTTAGTTGACTCTGAGGGGGTGGCAGTAGAGCGGGTAGGGCACTTGCCTTGCATGTGGCCAACCAGCCTTTGATCCCTCAGGGTCCCTCTGAGCACCACCTGAAGTGATCCCAGAGCACAGAGTCAGGAGTAAGCCCTGAGCAGGAAGGAGTAAACCCTTCTGGGTGTGGCCCCAAAACAAAACAAACAAAATTAAAAGTTGACAAACTAAGACACTGCCAAAATACCCCAAGCTCCAGAAGGAGAAAGAAAACCTGGAGTTGGAAATGCTATTGGGAAGCAAAGTATTTTAACAAGATACCAAAAAATAGCAAGGTGTTCCTTCAACACCTCAACCTCATCAAAGTGATAAAACTTTGGGTGTGTCTATCTGTTTCCTAGAGTTCAGATAAAAGTCCCCCATGCACTCGACACAACCACCACCACCTGCCTCCAACTACAGAAATCTTTGCAGCCAATAAAATCCTGAAATTTCCCCACTTGTGATTTTTTAAAATATAAGGCAAAGCCCAGAGACGGGACCTGGGTTTTGTCAATGGCATTGTGAATACTGACTGAGACTCAGTATGATCATCTGCAAGTAAGGATAATGTGCTTTACGTTAGTTTTGAAAATCAAAGCATTAAAGACATACACATGCTTGGTATCAGGCACATTATTGCTTCCCGCAAAAAATCCATGATGTCTATTAACTTAAAATTATCATGAAGTGGGCGCCACAACATTAGCACAGAGGGTAGGGCAATAACCTTGTGCAAGGCCAACCAACCCCAGTTCAATCCCTAATACCCCATATGGTCACCAGAGCCCAGACAAGAGAGATCATCCCTGAGCACAGAGCCAGGAGTAAACCCAGACCACCATTGGATATGGCCCAAAATAAGAAACAAAAAAACTCATAGATAGCAATTCAGCACTTTATTTCGTGTGCTAAATGCCTTCTATGCTATAGTATCTCTTCTCAATGCTACACATGAACTGGTGCAACCAATCCCTCAAACTTCAATGACATTGCACTACTATTATTCCCATTTTATGGATGAGAGCACTGAGGCATAAAAAGGTTTCCTTTCTCACTGAAGACAGCAGAGCTAATAAGCAGGAGGGCGAGGCAGGCTGGCTCCATAGGTCACCCTTCCAACTACCTCCCAACTCCCAAGGTGCCTTCAAACTTCCCGCCACTGGTAGCACAAAACAATGAAAAAAAAAACAGCTACCCCCATTAAAAAAAAGAAGTTTAACACCATGTTTATGACAATATCTACTAGAAAGCATCTGGTGTTCGCAATAAAAAAAAAATTTCCAATTCTGCTGTTTTCAAATTTTTTTGTAATAAAAAAAATTTAGGAAAGCAAGAGACCAGCATGCCAGAAAAGTTCGAAAATTAGAGAGCATAGAGAGCAATAAAGAGACAATATACTATCGCCCGGTCCCCACACTTGTCTTTTGAAGCAGAAAGATCAGTACTTTGATTTCATTTTACAAAACAATTAAATGTACATAAATGACTGACATAGACATTACTCCACTTATTTGAAGAAACAAAAAGCTGGAGAGAACTTTAAAACTCAACTACAGGGAGAGAGTAAATGAATTACATACCGAACCATGATCTGAAGGTAAACCCCAACAAAATGAACACCATACCAAGAATACTCTATCCACTCAGATTATCAGTTCAATTTGAAGGAACTATACTGAGATTCATGGGTAGGCAACAGCTTAGAAAAATCAAAGCCTTGAGGTAGTTTTGCAAGAAGCTCCTTTCAAAAGACAGGAGAAACTTTCCAACATGTGGCATTGAAAACAGGACTCACTAATGGTACAGATGGTCGTTCTCTACTAGATTAAGAAAGGTTAAAAACATATAGCAACTATCATCACAAATTTACTAATGTGGGCATTCCAAAATAATTTGTTATCTTAAGATGGTTTAGCTAAAGGTTAAACCCCAATTTAAAGTGTTTCAGGTGCAAGTTCCATAATACTGTGCAGTCCTTCAAAGAACAAAGGAAGGAGGTTGGCCTTAGAAACCAGGGAAGTGGTTGTCTAATTTGCCAGGCATCTCTGCCTCTCTGAGGCTTCATTCTCTCTCATTGAACCTTCTCAGAAACACCTCTCAGAAACCTGTTCTTATTTATGACCAGTCTGTCAAGAAAAGAAACATATCCCAAGCAGGGAATTATTAGTATCTGGGGTTGTATTATTCTGTGTCGAGGAGTGGGGGGTTTGTCCTCTGCATTGTAGGATTTCAGCTGTATCCCTGGCCTCCAATCACAGGATGAGAAGCCTGCTGGCACCTCCTGCCCCCCGCCAAATGTGCCCACAACAATACTGTCTCCACACATTGATAAATGTTGCTTGGCAGTAAAACTGTCATTGACTTTTCACTGAATTGGTTGCTCCTTTCCTATGTGCTAAGGAGTCTGAGCAACTGAATTATTGAACCAGACTTGGATGAATAGTCTGTAGCTAACTTAAATGTATAAGGTGACTTTTTAAAAGGTTTGCGGTTTGAACAGAGAGTTTTCAAAATGAGAGAATTTTCATTCTACTACTATGATAGGATCTTCCCTATACCCTAGAAGTCAGTACTGTCTAAATAACTTTCTGCAATGGTAAGAAAAGTTTTATATCTGATCTATCCGACATAGTAGCTACTAGCCATATTTAGACATTCCAAATGCAGCTGCTGTAACTGAGAAAACAACATTTTAATATTTTACTTTTATTTGTATTTAAATTAAGAACAACAGGTTTAATTGCAGTTAAAATGGCAAGTTTATGTTATCTCTATTTTACCACTATTGGAAAAGAAAACAGAGAGACAGAGAGAGAGAGAGAGAGAGAGAGAGAGAGAGACAGAGAGAGAGAGACAGAGAGAGAGAGAGAGAGAGAGAGAATAAAAACTAAACAGACCCCATACTCTGGAGGAAGCCCAGCCAATCCACAACAACAATAAAAACATGACAAGAACCTTTCTTCTATAGTCTAATGTTTTGGTTGAAATGTTTTTTCAAACATACATATATCACAAGACCTAACAGATTCAGTAAGTCTCCATGTCCATAGTTTTGCAACCAACAGTATTGTGGAAGAATAGTGAGTAATTTTCACAGGCACACTTAAGATTAGCTGCATTCTAGGATGAACTGCGACTTGGTTCTTTGAAATATAACACCCTAGACTATGAACTTGTATGAATTATTCATTGAAAGTTCCACTGGAGCCCTTGAACCTGGAGAAAGGTGAGTCCCATGTAGAATTCCACTTCATTCCGTAAGGGTAATAGCGGATGGTCCTAAGTGGTATTGAACCAGAAGAAACAAATCCTGGCCCCACTTATAACTCATTATCACCCCAGGAGAACAGCTGATTGCAAAAGGCTCCAAGCAGAAATCCTCCTTACAGCCCAGCAGCTCTCACTCAGCATTTGCCTTTAAAATGTCTCTTAGTTGGGGCCGGAGCGATGGCCCAGCGGGTAGGGCATTTGCCTTGCACGCAGCTGGCCCATGCCGGCCTGGATTCTATCCCCGGCATCCCATATGGTCCCCCGAGCACCGCCAGGAGTGATTCGAGTGCAGAGCCAGGAGAAACCCCTGAGCATTGCTGGGTGTGACCCAAAAAGCAAAAAAATAAAATAAAATAAAGTAAAATAAAATAAAATAAAATAAAATGTCTCTTAGCGCCCTGACAATATGAGTTGGCAGCCGTGGGACTATCAGAGACCCTCCACCTCGGGGGAGAAAATAAAATCCGTATCTAAGTCAACACAGGGTTCAAGCAAGCCAGAGCACCAAACTCTGAACAATCAGAGGGCTCCCGGTGGCCCAGTGACCTGACAGACGTTCGGGAGCAGCACATGGTTCCTCGCACAACCAAGAGGTGTAATCCTTGCTTTCCTCACATTCCACTCCAGTTTCACCTTTGCACCTAGTGACCAACTTTCTCTCCCCAAGGACAACTTCTCCCCTGCTCTTGCTTCCAACTCAATCTTTCTTCGCAGGCAGGCAGATTCAATAATCATGCTGCACCCGGCATGAAGGAACAGAAGGAAAAGCCAGGCACAAATGGGGAAGATGGGATGCAGGAATGGGCGGCACAGCCTAGGCAAGACTGACCCTAGGGACAGGAGGAAGCTGCAATTCGAGGCTCGTTCTTGGGCCCAGCCCTCATCTCCACAGTTCTCTGCTCCCCTAATTCCAGCACCACACATGGCAAAGCGTTTCCGACCACCCCTCATTTGGAAAAGTGATAGAGGCAAAAGAAAGCAGATGGGAGGTCGATGCTAGATGGAAGAGACGGAGGAACGATGGAGTGGGCAGAGATATGGCTGAAACAATAGAGCAGCGTGTGGCGCTCAGAGGGGCGAGCTCTGACACTGTATCAAACATACCCAGCGCAGTCATGCGTGGACCAATACCGCTCCCCAGAGCTTTAAAAAGCAAACAGTTGACTGTTGTAAGAAAGGAACAGAATAAAAATGCTTGAAAAGAGGCTTGCCAAAAGGTGGAATTTTGCTGAGTACACCTTGGCAGCTTTAAGCGTTTTCTGATGCAGTAACATTCCATTGCTCTCAAATCATACACATCCGTTTTCTTCTTTTATTTAAACTGGGTATTAATTAAGAAGGTAGATCTTCTTTGACTTCAATTCTCTTATGTAACCTCCCAGGCCGTCGCCAGCATCTGACCTGCACTTGGCTGGAACTGTTCTGCTCCCCGTGCTATTATCTAACGTTTCTATTCAACCTGAAATCTCATGTTCTCCTTCTAAAGTCATTATGGTCTGTGAGGGGTGAGGATTGAGCGAGAAAGGCTGCGAATGATGAGGATACTGATGGAGAAAAGGGGGAAATCAACTATTAACAGCAGGTCAGCATTTGGATCTGCCTGCAGAAACTCAATCCGTAGGGACATAAAGCATGCGAATATTATTCTTTTATAAAAGGGAAAATTTTATAAAAGACTCCCTGGCACTCTGACTGGCACCACACACTGATAAAGAGTGGTGCCTGTCCTGACTAAAGTCACGCCAATTAATTCAAATTCTATCTCTGAAGGACTTCAAAAGTACAGCCCCCAGTGCTGCCCAGTACATCTTTATGGAGATAAAGGTAAGAGGTCTTAGTCTCCTCCCAAGAGACCAAGACCACTCCTCACGCCGCTCTAGAGATCATGTAAGTGGACATGCAACATCTAAACTGAAGAAACTTGACAGGTTAGTTGGGAAAATTCTACAGGTAGGTGGGGAGAAAAATTCTTTCTCCTCTTCCCATCTCAACCTTTTTCCATCTCCAACAGCTTTATAAAGAAAATATCTAGTTTTTTTGAGTAGCACAGGATCTGATACAGACCCCATTTAAAATTCAACTACTACCCTCCAAATGCATTCAATGTGGCTTGCTATCAATCCACAATGTGTAAGAGAAGAGGGGGAGAAAGAGAGGGAGAGACACAGAAGAAGAGAGAGATAGAGAGAGGGAGGGAAGGAGGGAGGAAGGGAAGGAGGGAGGGAGAGAGGGAGGGAGGAAGGGAGGAAGTAAAGTGCCTTCCATAGAGGCATCGGGGAAAGGGGTAGGGAATCAGGGGACAATGGTGGTGGAAAATGTGCACTGGTGGAGGGATGGGTGCTGGAACACTGTATGACTGAAACCCAATCATGAACACTTTGTAAATGTCTAACTCATGGTGTTATAATAAAAATTTAAAAAATAAAACATGAAAATGGTATTTGAGCAACTTGTTCTTGAACAATAAAATTTTGCAAACACAAAAAATATATTTTTACATAAAATTCAACTAACTACTACACAGGGGTGGCAGAAATAATATAAAACTCAACTACTGCAGCCCCATGATATTCATGATACGAATCAAGGCAACCCCGCTTTACAGGCTCTATTTACCCGTAACTAACATTATAACCATCTCCTGGCAGAACTCTAGACTTGGCAACTATGGAACATGCTATTGTGGATCAGTACACTAGTATACTTATTTACATGCAGAGGAGTAGCTGTGATCTTGAGATCTGGGGTTAAAATTCAGCTTCTGGGGCCGGAGCGATAGCCTAGCGGGTAGGGCGTTTGCCTTGCATGCAGCCGGCCTGTGCCAGCCCGGGTTCAATCCCTGGCATACCATATGGTCCCCGAGCACCGCCAGGAGTAATTCCTGAGTGCAGAGCCAGGAGAAACCCCTGAGTGCCGCCGGGTGTGACCAAAAAGAAAAAAAAATTCAGCTTCTTTCAGACTTGGTGTTGACTAGCTGCCCTAAATATGAGTTATATTATTAATAAACTAAGGCAATAAGCATAACTCTTTGTGAGGATTAAGAAAATAAACATAGATTATAGCTTAGTTTAGCAGGGAAACTAGCACAGAGAAAGCATTTCATCAATATTAGTATTTGCAATTAGGTATTGATTTGTCTCGGGTCAGATTTTCTTTCTGATTTTGAGGTCATATGTTGTGAAGGATGCACTCAACCGTTAAGCTATATCCCAGCCTCAAATCTGATTTTCCTTCTCAAATTCCTTAGTACCTTTCTTGTTTTAGGAACAACTCATACAATTCATAAAAAGTCATAAATAATGAATGTAAGGGAATTCACTTAAAACATATAACTTATAAATACCAATGCCAGAAAATATACTTGGCATCGATTTCATCTAAAGTTCATTTTTATAACATGAACCAATACAATTTAAAATAATGTAAGGCCCAAGCGATAGCGCAGTGGGTAGGGCGTTTGCCTTGCACGGGGCCAGCCCAAGCCGGTCCGGGTTCGATCTCCAGCATCCCATATCATCCCCTGAGCACCGCCAGGAGTGATTCCTGAGTGCAGAGCCAGGAGAGACCCCTGAGCATTGCCGGGTGTGACCCAAAAAGCAAAAAATAAATAAATAAATAAATAAAATACTGTTGTTCTCTGTTCTGAATTAGCATAAAGAACATCATAGCAAAAAGATATAGAAAAACAAAAAATTTAAAAAATATTTACTTTTAAAAGACAAATTCAATCTTGTGACAGAATTCAACTACATCTACTAGAGAAAACTAGTTATTTTATCAAATGATAATATGATTTGTGGTATTGATATTAACAATCTAATGACTAAATATAGTTCCAAAGATATAGCAGATATTCAAATGTTTACTGAAAGCATGAAGAGTGATATAGATGGATGGATGATGGATGGATGGATGGATGGATGGATGGATGGATGGATGGATGGATGGATGGATGGATGGATAGTCGGATGGACAGACGGACGGATGGGCGGATGGATGGAAGGACAGAAAGATGAGTGGCTATAGTACCTTGTGGTGAGTAGGTAGATGTAATAAAGTTGGTTAGTGGATTAGGTGGGTGGATGGACAGACTTGAAGGTTGAATTAACTAAATTTATGTTAATTCTAACCTTATGATAACAGATTATTTCTTGCATTCATTAACTTCACCATACAACAAATTGCCCTCTAACTTGTTGGATTCAGACAGTTTTCTGTTTTTTTGCTTTGGTCTCTCTTGGGGACCATACCTAGTGGAGGGCGCTGAAGGTTTACTCCTAGCCCTGCACTCAAAATCAGATTTGAGGCTGATATGGGGCTGGGGAAATCATATGCGGTGCTTGGGATCAAACCCATGTCAGCAACATGAAACTGCCTTACCTGCTATACTAGATCTCCTGCAGCTTACAAGTAATTTTCATCTCAAAACTCTGGGAGAAGGGCTGGAGCGACAGTACAGCACATAGGGCATTTGCCCAGCACGTGGTCGACCCAGGTGCGGTCCCCAGCATCCTATATGGTCCACCGAGAACCACCAGGAGTAATTCCTGTGTGCAGAGCCAAAAGTAGCCCCTGAGCATCACCAGGTGTGACCCAAAAAATAAAAATAAAAATCTGGGAGAAGGTAATAGAAAGCCACAGTGACATACTACATAGTTCTGAGTAAGCTTTCTCACAATGTTTATGGACTGCTTTTACAAGCAGCTTGACTCAGTCTGAAAAACCTCTTCTAAGTTCACTCACTTTTTAATGGGCAAGAGACTTCAGTCCCTTACCAGGTGAACTCCCTAGAGGCATTCACAACAAGACCTGCCCAGATGAAGATGCCAGAGAGATGGAAAGGGAAACCTATATCCAAGCTTTAGGGCATACTTTTAGAACATACTCTCTCTCAGAAGTGAGATACCAACATGTTCCACCATCATTCTTCTAGCATGTCAGACCAACCCTGATAGCGTGGGAGAACTCTGTACAAGAGTGCAAATACAAGGATTCATCAGGGGGACGGCTTGGAGGCTGTAAAGTTTTATTTTATTTTTTTTTTTTTTTGCTTTTTGGGTCACACCCAGCGATGCTCAAGGGTTACTCCTGGCTCTGCACTCAGGAATCACTCCTGGCGGTGCTCGGGGGACCATATGGGATGCCGGGGATCGAACCCGGCCCGACATGGGCCGGCCGCGCAAGGCAAACGCCCTACCCGCTGGGCTATCGCTCCGGCCCCCTAAAGTTTTAAATAATCAAGTTTTCTAAGTCCTGGAGCCAAGTCAGAGAATGACAAATTCACATCACAGCATGGCAGTTATTTTTACATAGTTGAAAAAAAAAACACCTTACTCAAGTCATTCCCATTGCATGGGATTTTATCTTTACACCACAGGTCTTGTAGGCTCTACCGGGTGGCTACTCAAAAGTTAAAGATAAATCTTTTTTTTTAATGGACTATATTTATTAGGGGCTATTTCAGTCACAGATCACCCATAAACATGAGTAGTGGAGAGACATCTACAAAGAAACTTACAAAAGCATATCCAGGCCCAGAGCATTAGAAAATTTTCTCTTATTATTTAGATTATGCTATCTCTTATTAATTTTCTCGGATTACTTAGATTATGCCACCCGCAGAGCAAGCCTGGCAAGCTGCTCGTGGTCGTATTTGATATGCCAAATACCAGTAACATTTATATTAGGTCATTCCCATGACCTAATATGATGGTTTGAGGCTCTTTATGTTCCTGGAGCATGCAGATGCCTTTGGGTTCTACTAGCATGAGACAGGACATATGGAGATATTACTGGTGCCCGCTCTAGCAAATAGATGATGAACGGGAAGATAGTGATAGTGATAGTGATAGTGATAAAAAACAAAATGTAACTATTCATGAAAAATGTGCACTTTGATTTCTTCCTGATCCAAAAATGATGGAGATGTTCCTATTGCCTAAGTTCCAACTCAAGGCAACAGTGATTTTCATTCTACAAATTCAGAGCTTGACTCAGCAAATACATCAGTGTGCAGAGGCAAACTTCCATGGTCATCTTTCTGTTTCCTCTCCCTCTTTCCTCTTCTTACTCTCTCCTGGTCCCCACCCCACATGAAAAATAAAAGGTTCAGACTGGCTTTCTTCAACATTCTCACACCTGTGGACTGAGGGAATCTGGAGAAATATTTCACAGACAGGCTGATGGGTCGGTCAAAAACAAAACCCCAAGAAGATGGTTTTGTTTATTCAATCTCAGGTTATAAAATTGTTGTTTCTAGCTAGTGTGACATCTGTTGCTGGTAGGGCTGGGAGAGAATTTTTTAGCAGACCACCAAAAAAAGTTCCACAGGCTGATAAATCGAACTTCAGACTTTTTTCTACCTTTGTATACATGCATACCATTGCCTGTCTGCTACTGGCCCACAGACCAGCAGTTATAACCATTGAGGTAGATCAGTGGTTTTCATCCTTTCTCCACCGATGAGACCAGGACCAGTACACAAACTGGTGGTACAACATGGTCAGTCCACCCAATGGCCCATTAGCTTTCAATCTTCTATAGGCTCATTACATTTTATGTTGGGCATGAAACAGAAGAAAACATTTTTCCAGAATGCCTTGTTACCCGAGTCTGAATTGGAGAATGGTTTTTATGCCAAAGCCTGTCATTCTATGCTTCACTTACAACCAAATATCACTCAGACTTGAACTAAGGTGGTCATAACTGACAGATGTGAACTGTGTTGGGTTTGAAAATTCTTCCAACGCTATCCGGCTGGTCTGAGACAGAATGGGTCAAACCTTCAGTCTCTTTGGGGGCCATATATTCCATGTGTTAAATACTTCCAGCGGATAGCAACAGTGGACAGCATGTATTAACACCAAGTACTGCAAATTACATTTCTGAACTTGAATTAAGGAGAACCAAATGTCAGACTGACTTTCCTTGTGCTGATGGATGCAGAAAGGGTCAACATAACCCAAAGGGTGATGTTTATTTTTGATGGCTTTTCTACCTTCCTGTCTCCTATGCCTTCAAAATCACCCCCTGCAAGTCTTTCATCAGTGTTCTACACTGAGTGCTAAGAAGCTAGAAGCACAAGCACTTAATGACGCAGCCACATCTCACTGTGTGGGTTGTTACTCCACGCTGGCCCCCACCCCCTGACCCCCCAGCATCCCATAAGGGGCAGTGAAAGTGCTGAGTCAAGATATTCACAATTCAAGCAAATCATCACCAACACTTCCCAAGGACGAATGATAATGACTTTTGAAACAGAGGGTGTAAGGTGTTAAAATGTATGCAATCAAAAATTATTTTTAAAACCTTCCTCATCAAGGAGTTTACTATTGGTTAAAAATAATTCTTTTTTGGGGGTACCATCTTCTAGAGCTAATTAATCTTCCATTTGACTTGGATACTCTTCAGAATGAAATTCAATTACATATAGAATCAATCAAAATGCACTTAGAGGACAGATAAACCATGAAAAGCATCAGAAACTATGCAGGACTGTGCTAAATTAGAAGCTTTATTGCCTGCCCTAATTCAAATTACATTTTGACACTTTTTTATTCAAAAGAAACAGGCCAAACACATTCTCAGGAATCCTCAGAAGGATCCTCAGTAATCTTTCTCAGTAGCTCCCAGATCTCTTATAGGTACTTTCAGGCAGCAATCATTTGAATATTTCAAGTTAACCAGAAATGGAAATCACTCCAGCAGGCAATCTTTCAAATTCTAATTCCAGGAAACCAAATTGTCAATTAGAGCACTTAACCTTGGGCCTTTTTAATGATGCTCAATACCTATTTATAAATAAGGGTGGCATTATTGGGTTTCCTTCCATTTCATTTGCTCTGTGGGCAGCTCAGAATCAAACAGCAGCACAGACCCTCATCAGAGAGTTTGCCCCTGTGCGCCCCCACCCCCCACTCCCCACCTCCTTTGATCATGGAGCTGCTGCTAGGCTAGCAACCAACATCACCCTCTCCTGAACCACTTGACTTCATCCCAACAGCACACTCAGAAATGGGATCCAGACAAGCTTTCCCAGAATCACATCTGCTTAGCTGAAGAACACACACCCCCTCTCAGGGTCTACAAAGCCCCACATCATCTGGTCACAGCCTCATCTCCAACAACCTTCCACTGGGACCACAGGAGCCAGAGGCATCTCAGAGCTCTTCCTCACATCTTCAGTTCTTCTGTGTCTCTGCATGTTTGTTAGTGCCACTTTCTCTTTGTGCCAGGACCTCATGAGGCCTCCAAATGCAGGTGTGATCTCAAATCTCAATTTGAGTGGGCCTCTCTGCCTGTTCTATCCAATACCACACACCTCATTGGTCCCGCCACTCATTCTTATTCGGATATTATTTGGAAAACTTTTTTTTTTTTTTTTTGCATTTTGGGTCACACTCAGCGATGCTCAGGGGTTTCTCCTAGCTCTGCACTCAGGAGTTACTCCTGGCGGTGCTCGGGGGACAATATGGGATGCCAGAGATCAAACCCAGACTGGCTCGGGCCGGCCCGGCGTGCAAGGCATACACCCTACCCACTGGGCCATCGCTCCGGCCCCCTCATTTGGAAATTTTTAAATAGCATGATACTAATACCCAAGGCCAAGCAAAACATGGATCAGGAGAACTTGTCAGTGGTTGGACTCTACCACAAGTGTGTGGGAGTCAGAGAAGGGACCAGTGTGCTAATAATTGTTGGAAATGGTAATACAAGCCTAGAACTGAGCATTGAATGTAGGCAAAGAGATATACATGGTAACCCCTAAATGTGTAAAAGGTGTGTGTGTGTGTGTGTGTGTGTGTGTGTGTGTGTGTGTGTGTATGGAGAGAGAGAAAAAGAGAAAGAGGAGGTAAAGTGTCTGCCATAGAGGCAGGATGGGAGAGGCAATCAGGGGACATCGGTGGTGGGAAATGTGCACTGGTGGATGGATGGGTGCTGAACACTGTATGACTGAAGCCTAATCATGAACAGTTTTATAATTATATATTTCATGATGGCATAATAAAAAAAATTCTAAAAATAGAAAAATTTTAAATATTTATTTCAATTTTCACATACTTTATACTTGAGAGATCATATTTGTTATTGTAATCTATTAATAGATCTTCTGTTCTGAACTGTTTCTCCATTGCATGGATTCACATAAGTTGGTAAAATTTCCATGGATCTGGGGCCGGAGTGATAGCCCAGCGGGTAGGGCGTTTGCCTTGCACCTGGCCGGCCTGTGCCGCCCGGGTTCGATCCCTGGCATCCCATATGGTCCCCGAGCACCGCCAGGAGTTATTCCTGAGTGCAGAGCCAGGAGAAACCCCTGAGTATTGCCGGGTGTGACCCAAAAAGCAAAAAAAAAAAAAAAATTCCATGGATCTAAGACTTACTTGGTGCCAGGCATAGTACTAAAGACCTTACATTTTTATAACAACCTGATAAGACAGGGAATGGAATCAACCACATCTTAAAAATAAGAACACTAGGAAAAAAGGATGGGAAGTAATTTACTCACCACCACTGTACATGTTGACACTGGTATGTGCCATCAGTGGTTCACACTCAGATGTGGTTTCAATAATACAAATGGTAGTGTCAACATCACCGTGTTTTAGGTAAGGCTGGGTTTCCTGTCCACAGTTATGTGACTCTAAAACTCATGCTTCTAGCCACTGTATCCTTCCATCAGAGGCCTTAACATCAGAACAGCAATCTCTGTTCTGCTCCCTTCAACCTCCCAGAACCTAGAATGTTTGCAAGAGGTGGCTAGAGGAAAAATGACAGGTAGCTCATCTCCTACCCCAGGTCACGTTCTTTCCCTATCACCCTCAAATATTTCCAACGCCAGAGCTCCTAGCCTTAACCACCAACAATGTTCTCAGTTTCCTCGCTGCAAATGTATCTGACTCTATATTTCTTCATTCGCAGGTCAATAATTTCCGAGGTTCAGGGAGTACCTCTAAGCTGGGGGTGTATCTCAGTAGTAGAGCACATGCCTTGTATGTGTGAGGTCCTTGATTTGATCCCAACACCTCTAAAAACAAAACAGATAGCAAGCATCCTTTTCCTTCCTTCTGAGAGAGAACACACATATCCACTTCACTCACTCACTATTTATTTTAATTCCAGAGAAAGGAAATCAAGTTAGAGAGAACTGCAATTTTTTTCCAAAGCATCACACAGATGTTATGATCTCTGGAACAATAAATAAGACCTGAATATTAAGCCTCAATTGTTTTACAGTCAATTGTCAAATACCACCTCAGCCAACAAAGCACATCCTGCTACTTGAGCCTCTACCAGGTCCATCATATTTCTAGCTCCTAGAGATCTCATCCCCAGGCATAGGAAGTAATCTGTTGCTTAGTCAAAATAGCATCCATTTGGTTTCCTCCAGGGAGCAGTTGGCTGAAAGCTCCCTGGGACGTACACTTACAGCTATTCTTAATCTTCAGGGTGGTGCTATTTTTCCACAAAGCAACGTAGCCCAGCAACCCCCCAAGGAAACCCAACTGACTTCTTTGGAGATGTGCTTGTAAAACTCATGGCCTCTCTTTACTTCAGGGAATTATCATGGCAACCTCAGTTTCACTCTGGCCATAAATACCCAGAGAAACAAGAGCAACAATTGATGTCTTTTCAGAATACTATTTCTCTTTTTCCCAATTCTCATTTTCTTTTCAGAATACAGAAAAAAAGGGGGAACATGGATCTATGCTTAACCTTTCTAAAGAACAGCTTTATTGTGGCTGTGAATATAATTCAAAGGGTAGGATACGTGCCTGGCATGCAGAGACCCTGAGTTTGATTCTGGGTGCTGCATGGTATACAGAGTAGTACTTGGGTGGCTGATCTTTCAGCATTGGCTTGGAAAGAACAGAATAAAAGAATAACTGCATTGATAAACTGATGGTATGAGGATGAAAGGAGGAATAACTGCATTGATAAACTGATGATATGAGGATGAATGAAAGGAGGGATAACTGCATTGATAAACTGATGAAATGAGGTGAAAGGAGGGATAACTGTATTGATAAACTGATGACAGGAGGTGAAAGGAAGTATAACTGCTTTGATAAGATACAAGGGTGAAATGAGGATAAATGCATTGACAAACTAATGATACAAAGGTGAAAGGAGGGATAACTGCATTGATAAACTGAAGATATCAGGGTGAATAGAGGTCTCAATAACTGAATATGCTGGGCATCAGAGAAAGTGCCAGCAATCCCCTATTATTCTAGGACTGCAGCACTAAGATGGTTCTAGAACCAGGCCATGAAACCAAGGATTTAGAATCAGCATCCTTAGAATCTGTGAGCTCAGCAGTATTTCAGGATTCAGCTGCCACTGGCCCCAGAGAGTCATCTTGAAAGTATGTGCTAGCAAGTCAATAGAAACTAGCTGACAAACAGGTCAGTGCAAACTGATCCCTACTTCTGAAACAATCACTAAGCGCTAAGCCCTGGGAGAGAGAATCCCTGTGCAGTCACCAGGGTTAGCGGCAGAGAGACAGACTGGGAACCAGGCTAGTGGGCACCACCGGTAGACTGCAGGGGGTGGGGGTGAGGGGTGAGTAAAACACTGAAGCTGTATCAGAATCCTGAGTTTATTTTTAAACTTTCTATTTTATCATGCTTTTTTTTTAGGGTTAGGGGGCCCTTACCTAGTGGTGCTCAGGGACTGCTCTGACTTGGTGCTTGGGTGTCATCCCCAGCAGTGCTCAGGAGACCATGTGGTACCAGTGTCTAAACCTGGGTCTCCCACAAGCAAAGAATGCACTCAAACCATTGAGTTCTCTCTCTAGTACCGTCATGTTTTTCTTTTATGAATTCAGATTTTTTTTTAGAACGATTGCATCAAGTATTATTTACCTTGATTACTGAGGTTTCCACACCTCCTCACACAGCACTGAAGGCAAGTACTTCCCCAGCCTCCTCCTGGCCTCTGCCATGGCACCCCAATACAGAGTAAATACTTACATCTTTGTCTTCGTGTGCCAGTCACTTTGCTCAACTCTGCTGTCACATGATTTAATCCCCAACAACCCCATAACGTCATTATTATGACCGCCATATTATTCTGAATATTGAAACCTAAGACAGGTTGCATAACCTGCCCTAGGCTGCACAAAAATAACAGCAGAGAGGGCTGGAGCAATACTACAGCTGGTACAATAGTACAGCAAATAAACTTGCTCTGCATGCAGCTTACCTCGCGTTCGATCCCGGCACCCCATATGGTCCCCTGAGCACAGCCAGGAGTGAATCCTGAGTGCAGAGCACTGAGCTTAGCCAAGTGTGGCCCCCAAACAAAACAACAACAATAATAATAACAACATCAGGAATTCTAAGGGTCTAGCCCCGCACTCCCCACCCCCAGCACTCAGAGTGAACATTGCAGCTACACACAGGGAAGCTTAGAGTCTCTTCCTTCATTTCAACCTCTCTTCACTCAAAATAAAAGATACCTGATGAATACGTAATTCATAACTAGAGAACACATAATTCTCCAAGAATCAGGCCAAAACAGCTTGAAAGAAGAAACAGCTTGTTGGACCGTCGCAAATTAAACATAAGTAATGTAACACTTATCCTTAAAAGAATATTTAAACAAACAAGCTTCTAAGGTTCCAATTGACATTTCAAATATGATTAATGAACCACAAGAGAAAACAATCTCCATACCCCACTCTGAGGCAGAGCTAAATCCGTGAAATCCTGGTAAGGCAGGCAAAGGCCCTTACAAACAGAAACCAAGACAGCAAGGGTGAAAGGCCACGGATGCATGCACCTGGGGAAATCAAAGCCAAAGCTATTTTAGGACTGGCTGGCCTCTTTGAACAAATTCTTTACCTTAATTACACACTTCTGCTTATGGAGCTTACAGATTGGCCCTGATTCAGATGCCAGAGACAAAAACTCAGGTGCACATCCTCGCTTATCTATGGATAAAACTGGTATAGGTTATAAACACCATTGCAGACTATCTCTCAGGCTGAACCTAAGGGTCTTCTGTAAATATTAACTCTTCTACTAAGACAAGGCAATCATCTTCAAGTTAGTTTAAGATGGGTAAAACCTGTAGCACCTCAATGGGAATATATAATATCTGTATACCACACGCGGCTCACAGCCTTAATTTTACGTGCCAATTCCAACAAACTGAGAATAACTTTGCAAACAAATCTATGATGTCTGAGAAATGGTGCCCTGATTTATCCACTACATCTGCCCTGGATATAAATGGAGGAAATGACCACAAATGTTTAACCAATTTCCTGTCCGTTATCTTAAATTCCTGCCCTTGAAGTGATCCGGCAAAAGATTTTGAAGGGCCTAAGAATCTAGAAACTCCATTAAAAAGCCTTACAAATCTATGCAGCATTTATTTCTTTATCTAAATATGTCTCTTCACCTCTCTCTCCCAACCTCCCTCTCTCTCTCCTGATCCCCCTCTCTCTCAAGCCCCTCTCAACTGCTCTTTCTCAACCTCTCTCAATCTCTCTCTCAACCTCTCTCTCCCTCCCTCCCCTCTGGACATTATGGTTGCAATACAGGTACTAAAAGGTTATCATGTATATCTCTTTACCTACTTCTACTTTCAACACTCAGTTATTGTCCACAGTGATCATTCCCAACTATCACTGTCTATATGCAGTATTTAATATATTCTTCTTAACTAACAATTTTTTTAAGCAGTGCTGGAGATTGAACCCAGGGCCTCACACATGCAAAGCAAGTGCTTTACTCCTGAATTACATCCCAGGCCCTTGACTAAAAATTCTGAAGCAAGTACCAAAGAACAATCAAAATGAGTTCTATTGTAGTTTTGATTTCAATGCTGAGACTTTCCATTTTCAGTTCTCTTACATTTTCTACAATGCCACCTGAGTTCAGAAAAGAAAAAAAAATTAAACAAAATTGGGTTTATTACAACTCATTGTGCAAATTGGCCATTCTCCGGTGACCACAGCTCCCACCGCTGAGTATGTCATTGCCTCCAAATAGGCAGATAGGAAATAACCAAAGACTACAGATAAAGCTCATTTTAGTTTCCCAAAATATCAAGGGGAAGAAAAACAAAGAATCCCTCCTTGAGATGGTCTGCTAGTCTTCTATTTACTTCAAAATTCTTCAATTTCACTGAGTGAGATTGCAATGGAATTTACAGTGAAACTTAGCTATGATCATGCAACTTTTTCAAAAGGGTCTTTTATGTATATTTTCTTTTTTAAAATCATTCTGTTTTTGTGCCACACTTAAATGAGCTCAGGGTTACTCCTGGCAGTGACCATATGTGGTGCCAATGATTGAACCAGTGTCAACAATATACAAAGCAAGTACTCTACCCACTGTACTATCTCTTTGGCCTCTATTCTCCATATTTATAACAAGTAAATATACCAACTGGCCTGTGAATCCCAACTAGTCACTACAAATATCCCTGCATAGTAGAAATGTTCGGGTTACCCATTGGGCACCAGAGACACTCTGGCCATTCTTAGTCCAAAAAGATTAAAGTCATGAAATGGAAGCTTAAACGCTGTCACCTGCAGTAAAGTCTTTTTGATCTGCCACTCTGATTTTGTCTTATTGTATTGCTTTAATTTTACTTGTTTTAGGCTTAAGGGTGACTCCCCTAAGTGCTCAGGAGCTAATTCTGCTCAGGAGTGACCCCTGGCAGCACTGGAGGGATTATGTGTGCTGCTGGGAATTCCAACCAGGGTCACTGCTACCACAGGCACATGCAGGCAAGTGCCCAACCTCCTGTACTATCTCTCCAGCCCCTGACCTGCCACTTGCTTTTGTTTTTTTTTTTTTTGCTTTTTGGGTCACACCCTGCAATGCTTCTGGCTCTGCACTCAGAAACCACTCCTGGAGGTGCTCAGGGGACCATATGGGAAGCCACGGATGGAACCCAGATTGGCTGCGTGAAAGACTCTTACATGTAAAGATCCTGAGTTAGACCCCTGGCACATGGAAGGAAGGAAGGAAGGAAGGAAGGAAGGAAGGAAGGAAGGAAGGAAGGAAGGAAGGAAGGAAGGAAGGAAGGAAGGAAGGAAGGAAGGAAGGGGGGGAGGGAGGGAGGGAGGGGAGGGAGGGGAGGGAGGAGGGAGGGAGGGAGGAAGGAAGGAAGGAAGGAAGGGAGGGAGGGAGGGAAGGAAGGAAGGAAGGAAGGAGGGAGGGAGGGAGGGAGGGAGGGAGGGAGGGAGGGAGGAGGGAAGAAGGGAGGGAGGGAGGGTGAAAAATCATCCTTCCTAAACTCACTGTAAAATTCTTTTAATCTGAATTATATGAGCAAAATGAAAAAAGGCAGAAGATTTCGACACTACAAGCTCAGTGTTGGTTTTTAAGTACTATCACGGAGGCCTCAGAGAATCACAATCTTCATTATTTGGATAAAAGGATTTCATTTACTTTTACAGCTTCAAAGGGGAGCACAAGTAAACAGTGGTGTGTAAATCAGTAACTACTAAAGCAACAGCAAGATAAAAAAAAAATAAACAAATCCCTATAATAAAAGAAAAGAGAAACAAACATTTAGGCACGAGGCAAACACATTTTGTCCTGGGCGTCACTCTTCCCCAAGAAATTCCTTGCACTGAAATACCCATGGGGGCCCAAGAAACAGGAAGTGAGGTGTTCACCTTGCCCCTGGCCCACCTGGCTCAGTAAAGCTCTGCCAGGAGTGATCCCTGTCTTCAAAGCCAGAGTAAATCCAGGGCAACTCGTCAGATGTGGCCAAATAAATGAATAAATACAAAAGTACATGAATAAAATGTATGGGCTGGGGTTCAGTCCACATGCTTTACATGTGGGGATCACAGCATGGTCCCCAGAGCACTGCCAAGAGTAATACTCACACCCTGCACTAAAGCACCCCTATCTCAGAAATGAAACAAAAAAATACCCTTGTTCCTTTCTGTTAAACAAAAAAATAAATTTTATAAGACAGTACTGGCAGTCTCAGGGAGTATTAGAAAGCATTTGGAGAGCTGCCGATGGTAGGACCTGTCCAACACAGTGGCTGCTGGAGTCTGGTGCCATCACATACTGAACCCAGAGACTCCAACCTACTGATGGGAACGAAGTCACTGGCAGTGAGTGCCACTGCATATACAGGACCCCTTACCACACCACACATCCCCTAAGACACTGTTCATCGATCATTTTTATACAACCGTAATTATCTAGTAATGGTCATCATTCTACCCAGCTCATTATGTATGCGTTAAAACACTAATTTACTGGGCATAAATGTTTACAATATCATCCTTATTTTGATGATCATGTTTTGGCATTTGATCCCATATGAAAGAGCTTGGAAATTATCCCAAGGTCTCCCTCCTCAGCCCATGGCAAGAAGGAAGTGTCTACTGGAGAGAGAAGAGTGGAGAGAAAAGAGAACAGACAGAGAAGGCCAGAGATAGTCCAGTCAAAAAGAAGCTATGTTTTGCATGCATCAGACCCTTGGAATGCCATATAGTCTCCAGAGCCTGCCTGATCCCTGAGCACAGAGTGATCCCTGAGCACAGAATAAGCCCCTGAACATCACCACCACACACACATCATCCCCAGTCCCTGACAAAAGGAAGCAGAATCTGCTGTTTAATTTATTTCTCTTGAGGTTTGGGGGTCTTCTCCGCAGTGCTTATGGGCTTCTTCCAGCTCAGTACTCAGGGATCACTCCTGGCAGTGCTTGGGAAACCATATGTGGTGCCAAGGATCAAACACAGTCACCATGAGCAAGATAAGGAAGCATCTTTCCCACCGTACTCTCAGGCCCTCTATTTTTCTGGAAGTTGCACCTTGCACGTTTGTAGGAAGATCCAGCACAAAACAAGGGGCTGAGGGCTTGCCTGGGATTAGGCCCTGAAGTAAGCAGGAGATGGGAATTAGTCATGGGAATTCACACATGTGGATGAAACAGTCATGGAAAAAGCCCTCTCCCTAAGGTAAGACTCCGTGCCAGAGTCACTTGGAAAGGACCAAGCCCAGGAGACTGAGCCAAGAGATGCAAGCACGCATCTTCAGCTGAAATCTGGCTCGAGTCAAAACTGTACTTCAGGAAATACAGCCCCTCATTGTATTAAATTATGCAATTAAAATTTCCCCACCTGTAATATTCAAGGTGCTACACCACAGTGTTTTGAACAGAGCTAGGCAGACAGAGGTCTTGCTTAACACAATTTGGAGCAACTGTTTTTACAAAGAATTTGGACTAAGTTCTTTGTAAAAAAAAAAAAAATCCAGGTACAGTGGATAGGGCCCTTGCCTTGCAGGTGGCTGACTTGGGTTCTATATGGGATACTCCATCTAGCTCAGTGCCTGAACATCCACCGGATCAAAAAAAAAAAGGGATTTTCCACTGCCTCCTAACCACAAACAACCACAGAAAACCTCAAGAACCTTCACCCTATTAAAACCATGAAACTAATCGGGCTTAATGTGATCAGTTCCCCCACGTGAACACTATTCCTGCACTCAGCAGACTGCAGTTGATCAGAACTGCCGCAGGAATTTTATCTTTTCTAGGCTTCTTTTTAGTGAGTGAGTCCGTGGTGTTTTCTCTTTTTCCACCCCATGCAGGCACATGTTTAAATGAAGGCATTTTTGAATAAATAGCTAAATGGGAGCCAATACATTGTGAACATTACTAGATTGCTGAGCTACAAGTTCTAATCAGGCATACTTCCTACCTAGTACTTGGTGAAATTTACTTTTTTTTTTTTTTTTTTTTTTTTGCTTTTTGGGTCACACCGGATGCTCAGGGGTTACTCCTGGCTCTGCACTCAGGAATCACCCCTGGCAGTGCCTCGGGGGACCATATGGGATGCCGGGGATCGAACCCCTGCCGGCATGGGCCGGCCGCGTGCAAGGCAAACACCCTACCAGCTGGGCTATCGCCTCCGCCCTGAAATTTACTTCTATTACCATAACCAGTATATCTTTAAATGAACCTGAAAACTTCCCATGAAAAAGACTTCTTTGTAACAATAGTAAATGCCATTCAAGAAGGGGGCACTAGAATCATTCACAGTCATCTGAAGATGAAATATCCTGGAAAAAAACACTCCCTAAGGTAAGACTTACTCCCAAGCCCACCAGGAGGGATCCCTGAGCATAGTCAGGAGTAAGCCCTAAGCAACGCTTAGGAGTTTCGCCTCCCAAAATCAAACAAACAAACCAATAAAAAGCACAAAAATTCAGATCTGCCATCATTTGAGCACTTAGTGTGAATACCTCTTGCAGTAATGGAAGGGCACAACCATCCTGATTTTGGAGCTAGACCAACTGAACTGCAACAGGATAAGTGGCTTGCCCAATGGCATCAGATAACTAGCGCAAAAGCCCAGATTAGAACTGGACGTCAGCCTAACTCCTGTGGCCCTATAAACCTACTCTAGTGGCACTATGGCCGACCCCTATCAGAGCTGCTACTTGCTCTCCCTGTGCCCAGCTGCTCACGAGGCACCCAGGGAGGGATGGCGGGTTCTAGCCCTGGCCCACCACCCCAGCAGAGCCTTGCAACAAGCCAGATGACCCCCACTCCATGAGGGCCTCCATTTTCCACATCCGAACTTCTCTCTCCTCAGAACTCCACCCAGCAGACCAGCCTATCACAGCCCGGCTCATCGATTTCCACCCTGCAGCAGTCTTTCTTAAATCCGGCCGGGCCAGAGACTCACAGACATGGGGCAGAGCTGCTACTTGCTCTCCCTGTGCCCAGCCGCTCACGAGGCGCCCAGGAGGGATGGTGGGTTCTAGCCCTGGCCCACCACCCCAACAGAGCCTTGCAACAAGCCAGATGACCCCCCCACTCCATGAGGGCCTCCATTTTCCACATCTGGACTTCTCTCTCGTCAGAACTCCACCCAGCAGACCAGCCTATCACAGCCTGGCTCGCGCTGCTGCAAGCAGCGCGCGGTTCATCAATAAATGCTGGACTTAGAGATAACTACAAGAGTATGCTACCTGCACGGCAGAGCCTGGCAAGCTACCCGTGTTGTATTTGATATGCCAAATACCAGTAACAATTATAGACCTCATTCCGGAATGGATTGAGGCTCTTTATGTTCCTGGAGCAAGCAGATGCCCTGGGGCTCTACTAGCATGAGACAGAATATATGGAGATGTTACTGGGGCCCGCTCGAGCAAATCGATGATGAACGGGAAGACAGTGATACAGTGACAGTGGCCCTATAAACCTGAATCTCCAGAGATTAACTGCACCACAGGAGACTCGTCTCCATGCTAGAGCAACACACCCCCAAGCACATTTCAGTGACTGCAGCACAGAAACTACCAGCAACCACTGAGATCTTGAAAGATGACGAGTGTCACTGTGGAATGACATGCTTTGTTTTATCTCACCTTCGTTTGCTATGACCTGGTTATGTCTATGTAATACGAATGTGTATTTGTATTACACAGAGAATGAATGATCTGCGGCATGAGTGGCGCGTAACAAGTGAGCATGTGAACTCCATGCTCCGCCCACAATCCCTAGCATGAACAGTACTTCCTTACCTACTTGTGCTAATCACTGCTCCACCCCACATCTGTCATTTCCCCAGTACATAGGCTATTAATTAGCAACTCTAGGAAGTCACAGGCTTTCTGCCTCCTTTCTTCTTTCTATCCCCAAACACTGTATGAATGCAGTCCATGAGAATGTGACTCAGAGGTAAAGGAGTTTGCCCAACACACAGCTATTAGATGGCAAGAGCCAGGATTCAAACACTTAGCTTCTGGCTCCCTTCCTTAAAGCCAGACCTTAGGGCCAGGAAGATGGCTCAAAGGGCTGGGGCATGTGCCCCATATGCGAGAGGCCTGTGTATGATCCTCAGCACCTTGTGTTCCTCCCAATATCACAGAAAGCACCCCGATCCACCACCCCTAGGCCAAGGCACATCAGCTGAAGGAGGTCCAGAGAAACTGGGTGTGGCTACAACCATTCCCTTTGTGGAAAATGAGGGAATTCCTTTTCAGTTGCCTCCTAGTGTGATGTGGATAAAAGTAATTAAAGATCTGAACATACGCTGATAATCTATGACAGGTGTAAGCTATTTCTCCAGGAACTTTTGCTTGTAAGTTTTGCTCTCAGGAGGATCAGCTTTTGGCAGTGCTGGAGCAGGGGGATGTGGGGGAGGGGTACTGGGGAGGGTACTACACAATGCTGGAGGAGCAGCGGGAGGTAGGGGCGCTACTCCTGGCAGTGTCAGGGACCATGCAATGCCCACAATCAAACCAGGCCTTCCACATGCCCTCCTGCCCATCAGGCTCTCTCTCCAGCCCTCAACATACTTAGTTTAAAACTTAGAACACAAGGGCTGAAGAGATAGTACGGGAGGGAGTAGGGGTGCCAATGACCCAGGTTTGATCACCCCCATAGGGTCTTTGAAGCATGCCAGGAATGATCCCTGAGCATAGAGCCAGGATTAAGCCTGAGCACCACCGGGTAAGATCCCCAAACCAAAAATATTAAAAATAAATAAAAATTAAGGGCCGAGTGATAGTCCAGCAGGTAGGGCATTTGCCTTGCACGCAGCTGACCCAGGTTCGAATCCAACATCCCATATGGACTCCCAAGTACCACCTGGGATAATTCCTGAGTGAGAGCCAGGAATAACACGAGTGTCACTGGGTGTGACAGAATGGATGGATGGATAAATGGATGGATGAATAAGTTAATATATAAATAAGCAAGCAAGCAAATAAATGAATGAAAGAATGAATAAATAAATAGATAAGTAAATAGTGAATGAATGAATGAATGGATGGATGGATGGATGAATAAATACATATATAAATAAATAAGCAAGCAAATAAATAAATGAATAAAAGAATGACTAAATAGATAAATAAGTAAATAGTGAATGAATGAATGAATGACTACATAATAGTGAAGCACAGACTCCAAACCTCTAGATTTTTCAGGTTATTACCGGGAAATGTAAGATATTGTTTTGTTTTGCAGGGGAGGTGCCTTCCCCAGTGTGCTGGAGGCCACCTGGGCTATAACCAGTGGCGGCATCAGGAAGGCCATGCGAGCCATGGACTGGACCCAGGGCCCAATGCACGCCAGCCATGAGCTTCAGTCCTGTGAGCTACTTACCTGGCCCCATGCCTAACCTTGATGACATTCTAATCAAATGAGGAACCTCAGTAAATAATCAAATAGTCAGAAACTCTTCAAGTTACTCTAACCCAGTGTTCAATCTTTTTCTCCAGTTTTCTTTCATTGGTCACGTGTCTGTTTTCTTCACTTCTCACTTTCCTCTGGCGCTCTCTCTCTTGGTTTCCACCTGTGACCCCCCTCTTGGAATACCTGCAGGCTTCTGTCTGGGACATGCTGCTCTAATCTACTCTGTGCTCCCAGTCCAGGTACTCGTTTATGCATATGAGATCCAGTTGTTTCCCAATCTCTGCTCTCTGAAGCCATTTTCAAACTAAAGGTGAAATCAGTCAGACTCTTGTTCCTGAGTAAAAAGTAAAAGAGGGAATCCAGACGGTCCCCCATGCCATATCCAGTGGGGAGACAGGAAGGGCAGACGTCTCTCTTCACCACATCACTCCATCTGAGCATCTTTTTGATGCAAAGCAAGATTTCTACCAATCAGAAGAAGTTTCCATAAATGAGGGTGAACTTAGCACTAAGCTATCATGCCAGGGGGTGGGGGGGAGGAATCATGGAGAGATACAAGGAAACGACGTTCCTAACCCTCCACATGCCATAATCAAACCAGCCTGTGTTTTCTGTTTTAGTTGTAATTAACAGCTGTTACTCGGTTCAAGCATTAAGAAGAGACCAGCTGGCCCATTCTGAGGACTCTCCCCAGGCCAAGAGCAAAAATATGGTGTCAGTTCTATAACTAAATTCAGCCTCAAAAGTCACTTTTAAAAATCATCACCTCTAATTTGAATTATAGTCTCCTCAAACTCCTATTCTATATTTCATCACCCCCAAAGTTGCTAATAATATTTATATTCCATCATAACCTGAGAATTGATAGAGCATTATAAAAATACATTTCCCCTTTGACTCTTAGTCAAACCCCAGAAATATGAATGATAAGGATCCGTCCCTCCTGCTTGAAAGCTGACTTAACTGAGCACTGAAACACTGCCTGCAAGCCCCAGTTAGGACAGATGCCTGAACCTAGAACCAAGTGTGATCACTCACTCAATGCGCTATCATAAAGTCAAACATTTCAGATGTTCCCTATGCTGACATGACTCATGGCAGCATTATATTTCTGTATAACCAGTAAGTCTCAAAAATAAACCTTGAGGGGCTGGAGCGATAGCACAGTGGGTAGGGTGTTTGCCCTGAACGCAGTCGACCTGGGTTCGATCTCCGGCACCCCATATGGTCCCCCGAGCACCGCCAGGAGTAATTCCTGAGTGCAGAACCAGGAGTAACCCCTGAGCATTGCTGAGTGTGATCCAAAAAGCAAAAAAAAATAAAAAATAAAATAAACCTTGAGAGGATTCATACAGGAACATGGGAGCTGGAGCCAGAGAGATAGCACAGTGGGTAAGGACCTTGCCTTGTATATAGCTGAGCTGGGTTCTATCCCAGGCAGGGCATATGGTCCCAGAGCCCTGCCAGAAGTGATCTCTGAACTCAAAGTCAAGAGTAAGCCCTAAGTACAGGCAGGCAGAAGGAGGAAGTTTAACGATGAGAGACCAAAAGCTCAGGCTTACTCCTGGGAATATACTCTGGGAAGCCAAAAATACGCAGCGGAAACACCATCCCTACTTTTATGTTCATAGCAGCATTATTCACAATAGCCAGAATCTGGAAACAACCAGCGTGCCCTAGAATCGATGACTGGATAAAGAAGCTTTGGTACATCTACACAATGGAATACTATGCAGCTGTTAGGAAAAAATGAAGTTATAAAATTTGCCTATAAATGGATGGACATAGAGAAGATTATGTTGAGTGAAATTAGCCAGAAGGAGAGAGACAGATACAGAATGATTGCATTTATTTGCATGGCATAGATATATATGTGCATATTTATGCCAATATCCAAGGTCAAGTGAAACATGACCTTGTATCAGGAGGTCTTGTCAAGGGTGGAAATTGTCGCAAACGTGTGGGAGTCAGAGGCTGGGTAGGACAGAGAATGGAACAGTGTGCTGACAATTGTCGAGGGTACTAATGCCAACCTAGAACTGAGCATTAAATACAGGCAAAAAGATACACATGACAACCCTTTAATGTATGTTCTGTAATCCATAGTCTGGAAGAGAAGGAAGGGAGAGAGAGAGAGAGAAAGGGAAAGAAAGGGGGGAACCTGCCATGGAGGCGGGCTGGGGGGGGGGGAGGGAACCGGGAATTGGTGGTGGGAGATGGGCACTGGTGGAGGGATGGGTACTGGAACACTGTATGACCAAAACCCAGGTATGAACTTTTTTAATTGTGTATCTTTGTGATTGTGTATCTCACGGTGGTATAATGAAAAAAATAAATAAATAAAATAAACGCAAAAAAAAAAAAAAAGCTCAGGCTTGTTTCCTTACAAAGACTGCCATGACCCTGGAGAACGGTGTCACCTACCCTCGCCACTGGCCAGAGAGTGGCCTCTGACAAGGAAGCGTCTCCTTATTTAGCCAAAGCTGTTCTCACAGGCTGGGCAGAGCTGTCAGGCCCTTCTCAGCCACATGCTTCAGGTTTCATTCTTTACATTTCAGCGGCTGTCAGGGCAGTTCTCCCAAGTCAGTTTGTCCTACAACACGGGGCAACTGATTCACATGAACTCAGTGTGACAATCCTCTCAAAACCCAAGTGTTGTAAACTGTTCATAGTGAGCTCTGGAAAGAAATGTCAAGTATAAAAAGTTATTTATCAGAGCTGGAGTGACAGTCCAACAGGTAGGGCTCTTGTTTGCATGGAGCCTACCCAGGTTTGAGCCTACCCCATGCAAAGCCAAGAGTGATCCCTTAGTGCAGAGCCAAAAGTAAGTCCTGGGTATCACTGCGTGTGGCCCAAACACACACACACACACACACACACACACACACACACAATTTAATTAATTAAATTTAAAAATTATTTAATCAAACTTGCCAATATATATGGCAAAAAGAGAGCGAGAGAGAGAGAGAGAGAGAGAGAGATGGTGCACACCCCAAGAAAGAAAGAAATAATAAAAAGAAAAAGTTTCTCAAAGACTGGCTCACTAATTTCACAGGCTGTTCTAATACTGGATCTCAGAGTATCAGGATCTGGATTGATGGAATGTTATCCACCTCATACTGGTTAACTACACTCTTGAATGAAAGACAGAAGCACTCAGGACCACAAGCTTTGGTTTCTATGTAAGCTGTACTCCTGGCTAACAGAGCATGTTTCCATGGTCAATTATACCATTAATTTTGCTCTTGAAATACTTTTTCCCCATTTCATTTTGTGTTGTTATCTGTTAGCTCCAGTATGCTACCTGCACGGCAGAGCCTGGCAAGCTGTTGGTATCGTATTTGATATGCCAAATGCCAGTAACAATTATAGACCTCATTCCCATGACCTGACGGAATGATTTGAGGTTCTTTATGTTCCTGGAGCAAGCAGATGCCCTTGGGCTACACTAGCATGAGACAGGACATATGGAGATGTTACTGGTGCCGGCTCGAGCCAATCGATGATGAACGGGAATACAGTGATACAGTGATACAGTGATCTGTTAGCTCCATCTATTTATTTATTCAGTTTCTGGGTTACACTTGGCAGCGCTCAGAGTTCATGGCTGATTTCTAGCTCTGTGCCCGGGATCGCTCTTGAGAGACTTGAGGGGATATATGCTGTGCTGGAGATTCAGCCCTGCATCATTCAGTCCAATGTAAGACAAGAAGCCTGCACACTATACCATCTCTCTAGCCCTTCTTTTTGGTTTTGACCATACCCGATGGTGCTAGGGGAACCCTGCTTGGTCACTCTCAGCAGCCTAGGCAACCATGAGGGGCCAAGGATCAAACCTGGTAAAAAATACATTGAATTTTTTAAAAGTGAATCAGCCATAGAAAAACAGGTCAAAAGGAAAACTGAAGGCGGATTCCAAGTGACTCATCTCAGGACTTCTGCTTCCGAGCCCATGGTTTTCCGCCCTCCAGTGGCATTGTAAATGGCTGCCTGTTCTCATGCATCAATAAAATGTAGGTGTTAGAAATGCAAAACTAGGGCCTGAGAGATACCACAGCAGGGAGGGCGTTTGCCTTGCACACGGGCCCCGAACTGGATTCGATTCCCGGCATCCCATATGATACCCCGAGCACTGCAAGGAATAATTCCTGAGTGCAGAGTTGGGAGTAACCCCTGAACATCGCTGCGCGTGACCCAAAAAAGAAAAAAATACAAAACTAGACATCACTTACCCATGTTCTCAGGAAATTTAAGAAATAACTTGGTAAGCTAATCCTATTAGAGTATCTCCTGGTATACTTCTGATGGAATAAAATTAAAATATTTACCAACTTGTAATACATTGAAGACTCAGCTCTGACCAACCAAATACAAAATTTTTTTTGGTTTGTTTCTGGGCCACATTCCTGGCTCTGCGCTCAGGAATCACTGCTAGCACTGTTCAAGAGACCATACAGGGTGCTGAGAATCAAACCCAGGTCAGCCATGTGCAAAGCAAACGCCCCTACCTGCGTTGCTATCTCTAGCCCCAAACAGATGTTAGTGTAGACATGCCCCTTGCTTAATTCTTCCCTAAATGTATGTTATACCAGTTTTTAAAACAAACCCCCATGCGAAAAGAAAGAACCATGCAAGATAATGGCACAGCAGGCTTCACAGCAATGAGGAATCTGATCACAGACAAATAAATTTACCTCACAAAGCCTCCAAGTCCTTGCAAAGTTATAAAGGAATTAAGTGAAATAAGGTACAGGCAATAGCTCATATCCTTCATGAAAGTCAACTCGTTCCCTTTCTTGAAATAACACATTAAAGGAAACAGGACCTCATCATTGCCTTCCACAAAGACATTCACCCCATAAATAATTTAGCACCAGTATTTGTTCCTCTTTGCCCAGCTCCCTGAGTACCACCCTTCAGCCCCTGGAATAAAATAACCTGAACTGAGTGTAATCTGTACTAGAGGAAACCTGGGCATATAGTGCTGCACAGCCCTGCAGTTAAGTCTTGTCTGCCTAAGAGCAACTTCTGTCCTTTAACACTCATACTACAGTCCTTTCCTCACCTCGCCAAGACTATTCCATGGGGCCAGAGAGAGGTAGGGCAGTTGCCTTCCAAGCAGCCGACCTGGGTTCAATCCCTGGCATCCCATATGATCCCTGAGTACCAAAGTAAACCCTGAGCCACACCCAGTGTGGCCCCAAAACAAAAACAAACAAGAAAGACTATTCCAACCATCCTGGGCACAGGCTTACTGTGCCAAGGCATCCCCTAGTGATGTGGTTTAAAAAAATGCAGATTCTCACCAACAGATCTGGGGAGGAAGTGAAATTCTGTGTTGACTCTCAGGAGATGGCAGAGCTGCAGGCTGCCCATGGGCTACATTTTAAATAGCCAAACCCTCAGCACCTTCAATCCTTTCATCCATCTAGCAAGGAAAAGGGAAGGAAGGGTAGAGCCCCTATCAGTTTTTCACAAACTCCCTTTCTTGCCAAATCTTGCCACTGCTTCTACTTTGTTTCCAAATATTCTAGATGGGGAGTTAGATGTCTAATAAAGCATTCCATTCAGTGTCTATGAAGCTGGTAATGACATTACCCATTCGCTGACATCACATGATTTTACTGGTAATCCATCTGAAGTCAGTTTCCCCAGTGAGCTTCAGTTGGCTCTGCCTGTTAGTCCGTAGGGGTGTAGTTCTGCCTTGGCACAACAAGAACCATGGTAGCTCGAGGCTGGTGAGTTGCTGTCATAATTCATCAGCAGTTGAGCGCCCGGCAAGCCCCTTCCAGAACACCCATTGACCAAGAACTTACATCCAAGCAATCATTATGCATTAGTCATTCACTCAACAGATGCTTGCAGGGCACTAAGTGTCTGCCACGCACTGTTCCAGTTTCCATGGACAGAACCCAAACACTTGTTCTCTATTGGAGCATTTACTCCCTTGGTAGATACTTCCTTTCTGAAAAACCGAACTGAATGAAATTCCATCACAGACAGCCTGGGACTTCGCAGCTCAACTAGAATTTCATCAAATCCTAAATCATATGTTGGATCATCTTGCATAATTTTCAGACCCCATGTGGTGGACATCATCTGTAGTTATGTGAGAACACACTGCCAGTGCACATACACACACACACTCTGTGTGCGTGTGTGTGTGTGTGTGTGTGTGTGTAGCGGGAGATGGGGTGGCACAAGGAGGTAGATGAAGTCATCTCCTGAGTCACACAGCTAGTAAGTTCCGTCCCTTGGGAAGGGGACTGAATCCTGCAGTTCCCCTCACTGCAACATCTCTGCTTGGAATCAACATCTAGGCAGTGTGGAAAGAGAACAACCATCACATCTAGCCAGCCCTTGGGTTGTGAAAGCACAGGGGACAGCCCACAACTGGCAGGCAGTAACATGAACCCTCAGAATGGTAAACAACGAAGTCAAGGTAAATGATTAAGGTGCAAACTGTTCTCGCACTCAGAAGCCAGGAGAAACTTGCTGCCCTTTCCTGAAACTCTTTAACACGGAAACACAGGCTCCTGGAGGTGGAGAGACCATCCAAGGCGGAGTGGCGCTAACTAAATATCTCTGAGTGTGCTTCTTTTTCATTTTCTGGTTTGTACCAAACTACCCAAAAACTTGCTGGTGTAGAACAAACAACAAGCCTTTTCGTATTTCTCACAAGTGAGTTGATTCCCTAATTCAGCCGGGGGAGCAAGCAAGCTGGGCTCCCTGGGATCTCTGCTGGGGGTCAGAGCATCCAACATGCCCGCAGGGCTCCACAGTCTAAGCGGCCTTCTCATCCGCAGGGGCCAGTGGGAAATGCTCACAAAGGGTCAAGTAATCCTGGTTGGGGCTAAATGTCAGGGGCAGAGTCCCTGGTCAGGATGTTCCTCCACCAACATAGCAGCTTCTTGCAGCACAAACACATTGTCTTTTTTTTTCCCCTCTGATCCAACTCTGACGTCCTGCAGGCCCTAGACAAACACACAACGAACCATGACCCTTTGATGAGTCACTGGGCTTCTGGCTTCTCCCTGGTGCAGACAGACAACAAGAAACACATTTCCATAAAGGCGCTGAGATAAGCAGCCACAAAAATAAGATGCACGGGGCACAGCCTCAGGAAGGCCTGGGTGCCCAGAAATGCCTGCCCAGAGGGCTTCCAGCAATAGCCAATAATTACAATGAGTCATTAGTACCTAAGTGGCCCAACACCGGGGAGAGAAGAAATAATGAGAGAGACAGACTCAGTCCCTTTGAAAGTTCAAGTTAATTAGGAAATTTGGCTATCTTTTAAACACTATTATCACTAGAAGACATAGAACTTTGTCTTTTTTCCTTTTTTTTTTTCACCCATTCTCCCCATAGGCATTTACACCTCCCTTAAAGGTCTTTTCATGACAGGGATCAGATCAAAAATGTGTCACTAGGTTCCAAATAATGTACTCAAATCCTACCAAGCTATAGTCAGGAGAGATTGGGAAAGGGAAGACCCAGGGAGCACATTCCAGAGACAGTCAATTAACAACCTTCCATAATCCCTTCCAGCTGAGAGAGAGCTGCCCCGCTGGAATGCCCCGCCTGTAATTAGTCAGGTGCCCTCGTTTCCATAGTGCTCAATGTCTACCTAAATCCACAGCCAGGAATGCTGGGAATAGAATCTTCCAGAAAAAAATTCTGCCATTAAAAGGGATCTTTCCGTCTGGCTTTCTCAAAAAAATCAGAGTTTGGGTATGGGTCGCACATAATACGCCTGTGTATTATGTGAACTGCATTGTTAACTGGATTTGAACTGGATTCTATGCTGGGGTAAAACCTTGATTAACTACCAAAATTCTCTGACCCTCATTTCCTCAGCTAGAATATGAGACTCATTAGAGCACCCAGTCCTCATAGGAAGATTTTTTGTTAAAAAATCATTTTTTCTCAAATACTTCTCCCAACATAACATCAAAATTGTTAGCTACCATTAGAACTTTGTGCAGCCCCTAACCCTAAACTGACAGTCACTTTTTTTTAGTCTCATAATTCCGCCCCAAGCAAGTCTAACTGAATTTAAAATACACACCAAAACGAAAAAAGAAATACAGGCACAGCTGCCAAATGGCAAGTAAAAAGCCGTAATTTTCCATCATCAGAATATATTTAGTGCTAACTATAAATGAAAACTAAGAAGGGGGTGGGGAGAACCCTGTAACTTAAAGTCTCCCTCCAGTCTGACAGTCTGAAAACCAGAACTGAAGTTAGACTTCCGCTGGCTCCTGAGCTTTGCTCCTTTCCCCTCCCTCAGTGAAGGCTGGGAGGAGCCCGCACACATTTCCTGTAGGGCCTCTCCATCTCTGCCAGGTAGTGCAGGGTCACACCCATGGTGCAGGACAGCTGGGAACTCACGGGGATTTCTACCGGCCTACCGGGTCATAGCTAATGCTATCAGCACTGTCAATGGAGAACGCCCCCTCCAGCTCGGGTCATGGGTTTAACCATCCAATGACCAACAAGCCTACACACTGGTAAGCAACTCCTATTTTTGGCATACACAGTATCAGGTGGCACGTGGTATGGTATGCTGTGCCCATTTGCTCCAGTGAAGCTCCTCAATTTGCCTCATGGAGGCAGGAAAGTAATGGGAAGGTAAAGGGAGCATTTGATATTCTTTTGCAGATAATTCTGCCTTCTTTCATCCCCGGATCCTCTCAAGAGAAGAATTTTTGACCTGAGGAGACCTTTTCCAACTCGGACTCTAGACGCCTCTGCAGGGATGCGAGGTGAGCCGGGGAGGTCTGAGAGCAGAACTCTTCTTTCACGGAGCAGCATGTGGAAAGTTTCCATCCAGAGCCAAAAACCACTAAAACCACCACCACCAGTTTATCCAAAGTTCAGACTTGCCAAGATATGCAAAACCATAGTAAAGTCATCCCTAAAAATTCAACAGAAATGACAAAATATACGAGCAAATGTCATGCAATAGCCTCCTACCATGTCACTCCACCCCATAGCCTGTTTAACTATTTGCTACTATATTTACCATCTTTTTTCTCCACCCTGTTTCCAAAAATAAAATTGTAAAATCCACGAGGGCTAAAACTTTCACAATATTCATCACCATTCCAGCGCTAGTCTCACAAGACATAGCAAATAGTATTTGTGGTGGATGAGAGTACTTCGACCCTTATGGGAGAAATACACATCGTTGACTGGTTCTAACTTGTGTTAAAATGATCATGTTGTGTCAGTTCTTACACCAGACTTTGCTGTCAATGTCTGTTCCTGCTTGACCCTCTAGAAGGTTTGTTTTGTTTTTTCAATGTATTAAATTTTTCTCATTTCTTTTGTTTGGGGGCCAGTTCTGGCTGTACTCAGTGCTTAATCCTGGCTGTGCTTAGGGATCATCCTTGGCAGGCTTGGGAGACTATCTGAGGTACCAGGGATCAAACCCAGGTCAGCTGTGTACAAAGCAAGCATCGTACCCACTGCGCTAGTGCTCTGCCCCAGGTTCATTTTGCAAGTATCTGCCTGCCCCAAATAACAAGCTCCTCTTCCCACCTAGACCTCAGAAGAACACAAAGAGAACATAGTACCCCAGGCAATGGGCAGAAATTGGTACAATCTCTGCAAATCACACCTGGGAGAATGAGGAATACTTAATGCCAAAATACCACAGAGTTTTGGTAGTTTGCCACACAAAATTTTTTGTGCCAACAGAAGACTTATAACCATAGACTTGAATACTTTTTTAAGAAATAAAACTAATGTATTTGCTATTAACAAGCAACAAATTAATTAACAAGTGAAAGTATTTTACTTCACTATTGACTTGCAAAATTTTATTAGTTATGACAGTTCTGTAACGCATCAAATTTCAAGCCTGGTTTTGGGTTTAGACTATACTCACTCATGTAGTGAAAATGCTTATTCAGAAATTTGAGATTTCAGAAACCACGTTGATCTGATAGCCCTTTCCTTTCTTATTTAACTGGAGCCAAAAGATAACAACCACTCCTCCCATTTGTGGATTAGGTTCTAAACCCATTTGTGGATTGTCTTGTTGGCCATGTGGGGGGTGAAACTCTGGCCTCACACATGCAAGCCAAGTGCTATGCTGTTGAGGGTTGGTTTCAGTCTCTTTCAGTTTATCTGGTTTGGGATTTACACTCTTCTTTCCTAAAATGATGGTGAAAGTTTCAAGGCCATAAGACACCAATTTTTATAGGAGAGTATTCCTTTCATTTAGTGCAGAAAGCACTGAAGCTCATAAAACAGAGGCTGTAAACTTTTAAGGCATTTAGCTTCGTAGGGTTATGTTGATGCATTTCCATTACTAGAATCATTTAGTGGAAAGAGTTTTACAGTTCACTTACATACTGTATTGACCATTACTTCATTTCTTCACAAAGAAAAGAACCTTATCTAAATGATGATAAATACCACATCACATTTTTATCACCTTTTTATTTTAACCCTTGTGTGACATTAACACACAAGGAAATGGATATAATGGAATCTCTTGTTAATGAAATTACAATTTGGAGGAAGTGGAGACCAGACAGAAATAGGAAAGGACCAATAAGACCTAATATATTTCCCATTATATCACTGATACTCTTTATTTGAACGTGCCAAGCATATGAAAACCCAAAATTTTATATGGTTTGTTTTTTCTATGCTTGAATGTTCATGGTTTTAGATTTATAGTTTATCAACACATTTTCTCACCAAATATCACCAAAAAAATATGGAAGAAGTACCTAACAGTATACCCACCCAAACAGTAACCATATAAAGGTTTTAAACATACATACATATATTCATACATTCTATTGACTTAAAATGCAGAGTTATTCAAAATGCTTTCTAGGGACACTTGAAAGTGATAATCCTATCACTTTTTTTCAGTAACTCAAATCACTCAAGGCTCAAATCACTTTTCGGCAAACAGCATTGATATAGGTTTGTACCTTCCTCGACTTACTGTTAAGTTTCATAGATCTCATTTAAGCCACAAAAGGACACAGCAGTGGCCCTGATCTTTCTGTCATCAAGAATGCCTTGTGTCATGTTTCCAGAACTCAGCCATGAGAATTCTGTGCTCCCTAACTTATGAACTAATGAGTAACTTATCTGCCCCTAGGCCATGCAGTGTAACCATAAAAGTTGAGATAATTTCATTTCAAAGTAAAGAGACTTGACATTTTAGTTAACCTAGGTGACCAAATCTATAGAAAAAGTGGTCTCAGTTAGAGGACTTGGCTTTCTCAGTAATGAAAACAGCTTCAGATCTTGGCTCCATTAAATACCTTTCTGAGGACCCCAAAGAGGCTCAGGAAACTAGATTGAGGGACAATGTTGAAAGTGAATCTCCATTTTCTTTTATCTTTCTTTCTTCCTACTCCAGTTAATTTTTTTGGTCACACCCAGCAATGCTCAGGGGATTACTCCTTGTTCTGTACTCCTGGAGGTGTTTGGGGACCATATGGGATGCCATGGACTGTACCTGGTCAGCCACATGCAAGGCAAATACCCTACCCTCTGTGCTGTCGCTCTGGCCCCTTAAATTTTCTTATAGACTATTTGTGTGTTGCTAGGGATGGAGCCCAGGACCTCACTCATTCAAGATTCTACCCACTGAGCCATATACCTGGCCCTAAATTTTCTTATTAAAATGAAAGTAGATGGGGCCAGAGCAATAGCACAGCATGTAGGGCATTTGCCTTGCATGTGACCAACCCAGGTTCGATTCTCGGCATCCCATGTGGTCCCCGGAGCACCGCCAGGGAGTAATTCCTGAGCAAAGAGCCAGGAGTAACCCCTGAGCATCATCAGGTCGGACCCCACCCCCCAAAAAACTAAATCTAAAAAAAAACAAACAAACAAAATGAAAGTAGATTTTGAAAAAAAAATCAATAACAACAATACAACTGAGAATACTATTAGTACATTCACTAGAGGTTTCTCTCCTTTTCATAAAATGTAAATTTTATATAAGGGATCATAGGCTGGGATCACTGGGTAATAAAACCACACAAAAGTATCAGACAAGATGAAACATTTCTGAAATGGGGTATTTCAGTTAAAAAAGTAGGTGGGCTGGGCCGGAGCAATAGCCTAGCGGGTAGGGGTGTTTGCCTTGCACGCGGCCAGCCCATGCATCCCATATGGTGCCCCGAGCACCGCCAGGAGTAATTCCTGGAGTGCAGAGCCAGGGAGAGACCCCTGAACATTGCCGGGTGTGACCCAAAAGCAAAAAAAAAAAAAAAAAAAGTAGGTGGGCTAAGGAGTTTACAGGTAAAGAGCTTAGCAGAACAGGCCTGCCTGAGTCAGCAATTAACAAAACGCATCATACCTTGTCAGGAATACAGCAATATACTATCTTGTGGGCTAACCTTTCCATGCCTGGCTTTTTAGAAAGGGAAGCGGTAACTTCCTCAGTCCACCAACCATAATGAGAATCTTCAAAATGTTAGGCCTATCTAAAGTGCCTCGTATCCATTATTTCATGCCATTATCCCAACAATCAGAAAGTGAGAATGAAACGGAGACTCCATAAACTACAGACAGCTCACAGTCAGATGTTACAAAGATAACATGACCTGGGGTGTTGCCGGACTCCTCTAAGAGCCTCTGCATCTGCTCTGAATTGCCGCCTGCAAATCACTTCGTAGATAAAGGGGTAGTCTAAATGTGGCAGTTTATCTGACCATGTATTCTGTACTAGCTGGTATAAATATTCTCTCATGCTACCACAATCATCGTGGGACTAGCTAGATCTTACCAGCATATTTGCCTGGCCACGTTGGATCCCTAAATAATTAGACCAGAGAGAAATGCTGTTTGCCTCCAAGCAAGCAAGCATGGCTCCCCTGATAATTCAAAGGCAACTAAAATACAAAACTACAGTGAAGTAGATGAGACTTGTGAAGGCTTGGAGAAATATTTAACTGGTACTAGTATTAGACTTTGGTACAGAGACAAGCCATCTCGGAAACCCCCTCTCTACCCTATAAAGGCATTTCCAGGCAGATCTTGGCTCAAGACATTAGCATATAAAAGGGCCTAGGTGAGGTGCTGGGAGAAATTACCTGAGGGCATTTGACCCTCCCTGCTTTCCATAATAGTGGGAGGGAGGTCTGAGTTGCAGGGATATAAAACTAGCCTGCTTACCTCTCTCGCACTCTTTTTGGGCTCTCTCTTTGTGAGCTCGCACCCTTCTTGGGAGTCTTGTCTTTGTCTCCTCTTTACAGGGCCTTTACACGTGGTGGCCGCCATTTTGGCCTACACGTGGCTGGGGTTCTAGCCAGGAATCCTAAGCACAGGGTTTTTCCTATTGTGGATTTGTATGCCTGAACCTGTGATAAGTAAAGCCTTTTAAAACTGCATCGGATTCCTGAGTCTTCATCCATTCCCGCCAGCTTCGGAGGTAGAAGGGAACTCACTTCCCGGCACTGTTGGGGACCCCGGCGGCGTCCCGACACTGGGGATGGCAAAGTGAAGAAGGATTTAGTCTCTGCCAGAGACAGAGTCTCAGAACATCACAGAATGTAGAAGAATGAAACGAAGTTTCAAAAAAGTTTCCCAAGACAAGGTTCAGAAGCTAAGTCTGGAACAGCAGACGGGCTAATCAGAAGGAACGGTGGTGATAAGAGGGAGAACTTTCAAAAAGAAAATCTTGAAAGAAACTGAAACTGGGGAAAGTGGGTTTCCTAGGAGGTTTTAAGGAGACTCAGAGACTCCACCCATGACGCTCAGCCAGCCAGTGGGTGGCTTCAATCAAGAGACTGAGGAGGTAGATGTGCGAGGCCCTACAGAGCCAGGGACACTTGGCCAGGCTACAAGTGCCTGGGCCCTGCAGCGCTACCCCAAGGGTGTCTAAGGCGTTGATGGGTCTTTAGTGCTACAGTAGGTGATATTAGGGCAGGGCTTGAATTCAGATTGCTCAGTCTGCTGTACTATCCCCAGGCTGCTAAACATAGTATTTTTTAAAAGATGTATAACACCTAAAGTTGGTTATGCACTGGAGAGATAGTACAGCGGGTAGCGATTTGCCTTGCATGTGACTGGCCTGATCGAGAGACCCAGCACTGATGTGGACCCCCTGTGTCTCACCAGGAATGATCCCCTCAGGAAGCCCTGAGCACAGACAGACAGAGCTCAAACTCTACCTCCAAAATTATTGTGATTATTATGCGTCATGTATTATTAATAACGCTTGACAGGTAAGATCTGTCTTTTGGTGGAGTGGGTGCGGAGGGTGCTGGTTTGGGTCCCACCTGGCTAGGCTCAGGACTTACTCTTGGCTTTTGTTCAGGGACCAATTCTGGTGGGATTCTGGGAAGCACAAGGGGTGCTAAGATCAAAGATCTCGGCTGGATGCATATGCAGCAAGCGTCCTATTTCTCTAGCCCCACGCAGGAGCTCTCCTAGCCTTCACTACTGAAAGTATGTTCTGTCAGTATTATTTCCCAGAATGGAAAACTGAGGCTCAGAAGTACAGATCCAACACTGAAATAACATGCAAAATTTTGCTAGAGGGAAGGGGCAGGAGCTGGATGAGGTACTTGCTTTGCACACAGCTGACCAGGGTTGGATCCCCAGCATCCCATATGGTCCTCCAAGCACTTCCAGGAGTAATTCTTTAGTGCAGAGCCAAGAGTAATCCCAAGAGTGATACAAAAAGCCAAAAAAAAAGGGGGTGGTGGAGCAATAGTACAGTAGGTAGGGCGTTTGCCTTGTACACAGCCAATGAGGGTTCAATCCCCGCATCCCATATGGTCACCCAAGCACCATCAGGAGTAATTCCCTGAGTGCAGAGCCAGGAGTAACTCCCTTAGCATCACCGGGTGTGACCCAAAAAAAAAAATAATTACTAAAGTGGCCAGAGTTTGTAGTACAAAGGGTAGGGCACTTACACACACCCGATCTGGGTTCGATTCCTGGCACCCCATACAGATCCCCGAGCACTGCCAGAAGTAATCCCTGAACACAAAGTCAGCAGTAAACCCTGAGTATCATCGGGCGCAGCACCAAACCCAAAATCACTGTATCACTGTCTTCCCGTTCATCATCGATTTGCTCGAGCGGGCACCAGTAACATCTCCATATGACCAGTCTCATGCAAGTAGAGCCCAAGGGTACCTGCTTGCTCCAGGAACATAAAGAGCCCTCAAACCATTCTATCAGGTCATGGGAATGAGGACTATAATTGTTACTGGTATCTGGCATATCCCACCCTACAGTAGAGCCTATTTTAAGCCCAGATATGCCTGATCCAGAGACTCAGATACACGGGGCAAAGATGCTACTGGCTCTCACTCACTGTGCTCAGCTGATCATGAGGCACTGGGAGGGAAGGCAAGTTCTAGTCCTGGCCTGCCATCACCAAACCCAAAATAACAATAATAATAAATTGACTAGACTCCCTTCCCTTGAAATACAACAGTGACATATTCAGGACCGTAAAAACTCTTCCTGGGGCCAAATCTATGAATAATACACAGCCAACCTGGGTTCAATCCCTGGCATTCCTTATGGTCCCCCAAGTCTAGCAGGAATAATTCCTAAGTGCAGGGACAGGGGTAGCCCCTGAGCATTGCCAAGTATGGTTCAAAATCAAACAAGCAAAAAAAAATTAACTGCTCCTTACCTGCACTGCAGATTTTGTTTCCTGTCCAGATCATAATACCATGACTGGCTAATAAAAAATACATAAAACAAGCAATCTGAAAAAGATGGAAAACTTTGGACATCTGTGTTGACTTTAATTAGTTGCATGCCCATGGGAATACTGCAAAAACCTAGAGAAAAGATGGACATTATGAACAGTTACATTCACACAAGGTTGTTCTCTGATGCCTGCAAAGGTCCATGTTGTCCCCAGCCTTGGTATTGGTCCCCAGCAGCCAGCTAGGTACAGCAGATCACCTCCCTCCAGCCTCGTGGCCCTTCTACTCGATCCTCCACAGCTGTTTAACACTGCCGCTTTTCTTTCACACAGTAAATATCATAAACAAATGAACATCACAAAAAACTCTGACCAGTCAAAGGAATCTGCAGTTTTCAACAATTTGCTTAAAAATAAAGCATTTGGGGCTGGAGCGATAGTCCAGTGGGTAGGGCGTTTGCCTTGCACGCGGCCGACCCATCCCAGCCCGGGTTCGATCCCTGGCATCCCATATGGTCCCACGAGCACCGCCAGGAGTAATTCCTGAGTGCAGAGCCAGGAGAAACCCCTGAGCATTTCCGGTGTGACCCAAAAAAAAGCAAAAATAAATAAATAAATAAACAAACAAACAAAAATTAAATAAATAAGTAGATAAATAAATAAATAAAGCATTTGAGGGAGCAGGAGATAGCTCTCATGGTTGTGGGTATATACTTGGCCTGTGTACGGTTCGGGTTTATTCCCCAGCACTGTCAGGTGTAGCCCTGCTGACCTACAGCACCTGTCAAGTCTGGTCCCACCAGTCTGAGTATCAGTGGGGTGGCCCCAAGTTTTTAGCCTATAATCAGTACCCATGGCTCACTGCTAAGGTGACAACCAACCCCCATTTATTTTTCCCCCATTTATTTTTTAAAAGGAAGAAACAAGGCATCTGTAGTTAGCAATTTTTAGAAACACAGGACTAACTTGTAAAAAAGACAAATGTTTATGTGAGAAGGTGAGAACTCACCACGTCAGACGTCTCCCCTATAGAGAACTTCTGGGCACCAATCTCAGTCAGTGGTAGTTTGTTTTCTATCAGAGCATACTGCTCCCATCCCTTTCCTTAGGATATTGGCCTTGGGCAACAACCAGCACTTGCACTGGGAGACACTGTGGCAAAATGAGTCCATTTAACACTGACCAGGAAGAAGCACAGACGGAGCAGAACCATATCTGCACGTGGGAGGTCCAGGTTCCACCCCAGCAATGCCAGGAATGACCTCCCCACCCCTCCCAGCAGCAAGCCTGGAGTAGCTCCTAAGCACTGCCAGATGCAGCCCCCAAACCAAGAACAAAAACAAAAACTCAAAGTCTCCTCCCTTTCTCTCCTCCCTCCCTTCTTTTCTCCCTTCCTTCCTTCCTTCCTTCTTTCCTTCCTTCCTTGCTTCCTTCCTTCCTTCCTTCCTTCCTTCCTTCCTTCCTTCCTTCCTTCCTTCCCTCCCTCCTTCCTTCCTTCCCTCCTTCCTTTCATTCTTTTGGGCCATACCCAGTGGTGCTCAAGGGATTGAGGAGTTGGAGGGAACCATGCAGGGCGGGAGATGGCACACAGACCTTCTGCAGGCAAAGCATTGGCTCCATCTCTTCAACACTTCGGGGCTGGTTTTCCAGCATCAGATTCGCTTACACGTTAAAGCAGGGCTCTGATATTTAAGGTACAACCGCTGGGAGTAAGCATTTGCCATAAGCTAAATTCCATGTGATGACTTGACATTAACCAGAAAATTAGTGCCAGCTAACATATAGTATCTATAAATAGTACATATCAAAACCCGTATTACGTCAAGCGTAACATGAACAACTAAATCAAAACCTTTACATGAACTACCCTGCAAGTCTGCCATCAACACTGGACAGAAATGGTAGGTTTGACGTCTGTACCACAGAGAACATGAAAGGGACAATACCAAGTTGTACATGATATAGCAGCATCTCCAAAGAGGACCAAAAAGTCTAATCCGAACTCTGGCTTCCTGCATTCCCTCCCCTCCTTACCGACCCTCATGCTCAAGGATGCTGAAGACAAGACAGTCAGGACAATGCAGCTACATAATAATAAGTGTAGGTCTATCTTCTTGATTCCTAGGGCTAAGGGGAGAGCATGCATGAAAGAGAACATTACACAGCAGAAAAGGGGAAAATCAGGACAAGGGACGTGGCTCACCAGTAAAGCCGTGACTGGCAAACCTGTGACCTGAGTTTGATCCTACCAAAAATAGGGGTTGGGGGCTGGGCATAGCTTACTGTGATATCTTCATTGCTCTTGCACACAGAGAGGTGTTTTTTTAAAATATATTTACTTAGTTATGTACCAGGAAAGAAAGGCACATCACAGGTTCCTGTGAACGCCAGATTCTATATTGACACACAGCCCAGCTTGAAGCCATGCCTACTTGAAGGACAAGAGAATGTTCCAGAAACAAATACTGGCCTGAGAGCCAGTGTTGGCTCTACTACATTCTTGCTATGTGACCTCAGGCAGTCCCTGGGCATGAAGACAAAGGTACAGATGAGATGCCACTGAGGTTCTCTGCAGTCCTGAGATTCTCGACACAAAAATAAATATTCTTTGACTAAATATTTGTCAAATCCGGTTTTAGAAATTGTCATGGAGGGGCTGGAGTGGTAGTACAGCGGGTAGGGCGTTTGCTTTGTACATGGCCGATCCAGGTTCAATCCGCAGCATCCCATACGGTCCCGTGAGCACCATCAGGAGTAATTCCTGAATTCAGAGCTAGGAGTAACCCTTGAGTATCATCAGGTGAGACCCAAAAATGCAAAAATAAAAAATAAAAATAAAAACATAAAATAAAGGTTGCCATGGGTAGAAATGTACGAAGGAAGACAGTAATAAGGCAAGCAGGCCCCAAGGGATGTCAGGGCATCAGTGTTTACAAAGCTGAACTGGAAAGACATTCCCATTGGTTGCTTTTTCTCTTTGTCTTTTTTGGGTGCTGGGGATCAAACCCTGTGCAAGGCAATGCACAACATTTCAACTGTTAAAGTTAACCTGCTAAAGGCTTGGAGCAAATTCTCACTTTGCAATAACAGAACACATCACAAGAAAGGTGCATGATAATATTCTAGCTACATCCTCTTTTCTTATTTTTTTGTTTGTTTGGAGGCCACACTCAGCAGTGCTCAGGGCTTACTCCTGACTCTGCACTCACTCAGGTATCATTCCTGGGATAGAACTCAGCTTGGGCATTTGCAAGGCAAATGCACTACCTGCATTTATTTGCTCCACCCTTCTATTGCTCCACCCTTCCTCTTTTTAGCTGACAATACTCCTTCCTTTACACCTAAGAGATAATTAAAACAATTCATAGTTATATTTTATGTACATATTTTGACCCCCATCCTCCTAAATAAAACTTCCCAAAATTTGTGGCATAGTACAACTATTTTACTGTCGGTATTTGGACTGCACCAGTGGCACTGGGGAGCTCTGCCTCCAGGTCATCTCAGGCTCCGTGCTCAGAGGTCTTAGAGAACCATGGAGTACCAGGGATGGAACCCAGGACTCGTACATGGAAAACAATCACTCAACTCATTGAGTTCTCTCTTCAGTTCATAAAACACCCTCTTTTGGGGGTGGAGGGGTACACCAGGCAGAGCTCTGGTTACGCTTGGTTCTATGCTTTGCGCCTACTTCTACTGCTGGTGGTAGGATATGCAGTGTGGTAAGCAAACCAGTGTTAGTCACATGTAAGGTCAATACTTTAACCCTAATCCCTCTACTATCTCTCTGGCCCCGACTAAATTTACTGTGTTCTAGGTCAGAGGAGCAAGAATTCCAATGCAGCAGAATGGAGAGAGCTAAACTAGTGGCTGGGGTCGTGGCTGGAGTTGACAACTTGACAGCTGGTGGTTGGAGTAACTGAGGGTGACGGTGACCAGGATAGCACCGACACATAGCATCTTCATGTGGTCTCTACATGGGTTGGGCTGGGCTTCTGCACAGCATGGTGGCTGGGTTCCGAGAGGAAGCAACTTGAAACAGCACAGCAGACACAGATGATGTTAGGATCTTGCCTCAAAAGCAAGATCAATACAGTGTGAATTCTGTCATGCTCTGCTCAAGTCCGTCAAAAAGATGTGCCTGGGTCCTGAGGAAAGAGATGCCTCTTTTCCATTATATAGCGAGAGAGTTAAGTTCACATCCAAAGACTAGACTGTGGAATGACACACAGTTTTTGTTGTTGTTGTTGTTGTTTTAATTGTATTATACCACTGTGAGATATACAACTACAAAGCTTTTCATGATTGGGTCTCGACCACACAGTGTTCCAGCACCCAACCCTCTACCACACTTCCAATATCCTAAATTTCCCTTTCCCCTCCCCCCAGCCTGCCTCTATGGTAGGAATGTTTCTTCTCCTCTCTCTCTCCCTCTCTCCTCCCCACCCCCTCTCTCTTTCTCTCTCCTCCTCTTACAAATTGTGGCTTGCAACACATACATTTAGGGGTTATCATGCATATTGTTTTGCCTATGTTCAATGCTCAGTTCTAGTCTGGCGTTCCTATTTCCAACAATTGTTAGCACACTGCCCAACATTTAACCTCTACTCGCTCATGTTAGATTCCAACCATTGACAAGTCCTCCTGGTCGATGTATTGCCTGGCCTTGGATATTGGTTTCATACTATATGTTTTATATCCTGGAAATGAATGCAGTCATTCTATATCTGCCCTTTTGCCTTCTGACTAATTTCACTCAGCATGATACTCTCCATGGAATGACACACAGTTTTGCCAAGACTTTTAATAAATGTCATCCACCATCCACCTCTGCTGGCTGATCCCTAGCAGAGGATAAGTATCAAAACCTGGGCCTCAGATAGCTTTAGCAACTGCACATTTAAAGCAAACACTTTGCCAGGTAACAGCTCACAGCTCCAAGAATGGAATTCTGGTTCGAAGAAGCCCACCAGGCTGCCTGGAGCCATTACCAACACCAGTTCTGGTGACCAGGAGACAGGTCCTGGAAACTTATTATGCATCTTCCACTCTTTTCTTACCCCTTGGTTCCTCTGCACCATACTGATACTTGATTTAACCATGCAAGCATTTAAACATCTGCTGAGTTAGAATTCCAAAGTTTAGAGGATACTGAGATGAAATCTATGAAACTATGAATTCACCATGTTAAAACACTCTTTATAACTTTTTAATGGAATACAGACATCAGATGGATATAGAGCAGTCACATATGCAAAATCCTGGGTTAGGTTTAATTCAGAACTGATGTGATCTACAGATCTTTGGGTATGTTGCAAGGGCAACCACAGCATTCAATAATGAAGCACCCGGTAGGCTCTCTCAGGATGGCTGTGGGACAGCAGGGACAGTGGAGACAGTCAGCAGTATGTCGACCCTTGATTTTCAGCATATTTTTCCCTTTCTCAAACCTAAAAAAGCATACTGAAGTCTCGTCGTCTCATTTTTTGTTTTTTTGGAAGGGCTATTTTGATTTTCTGGTCACATCTGTTGGCATAAAGGGCTTACTCCTGACTCTGTGCTCAGGGTCACTTCTGGCAGTGTTCAGGAGACCAGATGAAATGCTAGAGATCAAACTGAAGTTGACAGGATGCAAGGCAAGCACCTAAACCGCTGCACTATCTCCCCAGCCAGTCTTCTGTTTTAAGAATGTAATGAGTCTACTTTTTAGGCTTTTCGTTCTATCACTAACCCAGGCCACCTATCACCATCAGCTATTAGGGAAATATCCTTATTTTGTAAGTAACAGTCGTGGCCTCTAGTTGTTTAGTAATCAATGGTCACAGTCTCTTCATCTCTCCTCTGCTCTTAAAAATCAGTCTTTGGCATTTTCCCCCAGCTTCTATCTACCCTACTCCTAAATCTGCTATCTATTTCTTGTCTTACTGTATTCGGTGAAGCCATCCATGCTTGAGAGTGGAGGGGTGGGGAAATCAATGGAGAGAATAGTAGGTAAGGGATGAAGAAACAGGAAGGATGGGTGTTGGGGAGCCGCTGGAGTCCCCAACAATACCAGGAAACGAGTTCCCTTCTACCTCTGAAGCCGACAGGGAATGGACAAAAACTCAGGAATCCGGTGCAGTTTTAAAAGGGTTTACTCTCACAGGTTCTGATATACAATCCAAGAAGAGGAAAAACCCCAGAATTTGGGTTCCTGCTGGACCCCCGGCCACGTGTAAGCCAAGATGGCTGCCACCACGTGTTGAAGTCCAACAGAGAAGGGAGAAGCAGAAGCCAAGGAAAGCCAAAATAGCAAAAGGCCCTTCTCCTTTCTCCCAACTTATTTTACAGATATAAATCTACCAAAACTTCCCAGCCTTTGGGCTGGGCTATCTAGAGATGAATGCAGGTAAACATCTATTAAAATGCAGCACTTCCGGTGGGCCTTTTAGCTTTACAAGTGCCAGAGCTGATTCAAATACTCCCTAGTTGAGCTGGGAGGGGCTGCAAGCTAAGTGTATGTAGCTGGAGCTTAAAGCAGGGTGTGCCACCGAACAGATGGGGATAAAGGCAAGTGTGATGCCAGGGAGTGGTGGAATAGAGAACGAAGAACACACAAGGAGGTCCAGGCCTATGCCAGTTCCTCGATGTGGTCTGCTGAGAAATAGGCAATAAGGAAAGTGTTGGGTCAGAGAGAAGCTAGCACATCTATTACGGCACTTGCCTTGCCTGTGCCTTACCCAAGCTTGATCCCAACCCAATCTTGATCCCAAGCCCACCAGGAGTGACGACTTGAGCACAGAGCCAGGAGTAGTATTCTGAACACTACTGAGCATGGTTCAAAGAGTCACCATTCATTCCCCACACTCTCTGAGGGAAAGAAAAAAGCTGCAGAAGGGGATGATCTTGGTTTTCCTAATATTCAAGAAAAATAAGATTGGAACCACTTCCACCCTTGCCTCCTGACTCCATTTCTTTGAGTGACACCTCCTGTGAGTTACTAAGGGGATCCAATCCCATACGGCTGGCAGAAAAGTGGCTTAGAGAGGTCAACAACAGGCAGAGTGAGAACTAGTTTCTGCCCGTCACCAAGCTTTGTGATTTAAGACCTCATCACACTGTCCAGTAAACAGAAAACTAGACAAGCTCATTTAGTTCTACCCAACTGCTCCTGAGGATTAGCTAGTCATCAGGGTGGCAGGGCAACCAGGACGGAAGCATTGCACTGTTTCTATGCAAATGATACCCATAAATCAGAATTAACTTAGGAAAAGCTGAAAAAGTATTCATTGCCAGTGGTGTATATGAAATACAAAGAATTTCAAGTTCTGAGATAGACACTTACAAAGTAATCTATTTGGACTTCCTGAAGTCTTAAAAATGCCTCAAATCTAACAAATAAGTTTTTTCTTTGTGATGCAAATACATACACACAAGGGTTTATATATAAGCATGCTGACGCAGTTACACAAAAGTGTATGTGACTGTGTGTACACCTAAGTCAAACCAGAATGACTGATTTTCAGTAAATGTCAAGTTGCCCCAAGCAAACCTTTTTTATGTGTTTAGATTCTAATCACCTGAATGTGCCAAGATTTAAAGATTTTATTAATGATGTCCCACATTACAGTAGTTTAAAAGTTTATATTAAAAACAAAAATCAGGGATCAGAGTAACAGTCGAGAAAACAAGGCTCTTGCCTCACATGAGCCCAACCCTGGTTCAATTCCTGGCACCACATGTGTGTTCCTGCCGTCCCATCTTAGCACTGCTAGGAGTCCTCCCTGAGCACCACCAACTGAGTTTCCTTCCCAGAATAGTATGAACATTAAAAGGCAAAAAAACAGGGCCAGAGATAGTACAGTGGATAGGGTTTGATCACCATCATCCCATATGGTCCGATGACAACCACCAGGAATAATTAATTCCTGATCATAGAGCCAGGAGTAACCCCTGAACATCACCAGGTGAGTCCCTTACCCAACCTCCCACCCTCCCAAAGAAAAATCTCTAAACACACAGACACACAAATAATGGGAGCATTAATTTTTTTTTTTTTTTTTTTTTTTTTCGGTCACACCCAGCAATGCTCAGGGGTTACTCCTGGCTCTGCACTCAGGAATTACTCCTGGCAGTGCTCGGGGAACCATACGGGATGCCGGGATTGAACCAGGGCCATCATGGGCCGGCCGTGTGCAAGGCAAACGCCCTACCCGCTGGGCTATGGCTCCGCCCCAATTTTTTTCTTTTTTCTTTTCTTTTCTTTTTCAGGAGTATGTAATCCATGTAAACTATTCCAAGGTCTACTAAGGGGACACAATGAAGAGGCTGATACACTGAAGTTGGTACGGTTGAATCCAGACCCTCGTCTGGCTGAAGATTGTCAGCTCTACCCAGTGACTTCTTTGAAGCCTCAACTCACAGTGGAATTCCCGACTTCCCAATGACTCACCGTCTCTTTTTCTATATTACCAATTGAAAGGCAAGAATCCAATTGTGAACAAGCGAAAGAGCAAAACAAGCAGCAGAAAAATTGGGCAGCACACTGAAAACTCAGCTCATGCCTAAGAAAGCTTGGAAGCCCTCTGACAGCACCTGACCCTCGCCTGGATGGAGAAGAGCAGAGGCGGGAAACGCACTGCACACAGACAGGGCTCCGATTCCTCAGGCCAGCGCAGAGGAAAGATCCCGCCCTACACCCTCTGCAGCTGTCCTTGGTCAGGTGTGCGGCAGCCCTGCAGTTTCACAAGAAGCACTACAGAACCACTTATCAAGGGTGCTGGGGCATGATATTACAAAGGAGAAAATACACTGCGGACGAGAAAGAGAACAGAGAGCTAGATGTGGCAAAGCACAGAATAGCAGTGGCCCTTTTGTGGTATGTGCTAGTTTCCTGGGGCTGAAGATACACACAATGAGCTCAGCAGCCACGGCCACTATCTGGCTTCTGCCTGGCTCCATGCATGCTTACAAGGCAAAGTGTGGTCCCACAAGCAGCATGAGTTTCACCTGGGACATGTTAGCTGACCCCTAATGTGCCAGAGTCCCCTCCCAGGTCAGTCAAGCTGTGGAGTTCATTTTCTCTCTTGCTTAGTCTCCGAATCAGGAGCCTCAGCTGCAGCAGGCAGAGTCCCAGCAGACACTGCAGAGGCGGTGGGGAGGAGTCCCAATGCAGGGACACATGCAGCTAGGACTGAGCGATGACAAATGTGACTCCTGCAAGCATGAAGCCACATATGAGTACACCTGCATGACGAAGGCTGCAAAGGCAACCCGCATCATGACAGTAATAATAATAATAATAATAATAATAATAATAATAATAATAATAAAACACCAAGGTCAGAGACTGTCAGGGAAGAAATGTTGAAAGAACTGATAGCCAGGATGATTAGGTGTGGAGGGGAGGGAAGCACATGCAGAGAGGAAATGCATAAGCAAAGGCCTGGTGTATAGAATGGAGCAGTTTAGAGGAAATATGGGAACAGCATGTGCAAAGGTCTGTGGTGTTTAGAACAGTGCAATTTAGAGGAAATATGGGAACAGCATATGCAAAGGCCTGTGGTATTCAGAACAGTGTAATTTAGAAGAAAAACAGGAACAGCATATTCAAAGGCCTGTGGTATTTAGAACAGTGCAATTTAGAGGAAATACGGGAATAGCATATACAAAGGTCTTTGGTATTTAGAACAGTGCAATTTAGAGGAAATACGGAACAGCATATGCAAAGGCCTGTGGTATTCAGAACAGTGCAATTTAGAGGAAATATGGGAACAGCATGTACAAAATGAATATGACAAAAAGAGAGGCTCCACCTATACAGATTCTCACAGATCCATTAAAATCTGACTGAAAGAACAGAAGGCAGTTCCTGACAGGCCTCAAGGAGGTTATAGCAGGTGAGAAGAGAATAAGTGAAGAGAAGTGGATAGAGTCCAGGGATTTGACGAAGATTTCACCAAATCCCAGAGAGTCTTGATTTTATGATGTACCTTCCCTTCCTGGTAAAGGGCTACATTTTTGTTCACCAAATCAGGAGACATATATATATTTCTTTGAATTAAAAAAATTTATTTAGAAATTTTATTTCTTTTGGTTTTTAAGCACTACAAAGTTATGAATACATAACTGTGTCTTTGGATATGCCGTTTCAACATGAATCTGTTCACCAGTGGAACCTCCAATCCCCTCCCCACTCCTACCCCTTGCCACTACAAGAGGCTTTTTAAAAGAGCTTTAGGTACTTGCAGGGTTTCATGCCACACACCTTAGTGCCCTCAGCCTCCTCCCAGGTTGAACACGCCCTCCTGCACTGCTGCAGCCTTCACTTCTCTGTCCTAGGCCACAACCTCCTCCCTAAGCACGGACCAGTTCTTACGACATTTCCACTGCCTTTGGACATCCGTCATTCCACCATTACGTTTCTGCATATGAGACAACATTCTGTCATTTCTCTCCCTTTTTCACCCTGCGCTTCCAAAATACTCCTTTTCTACCTGAAATAAAAGAAAGTACAGACAGAGTAGAAGACGGGGGAGGGGGCACCTCTAGATGAAGGACCATTGTACAGGACTCTGAATCCTAGAATATTCTGACTCAGCTCTGGTTTCCTGCTGACGAACTACCTGGACAAGGTCAGCTCTCCAGTGCTTCATCTCATCCAGGGGCATAATGATGTCAATGTGACAAGAGCACACAAAGCCCCAGGCATGACAGCTGACATACAGCAGGAGTCTAAAGAATGGCATGTGATCTTTATACTGAGAGTCTCAGCCTGCCCTCTTGAGCACGTTAACTCTGGAGAAAAATGAAAAAATAAAATATAAAAAGTAAACAGAGCAGGGCATCAAACCCAGGGCCTCACACACGCAAGGCATGTGCTCTATCCCTGAGCCACACCCCTGGCACCAATTTAGTTTTTAAAAATCATAGTACAGTACAACTGTTTAAGCATGATATTATGCCCTCACCTCACAGTTGTTACTTTATTAATATACAGTAACTGGGGGCCGTAGCGATAGTCCAGCGGGTAGGGCGTTTGCCTTGCATGCGGCCGCCCATGCAGGCCCAGGTTCGATCCCGGCATCCCATATGGTCCTCCGAGCACCGCCAGGAGTAGTTCCTGAGTGCAGAGCCAGGAGAAACCCCTGAGCATTTCCGGTGTGACCCAAACACACACACACACACACACACACACACACACACACACACAAAATAAAAATATATATACAATAACTGGAACCAAAGAAATAGGACAGTGGGTAGGACATTTGCTTTGCATCTGACCAATCCAGGTTCGATCACCAGCATCTGATGTGGTCTCCATGGAGCCAGGAGTAACTACTAGACATCACTGATTAGCGACCCAAAACAAACAAAAATAGATGCACAATAGCTGTATAAACTGGATGCTGCTAGTAATGCCAAAGGACAACAAAGTCCAAAGAGAAGAAATAAGAATTGAGTCCAGACCTTCAGCAAGCTTCACGTTTCCTCAAGGGTCCCACAGGGCAGGAAGGGAACTGACGATTACTCAGCCCATGAGTTCCTTGACCCATGGACTCAGGGCAGCAAGAAAGACACTTGTCTTCCCATTGTTCATAGATTTGCTCGAGCGCCAGTAACGTCTCCATTCGTTGGGAATGAGATCATTATTGTTACTGTTTTGGGCATATCGAATACACCATGCGTAGCTTGCCACACACACTGATAATCTCCAACAAGAAACTCTGCACGCAAAGGGTCACTGAGCAAACATCTGAATAAAGACAACTGCCTTTTTAAGTGTTGCAGCTATAAACAGGAATCCTACCTATAGGGATTCCCCATTTATACTTAAAGGTGAGAGGCCTGCAGCTGAAGAGATAGTATAGCAGTAAGGCATTTCTCTGGCACACAGCTGACTCAAGTTCAATCCCCAGCACCCCGTATGGTCCCCCTGAGCACCGCCAGAATCCAAAAATAAAATAAAATAAAGATGAGAGCTTTGTGGATTGGAGTATAGCTCAGCAATATGAATGAGGCCCTGCGTTGAGCCCTGACACCATCCAAAAAGTAAAAAGAAAAAAAGAAGGAAAAGGAGGAAGGGAAGGAGGGAGGGAAGAAGGGCTGGCTTAGTTTGGCTCCTTAGGAGACAGCTTCCTAAAATCCCCAAAGGACTTGGGTAACTCTCTCTTCAGAACCTTCCCTTGGAGTTACCTAAACCAACCAATTGCATAATTGCTGCTTTATCTCGGTCATAAAGGACCTGCCTCTATTCTTCAAAGGGCAGGGAGGGGGATGCAGGGGCACACCCTCAATGCTCAAGGGATTAATACTGGCTCTGCACTCAGAAATTACTCCTGGCAGTGTTCAGGGGATCTTATGGCATGCCAGGGATCAAACCAGGTCAGTTGTGTGCAAGGCAAGTGCCCTACCTGCTGTATTATGGCTCCAGCCCTCAATATTCTTCCAAGTTTTCTATAAACCACTGCCACCACAAACTTGGTATTTACAAAGCACCTTTGCCCTCGGGATTTCCAGGCAGTGATACAGCAAGGAGGAAATACTTTACAGCCGGCCAGCGCCTTCTCCTGGGTAGAGCGTCTGCCAGAGGGTAAGCAGTGAGGTCGGGTAGAGTGCCTGCCAGCAGGAAACAAAAGCCAGGGCTTGAGGACAGAGCTGAGGGTTCCCTGTGATACTTAAATAGTAAAGGCCTGGTTGAGTCAAGTCCTTCCAGGAGGAATTAAAGACACCAATTTGCTCAAAGTGTCCCCCCCCACCCCGACTGTGGAACATAATGGAACGCTAAAATTCAGCTTTTTATTCCAGAAGACTCACTTAGGATAAATGATTTTACCTTTCCTGACCTAAGGTATGTTGGAGAACGCCAATTCAGCAATCACCCTGGTGTCCCCACATCGCCCACAGGACAGCTGAAGGGAACAGACAAAGGGGTACCCAAAGGGTTCTTTCCTGAGACAACTAACACTGCAGTAAAAGCAGGGGCTCACACACACACACACACACACACACACACTGTGCTGTGCTCCCTGCAGAATCCCCCTGTGGGACTAGGCTACAGTCTGCCACCTTCCCCAAGGTCACATCCTGTTTTCAAGGCAGCTTGAATTCTATGGGCATCTGACTAGCTTCTTACCTCAATTCCGGTAGTGTTGGACGAGCCATTTCAAAGTCAGCTTTGCTTTGTCAGCGGGGTCCCTCAGCGGCTCTGCTTCACAACATACCTTTGCTTCAGGCCCACCATCTCCAGGGAAAGTTTTCCACCACATGACTGAGGATGGGTCCAGGCCCACAGGAGAGAAATGGGCGAAAATCCCTGGTTCTGATCCTTGGAGAATTCCTTAACCAAATCCTTCATGGGAATCTCTGAGTTTGAGCTCCAGTAAGCCAAATCGTATACTTCACAAAAGAACTTTAAAGAGAGTAAAAACTAGGAGCAGTTCACTGTACTATTCTACTTGTCACTTTTCCAAAATTAAGTAAAATTTAACACTGCCTAATATGAAACTAAACAGATGCTCACCATCTATTTTTCCTCATATTGAATTTTCCCTCCATACACAAAATTTCCTACATCAAATATGCTTTTGTCTTCATTAGGATGAACAGCAAATAAGGCATTTAATAGCATTCCCTTCAGGGGCCAGCCAGAGAGAGGACAGGAGCTGAGGTGCTCGCCAAGCATGTGGTCACCCGGGCTGGTTGCCAGTGACCCTCAAGCAGGAGCAGCCCTTGCCCCCCACCACGTTCAACCCAAACCCCATCATACCCCATACCCTTTAAATTAAAAAAGAATTACTGGAATAATCTGTATAGTCAGCTAAGCCAAAACACCCAGCATTAAAATGCACAAAGGATCCCACCCCCCAAACACCTAAGTAAACTTTTTTAGACAAATGATACTATAGAAGGGTCCAGAGTATAGCCAGTAGGGCACTTGCTTTGTATGCAACTGACTTGGGTTTAATACCTGCCCTCCATATAATCCCTTGAAGCCTGCCAGGAATGATCCCTGAGCACCACTGGGTGTGGCCCATAAAACAAATACAAAAGAAACCTCTCTTTTGTTTTTGTTTTTTCCTAGAGCCAAACCTGGCGTCGCTCAGGCTTACTGCTAGCTCTGTGCTCAGGCAATTCCTGGCAGTGCTGGCAGATCATACACGGTACTGGGATGAACTGGAAGCAGTCATATGCAAGGCAAGTGCCTTAACGACACTGTAACATCTCTCTGAGAAATTACTTTTGAGCAGAAGGCAAAGAAAGGAAATTATACCATAATCCATTCAACTTGAATAAAACAAACTATACTTTATCTAATGAAGTTTTATTTATAAAAAAAAGAAATATTAACATGGGAAAATATAGTATTAAAAGTTCCCTACCACCTGATTTGCCTTGGAACACAAAATAATAATATTAAGGCTCAATAATAACCTAGCTGATTACAAAAAGCAGAGGTGGAAATGAATGAGAGATAAAAGCAGACGGTGAGATTTAATTCCTTTAGAAGGAATTTCTCAGAAATGAACCATTAACTGGCTAGGCAATATGTGTGCATAGTCTTTAAGGAGACAAAAGGGCAAATACCACTGTCGAATTTCAATAAATGCTCTGAATAGCATTTTAAAGGCTTGTTTAATTCTGAATGAAGCCACAGAGATGACAAGTATGGGCCTTCATGGCTAAAGCACACCCCAGGATGTGCAGATAAACCGGGACAGAGGACACGGGATACACAAAAAGTTAACAAGGTTAACAATCCCAAAAAATGTGTCCTTAGTTCAATATTTTCAGACTTTACAAATAGTTTGATCAATTTTTTTTCCTCTTTGGGTCATACCCAGCGATGCTCAGGGATTACTCCTGGCTCTGCACTCAGGAATCAATCCTGGCGATGCTCAGGGAACCATATGGGATGCCAGGGATTGAACCTGGGTCAGCTGCACGCAAAGAAAGCAAAGGCCCTACCCACTGGACTATCACTCTGGCCCCAATTTTAACTAATATAACTCTCAACGAGTTTTTCCTAAGTGAAGATATAAAAAAATAGATAGACAGAAAGATAGAGACAGACGGACAGACAGATGGACGGATGGACGGACAGACAGACAGACAGACAGATAGATAAACAAATAGATAAATAGGTAAATAAGTAAGTAAATAAATAAATAAAGCTATATCTGAAAAAAGCCTCCAAACTCTAATTAATGCATCTCTCTCCTCGTGCTCACCTATCATAACCCTTTCATTGTAGGAGCGTAGAACGTTCCTGAAGAGTAGAAAAGATTAATCATGCTCAACCAGGGGCCATTTCACCCCTACCCCCACCCCAGAGAAATTTCAGCAATGTCAATGGACACTTTTTCTTTCTTTTTTGTTTTGTGTGTTGTTTCGTTTTGGCAGGGCTCAGAACTTACTTCTGGCTCTATGCTTTGGGATCACTCCTGATGAGCCTAGGAGCCCTGAATGGGGAGCCAGGAATTGAATCCAAGTTGGCAGCTTGCAAAGCAAGTGCCTTACCCACTGTACTAATTCCCGAGCCTATCGTCTGTTATAACTAGGGCTAGATCAGGAAATGTGACTGGCACCTAATGGGTAGAAGCCGGGAATGCAGTGAAAAACCTTACAACCACAGTATGCAGCAGCCAAGGGTTAGTTATGTAGCATCAAACGTCCATGATCATGAGGCCACGAGACTCTATGGGAATAAAATGGCACTAAAATTTCTAATAAAATTTAACTGAACCCAGAGTTATTGGGGCAAGTACTCTCTTAGTCTTGCATAAGTATGCACTGGGACTAGTAACATTCAACAGTTTTTTTTTTTTTTGTTTTTTTTTTTTTTTTTTTGCTTTTTTGGGTCACACCCAGCAACGCTCAGGGGTTTCTCCTGGCTCTGCACTCAGGAATCACTCCTGGCAGTGCTCGGGGGACCATATGGGACACCGGGGATCGAACCCGGGCCGGCATGGGCCGGCCGCGTGCAAGGCAAACGCCCTACCCGCTGGGCTATCGCTCCGCCCCCACATTCAACAGTTTTGGTCAAGAAGAAATGAGGAGACAAAATCACTGAGCAGAGTCAGTGGCGCATCAAGGTGGCCCTGATAACCGGTAAATCTGAATCACTGCTATTTTTTCACTACGGCTATTTCCCATCCACCCCCATTTCCTCTAGGATTTTACTGGGAAGCAAAGAAAAGAGGAACCCAGCCAAGACCGAAGCCCACTCTAGGTCAATAGTTTACATGTAGCTCACTTAATAATTTTGACTTCTATTGTGTCTAAATTTATGTTTGAGGAACCTGGGGTTGGGGAAGGCCACGTTTTTCACATATTTTTAAAAGGTGTGTGTTGTTTTTCCAAAGGAGAATTTCAATTAAATGACCTAGGAGTCAAATAAAGAAGGAAATGCAATTAAAAAAACTCCCTGCTCAGTCTTTGAAAAAAGCATAGTAATGACAAATGCCATGTAATTCTCCCTATGATGAATTTAAAGGAGACTTCCTAAGTCTTACAAAATAGACGCTCAAATATCTCTCCAAGATAGAGAGGAGAGAAATGACATACAGAACCCGCCAAGTAGTTGAGGTGTGGGAGGGGAGGGTGGTGGAGACATTGGTGATGGGAGATGGGTTTGGGTGGAGGGATGGGTGTTGGAACACTGTAGAACCAAAACTCTACATGAGCATCTTTCAATTGTATGTCTAAAATGGTGTAATAATATTTGGGGGAATAATAAAATAAAATAAAATTTAAAAAAATATCTCTCCAAAAGAAAACAGGTGACTTCTTCCTTAGTCATGGCAGTACACATCTGGACAGCGGCAAATCACCACATAATTAACAGGACCATAATCCTCAGCTATATAAAAAGAACAGCCATGGTCAGCTACACAAGTCATGTAGCACTCAGTTCCCCATTACTCTTAGCCAGATTCCAATTTTCAGAGGAAGCCAGGGTAACCTCATAATCCACCATCCAAACCCTGGACACTGCAGTGATAGAAGCTCTTCAGAATCACACCAGAATAACAGGAGTATAACAGATGTTAACACGGAAAATGAGGACATACAGCCACGCTCCTGGAGGCACTCGGGGTAATGACACTGTCCCCACTTTTTTGGCCAAACTTATTTTATTCTAGTTTGGCTTTGGAACTACGCACGGTCATGCTCACGGATTTATTCTAGCTCCATTCTCAGGGGATCATTCCCAGTGGGGCTTGGGGATCATATGGGGTTCTAGAAAACAATTCTGGGTCAGCTGCTACCCACTGCATTAGCTCCCCACCCCAGGCTGAACTTACTTTTTAACAGACATATGAACATGCCACGTGGGTCAGTTGTAAATGGGTTACATGATTTGTCCTGTTCTTGCTTTTTTTGATTTAAGATATATTTATGTGTTAGGGCATAGAGATCTTTTTTCAACTGAAGAGGAAATGATGGAATGCTGCCATCATTTTTCAATCACTCATAAGTCAACTATGTAAGTCAACTTCAAGCTTTTATTACTACAAATGATGCTATGAACAACATACTCTACACCTTTTATGTGTTTATTTCTAGAGTGAAGGAGTATTTCAAAGTATTGCCACTTTTGATGGATTCATCCCAAATGTGCTCCCAAATGGCACTATCGAATCGTATCAAGAGCAACAGCTAATGCACACTTGAATTTCTGCCCAACTGATAACAGGAGTATACAATCTCATTCCATTATTTCCTCAAATGTTTCCTCAAATTCAGACTGGGAAGAAAGAAGGTTTGGCATTTTCCTCCCTGCCTCTAAACCTTTACTCCTGGTTTTTCTCTCCACTCTGAGTAACACCAAACCTCATCATCACACATCCGATGCAGGGAAAACAACTCCTCCAAAGGCCTATCCAGAGCCTTATGGATGTGATCTTCACACCATCTTTCCCATCAATGCCCACCACTGTTCAAGACCCTGCCCTCTGCACTGCACCTCTCTGCCTTGTGTGGGAGTCTATCATCACTGGGGCTCAGGGACTTGTGTCCAAGGAAATGCCCAGACCCGGAAGCCCTACGGACCCAACCCACCCCAATCCGCAAGTCTGCTTTCTTGTCTATAAAATGAGAACTTATAATAGTACCTAAGGGGCCAGAGCAATAGCACAGCAGGGAGGGCACTGCCTTGCAAGTGGCTCGACCCAGGTTCAATCCCTAGCATCCCATATGGTTCTCTGAGCACCGCCAGGTTAATTCCTAATGCAGAGCCAGATGCATCAGGAATCACTGGATATGACCCAAAAAGCAAAAATAAATTAAAAAAATAAAATAGTACCTAAGCAAAGATTTATGTATATAAGAAAGTGTACAAAAACATTTAACATAGAAGAGGAGGATGGTGGGGAAAGTGCAATAGAATCAGTGCACACCCGGCAGGTCTGGTCACTGGCACCACAGTCCGAAAAATACCACCAGGAGTGACCCTTAGCACAAAGCAGGGAATTCCATCCTCCCTCCCAATAATACAAAATAGGAAGTAAAGACATATCGAGAATTTAATATATTACTATGTAATAGTAGAAATGACCCCTTGAGGGCAAGTTTCATTCCTTTACAAGCCCTGTGGAATTTGGGAATTAATTATGCATATAGGACTTAGTATAATATGTTTGTTATCATGTGTTTGCTGAACAGAGTTTCTAATCACTGCAGCTAGCTGGATCAATAATAAAAATAAAGATGGCAACTACTATGTCCTGACTACTGACGATAGACTAGGCAAACTGCTGACTAGTCTCAAGCACCTTCTCTTTAAATCCTCACAAATGATTCTGAGCTAGGTCCTTCGCAGGTGAGAAAATTGGGACTTGCTAACGTTCTAAGTCTCACGTAATGCCAGCAGAGGGGAATCTGCTACAAAGCCACCAGCCTCAAGTCTGTGCCTTTCACACACGACAGGGCCCATGTTCTTCAGCGTGGCCCAGGCTGCAACATGCAAATTCAGTCACTGGATAAGAATACATGACTATCATGGGTCCCTGATTGTCAGAGGGAAAAAATAACATGCTGTGGAGTAATCACTACTCTCACTTCCCACCAGATCTCTCCTCCAGCGAAACTAACTCTATCTAGTTGGCAAATGAAAGAAGCCAGAGGGCCGGGACAAATAAAACGATGTTACAGGGGAAGACAGCCTGGTCTCAGAGGCCAGGCTCAACTGAGGTATCCTCCAAGGGAGGGCACTCTGAAGCTGACCCACAGTGGTCATTAGGTGCAAGCACTTAATCCTTCCATTCACTGCAGGGAGCCTCCATGACAGTAAATGTCATGGCACGCTGACAATTTGGAGAACGACTCAAAGATAAGGCTTGCCCAGGAACACCCCTGTCAGGATCCTCAGGCCTACAACAGTTTCCCATGGTGGCTCCATTTTGATCCTATTGACAGCTGAGAGTCAGCAGAAAGGGCAACTGGCCAAACCAGGCAACAGGGACAGTATGAAGTTTTTTGGGAAAATGCCTGTACATAGCTGCTCGCTTCTATCTTTGTAGAATTCTCAAGGGTCTGGAATCGTGTAATTACTCTATAATTATGTGTTGCTTCCCTACGAGTAGTGACTAAAATCAGACTTCAAGGAAGACATCCGAGACAAATAACATGAAGACATAAAGACAGTAGCGTTAAATTGTGTTTCTATCAAATATGCTCCATGGAATTTCATCCAACAAATGCGGCTCCAAAAAATCTAAAAGGAGGTGGTGGTGCCAGGAAAGAAGATAAAAAACTCAAGAGTGTTAAACAGAACTGTTTTTGAGTCAATTACGCCAGTCAATTCAGCGCCTGCACAAACCCAAAATCAGAAGTTATCACATTCAAAGGAGGAAAACTGACAAATTTAATATAATAAGAGCTATCACTTATTCAATGTTGCCTCTGCTCTAGCTTCGCTGCTCAGCACTCACCGCAGCATTTTCTGCAATCCTCGCGGCAACAATACAAGGTGTATGAGCTTACACTAGATTGCAGAGTAAAACGTGGCACTCAAGGTCACAAAGCAAGAAAGTAGTGAGGCCAGATTTGCACCCGAATGAGGTGCAATGCGAATGCGACCCTACAGTCTTGGGTTGGCTTATCAGCAGGGCTAAGCTCTGAGAAATGTATTGTTAGGTGATTTCATCATTGTGTAAAGGTCACAGAAGTCACACAAAAACAAGAGGGTACAGTCCAGTGGTTCTTAATCTTTTTTAATCGTCACTGGTGCACAGACTAGAGATGAAACCCACTGGGGGAACCTGTACCACACTTGAGTTCTCTGGTATAGCCTATTGGGACACCATTATACAGATGGCCAGTCATCCACCAAAAGGGCTATTAACTGATACACGACTGTTCTGAACATACATACAGAAAGGTGAGATGTTACCAGTTGGAAGCTGATGGTGGACGGAAGCCCCCTAAGATAAGATGAACTTTGCAAACTGCTGCAAGTGCCAAAGAGATGACAGCGACAGGTTCTGGCAAAGCTCTACCCAGACAGATTTCCCGTCTTGGAAGCTAGAGATAGTAACTATGTAAGAGAAGCTCTGGTCTGACATGGGAACATCAAAAAAAAATGAGAAAAGAAGAAAGGTCGAAAGGAGGCGAAGATATCAAGCAAATCTCACTGCAACCATTTCTGAAGGAAGTAGGAAAACCAAAGTCAAGTAGGAAAAGGTGGAAGTCCAAGTGTTCCTGGACTATGTGCGGATGAACAAATGGTCCTACCCACACAACGGAATATTATTCACCCCTTCAAAGAAGGGAACTTGAACTAGGCCAACAATAAGGACATTATGCTACGTGAAATAAGCTAAACACAAAATGACACCAACAGCATGCTTCCACTTGAGGTTCCTAAAATGGTCTGATGTAGACAAGAGAGAAAGCAGAATAATGACAGTGTCCAGATTCAGAAGGAGAAGGGAATGGGAACGAATGTTCAATGAATACAGAGCATCAGTCCGGAAAATAAAATCATCCGCAGATGGCTGAAACACAGTATGATATACTGAGCTGCACATTTAAAAAAATAAAAACAGTAAAAATAATACGTTTATGAGATGTCTATATTCTCACCAATTCTGACAAGTTGAATAGGAAGGAGAGAGTCATTTGCAGGGGTTGGGGGGGTTGGGGTCACCCCCAGTGATGCTCAGGAATTATTCTTGGCTCTGCACTCAGGAATTACTCCTGGTAGTCTTCAGGGGACCATATGGGATACGGGGATTGAACCTGGGTCGCCTGTAAGCAAGGGAACGTCCCCCTCTCCCCTTCTCCCTCTCTTCCCCCACCGCCCTTGCTGTACTATCTTTCAGGCCCCAGAAAAGAAAGTCTTTACAGCAGTGAAACAGCCAGCATGCTGGCCACACCTCTTGCTTTGCCATCTAGGTTTTGCAACATTTTCCTCCTCTCCTGTTTCATTGTTGACTGTGCTTCAGCCTCCAGTGCCCACAGGCACACAGGAGCAAGAAATAAAGAAAAGGTGAAGATGCTTCACTGTGGTGTATGTGTGCATCATTCATATTGCTTCACTCTACAAACCTAGAACAAAACCACTTTACCTGCCTCCAAGACACGTGCAGTGAGGCGCCACACACACACATACACACACACACACACACACACACACACAGAGAGCATTTTCACATTTGTAACTCTGCTTCAATAAAATTAAGTAAAATCATCTATAAGGCTGACTCTTTTCCTCCAGTTACTGACAGCCTGACTAGGGCAACAACTGGTCATGCTCTCCCTATAAAGCGATAACGCCCTCTCATGCATCAAACAGCATTCAAAGGCAGGACTGAAACACACTGAAGGGTCAGAGAGATGGCCTAAAGGGCTGCAGCACTAAAGGACCTTTGGCTTCAATCCCTAGCACAGCACAGACCACCCCCTTACCCCAAGCACTGCCAGGTGAGATTCCAAAATAGAGAAAGTCACTGTAATTCTAAGGTGGTAAATTCTGATCTGTGCTGCCTCCAGAGACTCACAGTATCATCACTTAAAACGGAAAAGGAAAAGAAAGTGTGGAGAGGCTAAGTGCCCACCTTGACACCACTGTTAAGGAACGTGAAGCTGAAGTGAAAGCAGAGTGGCCATGATTACCATTACGCCATCTTCTTTCACAGATATCATCATGCCTGGCTTGACTTCCAGAAGGACCTGCTATAGGCTTGGGTGGTCACTGCTGGGGCTAGAAACATTCACATCTCCAGAGTTTTGGATGCTCAAGATCTTCCTCAGTACCCAAGCTCAGCCTCTCACCTCGCTGGGCACAACATGGGCTGGTCCCGATGACTTATCTCCCATTTGCCTCTTTCAAGTCATTGCTTGTCAAACATTACCAACAGACTAAAAACTTGTCTGTTCATCCCCCACTCTGCCCTTTGGGAATCTACAACATATCTTCGTGGCTCCCAACTCAGTTCAAACTTCTGGTTTGTTCTCATACTTTTGGCATATTTCCAGACTCTGAAAGAACCTACCTACCATCATGATGCAGCTATTTAGGTGGTTAATTCATTCATTCAGCTTCACAAATGGATCTGCTCCCTGTCAGGTCCAGAACCACAGGCCCCACAGACAATATGAAGCAGGCTCTCGCCCCTCAAGGGAATCAAATTGGAAGGATAACCAGGCAGGTTAACTACAAATGCTCCCAAAATATCCATACCTTAATATCCAAATTTTTTAAATATATCTAAAGTTGAGCCTAATTCTAAGCACAGAGAGGAAGAGAAAAACCATTTTAAACATTTCTCTGCTTAAAGGATATTTTACTAATAATGTTATCTATCTAGATTAATGTATATGTTCTGTGAATGACAGTTTTATTCTGGAAGAAGTCAGCAAGTATATATTATGATATATTATTATATTACTATTATTATATATTCTAACACTTCTATCTTTATAGTAGACAGTTTGACAAAAATTATGGTCTCTAGTATGCCCTCGAGGTGTGGCAGGTCTGGCTGTGGTGCCCGGCTGCGCTGGCAGATGGCAGGAAGGAGACAGGCTTGGGTACACTCCCAGGACTCTGCCCTGTGGGCCCTGGATGGTTGATGGTCTGACAAAGAAAAAAAGACTGGGATGAACCCAGAGCCACGGCAGAGTCTGGCAAGCTCTGTGGCATATTCAATACCCGTGGTGTATTCAATATGACAAAAACAATAATAATGAACCTCATTCCCAACGAATGGAGACGTTACTGGCACCCATACGAGCAAATTGATGAACAACAGGAAGACAAGTCCAAATGTCATGGTCTCTAGACTATTACTGAAACTTGAAAAATAGCAGATAAACCAAGGCCGCAGAACAATGTATTTTCAGAATCAAACCCAAACATCATACTTACTTATTTTCTGATTTTAGCAGGAAGGTATGAAATTACACAACAGCATTTGCTCAGGAATCTAAAAGTAATTGTTTTGTCACTCAGTAAATGGATTCCCACTTAAAAATACAATAAACAAAATTTCAGATGGATTTTATTATTTTTTTGCTTGTTTTGGGGCTACATTCAGCAGTACTTAGGATTTCCTCTTGGCTCTGTACTCAGGGATCACTCCTGGAAGACTCCAGGTATCAAAAAATACAAAATGAAATCCTACAGGCACTGGTGAGTGTTTAGAAAATAGTGAAGTAGGGAGTGAGGTGGTGGGGACAGTTTTATGGGATGGCAACACTGAAGTCTACAACAGGTTTTCTAATTTGTGGCACTGTTGATATTTGGGACAACAATTCTTTGTTGTGAGGGAGTGTCCTGTTGGAGGACAGGTTTAGCTATTCTGGGAGTTTTGTTGTTTTGCCCACTCCCAGCTTAATCTTATTTAAGTCAAGGTTCATTCCTAATGAGACCTCTCTTCTATGTAAACACTGCTAGAGGGTGTGACAGTTACAGAAGTCACCTTGATTGAATAACTTCTGACTTATACATCTACTGAAGACTTCTATGTTTTCTAGATTGGGCACAGCTCCTCTTTATACCCACTGCACCCAGCGTGGGACAGTTAGAATTTACCAGGAGACTACCACCCTGGCTACAATGAGACTATAGGAAGACTATAGGAAGGATCATACTAGTTTGCTCTAAGCAGGCGAGTGTGACCCTTTCAGTACACGCGAACAAGATACTCAGAATCACACTGGTGCAGATAATAATAAGAAGGACCTTGTGGGTACCATCTAGATTACACGAAGCTCATGAAGTTAAGATGTATTACTTTATATCAGCCCTCTCTCCAGTGTTTTACATAAGAGATAATCTTGGTAGAAAGGATTAGACCTTGGCATAACCTTTGTTTATACCTGCAATAGGGTGTGGCACTACACTCTGTTTAGAGTTCTTTGATGACATGACCCTCTCCATTGGATTACTTTTGGTGTATATAAGGGGGCTGACTTGGAGGCCCCTTCACGCTTCACCTTTTGCCTTTTGGGCCTTTTGCTTTTGGCTTTTGGCTTTTTGCTCTTTGGCCTTTGCTTATTCTGGGTAGGAATCAGCTCGGGTGAGATCCTCCTCTCTCTCTCTTTGGTGGGCCGACTTAGACTCTTTTGTATGGTCTTAAGTTCGGACCAGAGCTAAAGTTTGTTCATTATATTGGAGTGCTATGGAAGAGCTTTTGTACTATTAAAAGCCATTTTTTGGAACTGCACCGGACTAGTGAGTTTTCATCTGTTCTCCCGGCGTCCTCGGAGGTAGAAGAGAACTTCTGTCCCAACACTGTCGGGGACCCCGGCCGGAGGTGTTCCCCGACAGTATCCTCCCACATTGTACAGTTTTTAGCAGCACCCTACCCATAGTATGTCAGTAACCCCTCAATTCAAAAAAACCAAAAGTGCCTTCAAACACTGCCAAATGTCCCTAGTCATGTACAGGTAGAAGCAAATGCCCCAAAGTTGAAAACCACTTGGCATGAACACTAGTTAAAAGCACAGGCTCTGGAGTTAGAACCAGAGTAGAATTACTGCATAAACTACTTCGCTCAACAGTTAATACATTTTTAAATCTGTAAAATGAGTATAATAATATCCAGTTCCAGTGACCATTAAGAAGGCAACATACATTTTATAAGCTGAATATTTCTGTCTCCCCAAGATTCATATATCAATTTATATATGTACAGGACATATGGAGATGTTACTGGTGCCCACTCGAGCAAGTCGATGATGAACGGGAAGACAGTGATACAGTGTGTGTATATATATATGTGTGTGTGTGTGTGTGTGTGTATATATATATATATATATATATGTTTTATGTGTGTGTATGTTGATTTCATAAGAATGAAAGTCATATACTGAACCCAGTTATCTTTGGAAATAGGGCTCTAAGGAAGCAAATTAAGGTTAAATAAGACTGAGTGGTTCAACAGAGTTAGGAAGAGGCACCAAAGGTAAGAAGACAGCCATCTGGAATCCTTGAAAACAGCCCTCACTGAAGACTGCAATGTGTCGCACCTTGATCATATATTTCTAGCCCAGAGCTGTGAGTAAAGAAATGTCTCCTCTCCCACCCAGTTTATGGCGACCCAAGCGGGCTAACAAAGATCTCCTATAAAGACGCTAATGGACAACTGCAATAACAGTCAATAAACAGAGCTGTCACTATTCTTCACCTCATCAGCGATCATATCCAAGGAGTCCTGCCTTCCTCGACGCTACTCAGTTACAACTGCATTTCCCATGGCATCTATCCAGTTAGATTAGGAGTGGGGAAGCCTTTTCTCTGTGAAGGACCATTTGGATGTTTATAACGTCATGCTTAGGCCTTTCAATACAGGCTGCAAAAGGCAACACTGAGAAGCATCTGCTACCCTGTCAGGGACAGATCACATGATTCAGAAGCCTCCTAGAGCCTTTGGGCGGAAGCTCCCAACCCCAGAATGAGACGCCCTCTACACGCACCTTCAAACGGAGTGAAGATGCAAAAAGTGAACATTGGCTAATTACCCCTTCCATGGTTTCTCCCCTCTCACATGCATCATTTAAGAAACTTTGTTTCCCACATGAACAAATGAAGACCAGCCACACCTCCTCAGGAAGAGGACCATGATTCACTTGAACCTCAAGGATAGGTTGAGAGATTGTAGACAAAAGCCCACCTATGGCACTCCTCTGGGCATATGTCTCTCTCGGGCTGTGACAAGCATAGTGCCCTTCTTTTGCCACAAAGACCCAGAGCCAACAAAGGAAGCCACATGAAGCCAAAGCCATCACACTACAGAGAGCAACAATGACAGAATCAAGGTATGGCTTACAATGTATCCAGCCATACTGCTCTACAGACTGGGGCTGAAAGGCAAAAAGATTAATTTGTCTCTTTAAATAAAAGCACCATATGCCCAATGGCAGCTCTGAGACAAAGCAGAGAAACCTGACCACGCCTTGATCACACTTGACCAATGAAGGCTTGAAGAAGCTTCTTCCTTCTCTATCCTCTCTCCCCTCTTTCTTTCTCTCCATTTCACTTTCTCCTCTCTCTCTCTCTCTGTTCTCTCTCTCTCTGTCTCTCTCTCTCTGTCTCTCTCTCTCTCTCTCTCTCTCTCTCTCTCTCGCTTTGGAGATTGGAGCTTGGCACACCAAACTTTTTTGATGTGTGTGTGTTTCCTTGCTTGTTCCACACCCAGCTGTGCTCAGGGCTCACCCCAGGCTCTGCACTTAGGGGACCATATCAGGTGCCAGGGATCAAATCCAGGTTAGTCACATGTAAGGCAAGCACCTTGCCCACTGTACTATCTATCCAGCTCAAAAAAAAATGTTTTTTAAAGCACCTAGGGGGACCATCAGCCCAGAATCCAGATTCCATAGGTCCAGGAGGGACCTAGAAATCCTGTGAGTTAGTAAATGCTCTGGATGGTTCCAAATCAGTGGTCAGTGGATCATTCTCATGACCACCGCCAGGTCTCATATCACAAATAAAGTCATCCCTGCACCGCCACACCCATAGCCAAGAACAGTCCCAGGTAACTCCAGTTACAGGCTCTATCATCAAATCCAATTTGTGGGCCAGTGTTTCCAAAGCTGATCATTTTCTCCAAGCAGATCTGCCTGCAAGCTGCTCGCAGCCATCAAGGGAATAGAAGCACCAGGTAACAGGTGCATGGCTAAAGACTTCCCGGCAGCCTTTTCAAAACTCTGCTTCTCCCCCCCACCCCCCAGGAATGCTGGCATCAAAGTGACTCACCCGTGTTATTAAACCCCGTGGGAGGCTCCTTCAAGCCCAAAAGATCCCAACCAGCTATCATATTCCCATGAATGCCTTCTTCTCACAATCATCTTTCCTTGAGATAATTATTCCACAAAGACGAGTTGGAGCTTATATTTTTAGCTAAGATGGCTCAGATACAGCACCACGTTGCTTTAAGAAAGGCAGGGTCCTTCTTCCTTATGGTAGCATTTCCCCGACTTTGAAAGAAACTGAAAGAAGCAACAGCTATGAAAAAAGGGTTTCCTTTGTGAGGCATCCTAATTGATGTTTCTCTTATAAATAATGATTTATGGATAACATATCAATATTGAGATGACACTGCCTGCTTTCTAAAAAGCGTTTTCATATACCATAGAGGGGAGTTTACCTAGGAGTCACTTATACTAGACTCTCTGACAAAGACCAAAACTCAGAAATGTTGTCCAGGGTCTCCTGACCTAAAGCACCAGGGAATATCAGCTTTTCCTGCCACACCTTGTCCTTAAACATTCTATTTACTTGTCTGTCCATTTTTTTGAGGTTACACCCAGCAGAGTTCAGGGGCTATTCCTGGCTTTGTGCTCAAGCAAGATCCCAGGCAGCGCTGAGAGAACTCTATGTTGTGCCTGGGATTTGAACTTACCCTTTGTCTATCTCTCTAAGCCATACTCAAGCAATTCAAAGCAGTGAACAGACACCAAGTTTCAGGTCAACTACATAATGGGAGAAAGTGCATAGAGGGAATTCCTGTTACCCTCCAAACCATGGAGGTTCTCATTATGGTTCTCATAATGATGGCAGCAGGTATCAGAGCACGCATAATCTAAACCGGAAAACTCTCCTGACTTTCGCCTCATATCTCTGGAGTGAAATTACATATGAAATTCCCATTCAAAATTCGAATTCCTAGACAGTCCATCAAAATGTTCTTATTCTGATATGGGGGTGGGACAGGGAAGGGGAGCGGTGCGTGGACCAGGGAAGAAGAGAATAGAAACACAGTCCAAAGCCAAACCTAGTTAAATTTAAACACATTGGGCTTTTTGCTGCCAACTCTCTACTTGTCAGTTTCGAGGGCCTTCCATTCCATGTTGAGCTCTTGGATAGAAAAATAGCATTTGACTTAATATCTAAGCTGAATTTCTGTAGTCCCTTCACAATCCTCTTACAGCATACCTGGAGCCCAATATGAACTGGAGTACACAGACCAATTCATGAAAGGGAAGAAATCAGGAAAGGCTGCACTGGCTTTCAAAGAAACAAAATTCAACACTACAACTGACACCAAGATCAGAAGTCCACCAGCTGTCCAACGCATCCACCATTGAGAAGAAGAAGGGTTTTGATTTGTCTGTAGAATGTCCAAACAGGGGCTGGAACAATATTACAGAGGATACAGCGCTTGTCTTGCGCACAGCTCACCCACGTTTAATCCCCAGCAACCCCTAAGGTTCCCTGAGCACACCAGGAGCTATCCCTGAGTGCAGAATGTCCAGAGCTATTAGACTTCCTGCTCTAGTTAAGATATCCCAAAGATCTATACATAAAAACCATTCATTCTTTTTATTTGCAAGGCCACACATTTCACAGTGAAATAATGCCAGAGCAAAGACCACCTTATTCCCAATATTTACTTATGTCAAATGCTTTTCTGGGGCTGGAGAGATAATACAGGGACGAAGGACGCATGCCTTGCATGCAGCCATCCCCTATTCAATACATAGCACCAGCACCAACATGGGCCTCTGAGCCCAGCAGAAGTGATCCCTGAGCCCAGAGCCAGAAGTAAGCCCTGAGCACCACCAAGTGTGGTTCCAAAACAAATATACAAATGCCATTCTATACACAGTTACAAGATTCCACAAACCCAGGGCTCTGAGACAAAAATTCTAAGAATTATGATCAGCTGATCAGCTGTTGTCAAAAAATATACCCTCTTCCTGGCTGTTCCCAATTAGAATGGGGGAAACTTCTCCAACAGGGCCACAAGTAAACTCACAGGGACCAAAAAGCCTAACTGGACCACATGGGAAACTCCTTCAAGACACGTATGTGGATCCTCACTAAGAAACGGGCACCATGGGGGGGCAAGAGTTAAGACATGATATTTCTCCTTAAGAGATGGTCTTGTCGACAGCATAGCAGGGAGGGTGTTTGGCTTGCACACAGCCGACCCGGTTTTGATCCCTGACATTCCATATATGGTCCCCCAAGCACCACCAGGAGTGATTCCTGAGTGCAGAGCCAAGGAGTAACCCCTGAGTATTGCCAGGTGTGACCCAAAAAACGCAAAAGAAAAAAAGGCCTTGTGAGAGCTGTCAACAGGAAAGATACAAACACCAAAGGCAGAGGCTGCAAGCCTGCTGTTCAAGGACCCAGGATGACTCCCAGATGTGCTATTTGCTTTCTCCCTGCTTTGGAAAGAACTTTAAATCAATGTTTTTAAATCTGCAAAGTTCATTTGTTTTAGAAATCTAAGCTTCTGCAATCTCTTGAAAACTGGAGAAATCTGGCAACACCAGGCCAGTATTCCCACACGACGGCAGAGGGTTAAAAGCTCTGCGGCAACTGCTCCCTTTGAACAAGACATGGCATTCCAGTGGACCCAATCCCTCCGCTCCCTAAAGGCCCTGCACATACCTAATAGGTCAGTGGGCTGGCGTCCATGCTTTGCCTGCAGGAGACTAGGGTGTGATCCCTGGCACCACGTGGCATAGACCCTCTGAACATCACGATGAGATATAAAGAACTGCTTGTTTGTTTAGTTTGGGAGCCAAACCTGGTGGTGCTCCTGGGCCACTCATGGCTCTGTGTTTAGTGGTCCAGGGAATCAGGCCTATGCAAACCTTGCACTCAGCACACTGAGCTCTTCTCCAGCCCAGCATTAAGAGCATTCAAAAGATAAAATGCATGTAAGTGGAAAGTTCTATTCTAGATTTATCTAAAAGAAAATATCTGAAGAAGTTTTCTGTAATATGCATACAAGAATATATATCAGTATGTTGTGTAAATTCAGAAACAACTGCAAACAATCTAAATGTTTCTTCCTCAAAGCATGGCTTAATATAGTATAGCCATAAAAGAATTGCAAGCCACGGAAATGCTAAAGGCAGTGTAGAAAAAAAGCCCACGACACGTATTATATGATTCCGTTTCACCAGAAAAGCCTCCCAAGGAAATCTAAAAGAAAAGATGGGAGAGAAGGGGGGGACCCAATGGGGAGATAGTATAGGGGTTTGGGTGTATGCTTTGTATACTGCATACAATCCCAGGCACCAAAAAATCCCAGAAATCACTGCAAGGTGTGTCCTGGAGTTCCCTGAGCACCACTGGGGCCCAGCTCAGCATCCAGGGTCCCTGGCAAGTAACAGTGGGCCCAAATCAATTAAAGAAACTTTCTTGAAAGTTGGAGGAAGGGTACAAAAAAGAGCTCAAATAATTGAGTGCATGCTTTGCATTGGAAAGCCTGGGACCAATCCTAGCACTGCATGGTGCCCTAAGCAACCCACAGCAAAAGCCAGGGAGGAGCCTCCAGCTCCATGGAACTGGAAATAAACAAAAGAGAATGTGAGGCCTGAGGATGGCTCAGTAGCACAAAGCAACTGCCTTGTAGGCAGGAGGACTTAAGTTGAATCCCCAAGGCTTTCCACATGAATTAAATACAGTTGCTATCACTTTCTGCAATACCAGGTACCACAACAGAGGTATGATCTCTAGGGTCACAACCAGGTGAGCACCAAGACTGAAGTGTGTATTACTCTAGGAGAACCACAATTAAAAGATGGGCCAGCACCATGGCCAGAAGGGTGGTCCCCAGCAAGGATGTAAGCCCTTCAGTTACACCCGCCAAGCATGACAACTAGAAAGTATGGGAACATTCGTGTGACCCTGGAGAGGTCCACAGTTGAATGTGTGAGCTTCATGGGCACAAGGGGAACCCCAGTCATCAGGATAACAAGAGGAAAGGGAAAGGAGAAAATAACAGTATGTGCACAAATATGTCCTTGTATAGATTTGAGTCTAGTTAATCTATGGAGTATTAGGGTCAGGAGAAGACCCAAAAGGCTAGTACAGTACATACGCTGGGCATGCAAGAATCCCAGGTTTGATCCCGGCTCTGCACCATCCCTGAGCACCCCTGGCTGTGTACCCAGCTCCTGACCCCTCAAACTGGAGTATTAATATATATGTTCTACCAGGATGGAATTATTGGCAATGTCGACATATTTTTTGTTTTGATTTGGTTTGGGGACCACATCTGGTGGTGTCCAAGGCTTACCTCCCTGGCTCTGCGCTCAGGAATCACTTGTGGTAGATTTCAGGGGACTATCCGGGGTGTCAAATCAAACCTGAGTTTGCCATATGCAAGGCAAGCTCCATTGCAAGATTCTTTCTCTCTCTCTCACACAAGGACCCTGTGGACACATTTTCATTCATACAGACATCTCTCTATACTGCACAATGTCTAAATCAGAGAAACAAAATTAAATTTCTCTAAAAAAAAAACAAGCCTTGGGAGTACAGACACACTCTGATTCGTGACTGATAGTCACAGCCATGCAAGGTCAAAACACAGAGTTTTTAAGATAAGAAACCAAGATCTAGATGTCTAAGATTTTTATTGCATCCATGTGCACACATGTGCACACACACACTCACACAAACACACATACACACACACTCCAACCGAAGGGAAGTTCTCTTTTGACAACTTGATCTTGAGTTTTTGAATCCTAACCCAAGTTTCACAGACTTAAATAGGCTGAGAGTTACAAGAGGAAATGAACATGCTTTCCCTATCAGATGCGAATTCTAACACTTGGCTAAGAATCAAGGTGGCACAATACTGACTACTTAAATCAAGCCAAGTGACACATTCCATGGCTATATTACAGAGGTTCAATCACTGCACACATCTGGTCAGAATAAAAGCCCTTAAGACCTTCAGTACAATTAATTCAATATTTTCTCTACAGTTCAAAATGCTACAACAACTAGCAAACAACCATCTTAAATCATCATGGAAAAGTCAGACATATGGCTAAGTATATTTCATATGCCTTTAAAATAAGCCACAGATATTCCTAGTCAATAAGAGCTTGAGGCAAAAACAAAATTCTTTTTACTTAGAGGAGTTATGCTTACTCCCTACCCTCAAAAGAATTAAATTCAACAGATATTCTTTAGTATCCACAGAGGGCAGGGATTGCAAAGAGACACAGAACAGGCATATTGCCTGAAGAAACATTTAATCCAGTATGGAAGGCAGACAGCAAATCTCCCATTATGAAAACAGTATTGTGACTCTTGAAATTGATATGCATATGACTGAAAAGATGAGGGGGCTGGAGCTACGGCAGAGCCGACAGGGAGTTTGCCTTGCACAAGGCCAGCCTGGGTTCGATCACCAGCACCACATATGGTCCGAAGAGCCTGCCAGGAGTGATCCCTGAGCACACAGCCAGAAGTAAGTCCTGAACCCTGCCAGGCGTGGCCCCAAAACAAACAAACAAAAATAATAATAATAATAAAAATTAATAATATGAGACAGAGGAGGAAAGAATTAACCATGTTGGTAGGGGGGAAATCATGGAAAGCAGAGAGCAGTCAATAAGCAGAACTACTTGAAATTATGCAGCAGCATGTTCTGTGTTACTTAATGGTCACATCTTTCATTCCTGGGACTATCTTCAGTGGAATCACCTACCACATTGGGCCATACTGGGGAGCACTGGTAGAGCCACGTTGGTTACACTATCCACATTGCCCCACAGTAAAAGGATATTGGAGGCTCCCAACTATAGTCAACATATTTTCAGTGTAGAAAACTATGAATATTGGAACCCCACAGATCTGAACTTAAACCTGATCTAAAATCATTGCCTAGGAGTCAGGATAAATTACTTAACCCCTCCAGATAAATTTCTCTTGGCTAAAGTGAGAATAAGATCCCCCTACCTAGATGAAAGCTTAATCCGTTTCTCCATGGCCTGTCAGAAGATCAATAAATTACATTTTTTAATGAATCACCATGAATTCAGACTCTCAGTTGCAATCATGAGCAGGCCTTTTCCAGCCTGACAGACATGGGTGGCTACTAATTCTCTGCTGGGCGGCTCTCCATGCATTTTCAGATGTTTCGCATCATCCTCAGCCTCTCCTCCCTAGATGTCAAGAAGCACTCCTCTCTCCCATGACAACTCAACAATGTCTGAGATTGCCAAATGCCCAAGGATGGTATCAGCCAGGGTTCAGACCCAGTAGCTCAGTGGACTTCACTTATATGTTTCCTCAGCTCCAGTGCAGGTTACCATAGTTTCTATGAATGAGGCATTTTGGTACCTTCTATTTATATGCCAAGAGATTACGAAATGTTTTGCATACATTTTTCTTTTTTTGAATCTTCACAACCACCCTATGCAGAAGATATCACCCTCATATTTAACTTGGAAAATTGGGGTTCTGGGATGTCAACATGGCCCTAATAACTAAGCTGAGAAGTGGCAGAACCTGGGTTGATGCCAACAGACCTGATTCCAAATCCTTATTGCACCAAGTGGCACTGCCGCCGGCATTTCTGAGCACCCAGAAGTGGTGTCAGAAAGATCAGAAGAAGGCAGTGTCAAGTTCTCCAGGATTGTTCTTGCTGGAACTGGCCTGCCCAGAGCCCCTAGGAAATGGGAAAAGACTCATCCTCCTCCTCTACTTTATCACATCCTGGCACCTGATGACAATCATTAAAGCCAATTTGTCACCAGTGACAATGTGGAAGGTATTCAGGTGCCTGACATCTCCACCAACACATGGGAAGGTCTAGAGAGAGCTTTCTTACCTGTCTGAAATTAAACCAGTCTCAACCTTTCATAAGATCAGCATCTGACTCATGCATAAAAATGATGAATTTTTCTAGACTTGAAAAGCTCTTCAGGGAACTGTGCACCACAGTCTCTATCTCTCAAGACAATTGTTCTTCTCTCCAAATGCTTTCAAATGGGAAACAGTCAAACAATAACAGAAACTAGCATTTACTGAGCGCCCACAATATGATGGGCACTGTCAGGAGGCTTCCTTAAATTTCATTCCTTTCCTCCTTCAACCCTAAGAAGTCATTATCATTTACAAGCCCATTTTCAGAGGTATCATTATTATCCACATTTTCAAAAAATCCCAGCACAAAAAGTGTTAAGTATCTCATCCTGAGTCTTGGACTACTCGGATGCAAAGCCTAGATTCTGATGCCCACTGGCTTAAGTTCCAACCTGAGAATCTACAGTATATCAACAAATTAATATTTGTGGATTATTTTAGAACCAACACTGCAGTCCTATTAACACTGTAGATAGCAATAATTTTGAAACATGGCTTATAATCAGGATCTAATTGCCTTTTAATTGCACCATCATGCCACTGCCCATAAAGAGAGCTTAAGTCTTGTCTCATAATAGACTAAAAGATTAGGCTTATTGTGGTCAACATAAGCACATGCCATTAAAGGTGCACCTGGTGACTCCATCGCCAATAACAGAGGCATTGACACCTTGGAAGAGGGAAAGTAATTCTGATATTACTCACTCTCATGACAATGGAGATGGCAGCAGGAAGCCTGGATGCTTCTTGAGAATGTCCAGAAGACACCTCACAGTCCATTTGGAGGTGAGAGAGGACTTGCAAAAATTCCAACACATTCAGTCAGCACAGAGTTGCCCTAAACTACTATATTCAGACCCACTGACCGCAGTCAGTAATATTCACTATCAAGAATATACCACAGCAACAACTCATCGCTAGCCCAGTCATAGACTACCCATGTTAAACCCCTTTCAAGTATGTGATCCATCACAAATTGCTAAATTTTCACAGAGGATTTCCAGGATGGTAACATTCAGAGAGAAGTGAGCTCAGGACATATTTGTTCTTGTTCCAGATCTGACAGCTGAAGTTCAGCAAATACTTGAGCAATCATGCACAAGGCACTGTTATTGGCACTAGGGAGACAGAGAAAAGGACCAACAACATCCCTCCCTCCCGGGGTTTATAGTCTGGGGATATAACTTACTTTGACATGATCTATAGACTATAAAGAAAAATTAAATTTTTTTTCTTAAGAAAAAGGAAAGAGGAATGACAAGTAGCTGCGCAGTGTTAAATAACGTGATCAGAGGAAATTTCACTGAGAAGGTGTCACTGGAAAGATGTGAGGCTCTTGAGGGATCAAGATTTGCAGATATCTAAGCCAGCCCCAGTCAGAGAGGAGGAAGGGAGTGGGCCAGTTCATGAAGTCATGCAAAGACTTTGACCTTCACTACAAGATAGGGACCATAGAAATGATCACAGAATGGATTACTCCATTATTTAATTACTTGGCTCTAACAGGGTATTATTGTTTAACCATAATGACAATGTTCCAATTACATTCTCCAATTTGGCTGCAATTCTTGAAGAAAGTTGTCATCCCAAACACTGTGGACCCTCCGCAAGAGGCCATAGTGTAAGGCAGAAGCTAATATGATAGGTCTATCCCTGACCTCCTGGGAGTCAGCTAGAGCAACAACAAATAAAGTCACGAGAAACACTCCATCAATGCAGACAGCCAGAGGGGAGCAGTCCAGCAAAGCTCCAGTGTTTGTGGGGGATTTCTGAAGGTTATAGATCTCACATAGGAGCTGCCAAAGGATAGGCAGGAATGCAGTAACCTACTTTGTTTAGGATGTGAAAGTCAGCCCTTAACGAATTTGACAGCCTTTATTCTCAGTGTATACAAAACCAGTATATTCTGTTACTCATATATACAAACTCAAGAAAGGGGCCACTACCATCAGAAACTGGTGTTTTGTATTAAATAACTATCGCTTATAAAGCAACAACCTTCATGTAAACCCCTGTGGTAAGATGTCAGAATGTTTTCTCTTATAAACCACTAATTCCCCTTGGTGGATAGCATCAATTCTGCCATCCGAAACTTGCCGGATAATGCCAATGAAGGCAGTGAGTGGACTGTACACTGCACCATAAGGTCAAGTCATCTATTTTTACATAAAACAGCCAGTGGCAAAGGGTGGCCATTGGAAACAATGGACAACTTGGGACGCCTGTCCTTGCATTACTTTTTGTAAAAGCTGTGGAATGTTCCACAGTATAACCTAAAAAATATCCTTCAGCAAGTGGTCTTCAGGCACTAAGAACAAAAACAGATTGAATGTTGAAAGTTTAAGTTTAAAAAAAAAGACATAAACACAAAGCACAATTTAGGAGCAAAAGAGGACAAAAGTCAAACTGGTTTTTGTAGCAAAGATCTGACTCACTGTGAGCTGAGGAAACTATACACAGGGACACTGCTACAAGAAAACAGAGGTAAAGTGTCTGTCATTCATAGAGACGGTGACACAGAGCAGGTCCCTGATGAACAGCAAACTGAAAAGCCCCTCATCAGTTCTGCCTTTGGTCAAATGAAATTTCATCTCTTAAACTCCAGGTAGGAAACTTGAGAATAATTCATTAGTCTTTGGACAAATGAAATGTCACCATGCAAGTCAACAGGTAGGGAAACCTGACTATGAGTAATTCTTGCCAATCATTCATTTCTATCTGGGCATAAATTCTTAGAATCAGCAGCCTGGAAGATCTAGGTATGAGCAAATGAACACATCAAGAAACAAAATGAGAGAAATAAAAGATGAAAGGGGAAAGAGATGTGAGCTTGTCTACACTGAACATCGTCAAAAGAAAATGGAAGTTCAACCTCCAGTACATGTACTGAGCATCTATGATTTTCCAGGTAAAAGAAGAGTCAACAAGAAAATTATCCTGGTTTTCACATTCTAGGGGAGAGAAACAGTGAAACAAGAGATTTTGTGGTTTTGGAGGAGGCAATGAGGACTGGCAATACAATGTAGGGAGAACATGTAGGGACGTGAGGCACGCCGGACCTTCGGGGGAGAAGTATCCCACTGAGTATACATCAGCGGGAGAGAAAATCTCTCTTCCAACTCCAGTCACACTGCAAACTAGGGTGCCCCGCCACCAGACCTGGTTGGCTAACATTTTAGCAGCAGGCCATCACTGGGGGAGGGATGATCCTCTGCAGGCAATACAGAGGGGTCCCAAGCTGGTATCCACCTAGGAAGGAAGAGGAAACAAGCCAGGGGAATCCTAAAGCAGGAATTTGCAGAAAGGCAACAAAGATAAGGTCCAGGCTTTTAAATCAAGGGGCCAGAGGCGATAGTACAGAGGGTAAGCCACTTGCCTTGCATGCGCCAACCCAGGTTCGATTCCCAGCATCCTATATGGTCCCCTGAGCACTGCCAGGTGTAATTCCTGAGCACAGAGCCAGGAGTAAACTCTGAGCATCACCAGGTGTGACTCAAAAAGGTGATAGATTAGATAGAAAGATAGATAGATAGATAGATAGATAGATAGATAGATAGATAGATAGATAGATAGATAGATAGATAGATAGATAGATAGATAGATAGATAGATAGATAGATAGATAGATTGATTGATTGATAGATGATAGGTAGATAGGTAGAGAGAGAGAACAGTATCATGTTGTAACAGAATAATGGTAATCTATTCCAGTTGTTCAAAAAATAAAAACCTAAGACCCCCACACACAAAAAAAAAAATGGTAAGATAACTATATCCCATTGGACATGGTCTTAATTCACTAATTAGAGTAAAAGGAAAGATCTGGTGATGACATTGTGGCTTTTAAATTCATTTTTCATGTATTTTTTTTTTTTGCTTTTTTGGGTCACACCCGCGACGCTCAGGGGTTTCTCCTGGCTCTGCACTCAGGAATTACTCCTGGCTCGGGGGACCATATGGGATGCTGGGATCGAACCGGGCGGCACAGGCCGGCCGCGCAAGGCAAACGCCCCTACCCACTGGGCTATCGCTCAGCTCCCTTAAATTCTTATTTATTCTGTTTCTTCTATCTAAAAAAAGTGACGGAACCAGTTAGATCCCAGGGTAATTTGCAAGACCACAGAATTCACCTACAAAAATGTGCAAGCATGACCTATAATATACCCATTTGGGAAACTACAATCACACTATTTAAAACCCTTTGGAGTCTGAGTTATTCATGGAGCCCCAGGAAAACAGACCTGAAGGAACACCCCACTCACTTATTTCTGGCATGAAAAACTTAGACCCAAAGATGTGACATGCTGGAGATGGCAGGGGTGACCGCACTACTCCCAGGGGCCTGTTCTGGAACCCAAGTGCAATCTGTCACAGGATGTCACAGCCTCAATGTCTCTGTAGAGCCTAGGGCAGTGGCTCAAAATTTTCTTTTTAGCTTTTTAGGGTCACACCCGGCCATGCTCAGGGATTACTCCTGGCTCTGCACACAGGGATTACTCCTGGTGGTGCTCAGGGGACCATATGGGATGCTGGGGATCGAACTAGGGTCAGGCACATGCAAGGCAAACACCCTCCCCACTGTACTATGGCTCCGGTCCTCAAAACTTGAACAAGCACAGCGGCCACCGCCACCGGAGGGCTTATTGAATGACCCCCATAGCTCCATTCTCTCCCCAATACCGCCCATCCCGCCCAGCCTGGGGTGAGAAGGTCAAGGATGAGCCCGGGAATGTGCAGATGTAACCAGTTCCCAAATGACGCTGTCACTGGTCTGCAAACCCCACTTTATGACTCACTGATCCAAGACTTAGGAGCATGAGGTCTGGACACCAGCGTTGCTCATTCCAGCCCTACCTGAACCACTCAGAAAGCCTTCCAAAAGCCACCCAAGTTTCTGACAGACCAGTCCTGAGCACTGTGGCGCCAAGTGCCCATAAAGCACCAGGTTAGCACACACATCACTCTAGGGCAGGTGTTCAATAAATAACAAATGCCCTGAACCAATGTTTTCTTCATTCCCTCCCACCACCTATGCTAAATAGCTGGATTATAAAATACACAGAAAATTAAAGATTGATGGGGCTGGTAAGATAGTACACTGAGTGGGTGCTTGCCTTGAACACAGCTGACCGGTTCAATCCCGTTCACCACCAGGAGTAATTCCTGAGTGCAGAACCCGACTACTGCCAGATGCACTCCTCCCCCTCAGCACCTCCCCCAAGAGAAACGATTAAAGACTGGCAAGGATGTGGGGCAATGAAGCGTTTTTAACAGCATTATTCATAATATCCAAAAAAAAATAAGTCAATCAATGAGCAAAAGGATGAAACTGATAGATGTATACAGTGGAATACTACTCAACAATAAAAAGGACAACTATATACACAACAACATAAAATCACCAAAATATATTGTGGAGTGAAAAAGAGCACATTCTGCATTACTTTATTTTTTTTTTTTTATTTTCCCCCAAATATCATTTCACCATTTTAGACATACAATTGAAAGATGCTCATGTAGAGTTTTGGATCCACAGTGTTCCAACACCCATCCCTCCACCCAAACCCATCTACCATCACCAATGTCCCCACCTCCCTCCCCCCTCCCGCACCCCAACCACCCGGCAGATTCTGTATGTCATTTCCTTCGTCTCTATATCTCCTTCCTGACAAACTTTCCTGCTCTTCGTGGAATACAGTGCATTAAATGACATTACTGTTTCACTATTTTAGTGGACCGCGCCGCCAGCGGCTGCGCGTGACCTGGGCTCCGAACTGGTCTTGCTCAGTTGATCTGTTCGTGGGTCAGTTTCTCAGCGTCCGGACAGCGAAGATGGTGGCTAGTGTGATGGGCGAGTTTCATCTGGCTGCTTCCGGGACCCCCAGAGGCGATGGGCCAACACCCAAAACCCATCTGCCCTCCTCGGGATCCCATCGTCAGCTGGGCTCGGCGCGAGCCGGGCTCCAGTCTCCCCAGCCGCTATGCGGCTCTGCATACTGGTTCCCGGGCAGTTCCTCTGCATTACTTTATTTATATGTAGTTTAATAATAGGTAAAACTAATCCACTGTAAGGAATAAATCAAATAGCCTCTGGGAAAGGGAGGGAGCTGGCTGCAGAGTCAGGGAACCTGGGATGATGGAAATTATCCCAGATATATATTTCTGGGTTGAGGTGTTTGGGCTTTGCTTAGGGGCCACACCTGCTGTGTCAGGGCTTACTCGTAATTCTGTGCTCAGGGATCACCCCTGACAGGGCTTTGGAGGATCACATGAGGTGCAAGGGATTGAACTCGGATGGGCTGTATGCAAGGCAAGCGCCTCATCCACTGTAATATCTCTCTGGCCTGATGTGAAGTAAAAGCACATGAGCATATAAACTTGTCAAAATTCATCAGATTACTCTACTATCGGTAAATACATACTGATAATGTATATAAACAAGCTTCGTTATATATAAAAACATTTTATATTGTGCATATAATAATTATATTGTGCACTTGTGATTGTCTTCTCCATCTAAAACAAACCAACTCCAACCTGGTAAATTCGTATGGCTTGCTTTCTTCACAATCCACTCGGCTTCATATAATACCATTTGCTACAGACTATTTTGGTCTGTGCATCTTTCTAGAGAACTGCCATGAAATAGACAGAATTTTCTCCCACAAGAAGGCCGTGACATTTCCATAGACAGCACACAGTGACCAGTGTCCAAGTGAACAGACAAGACAGAAGTCACATTTTCCTTCACCAAGTACGCACATCTGTCTACACAACTTAAATTACATTCCCCACATAATATCTAGAAGACGGGGGAACGCTTTATAGAGGCATCTTTACTGTATGACTAAGCCAGAAAAGCTAAGCGGGTCCATGAAAGAGCAGCTTGCGTATGGGGGGGAGAGGAGTTCCGGTATTCGAGTACCCCCAGTCATGTCTTCACTGGATCTGATGAAACAAGTAGATTTGGTCACATGCACCTGCAAAGTCACGTGTGCAGCATACAGCGCACTTCTAGGGGGAGAGACACAAGTTTCCTTCCAACCCAGAGGTGTCTCAGTGCAAACCCATTTCATTTGACCAATCCATCGCTAAGTTCTAAGGAGGCCATGCAGGGACAATTCTCCAGTTCACCGAGAGCTGCTGGGGAGGTGCCACATGCCACGTGCAATGTCCTACACACCAAAGACAAGCCTCACAGAGGACTTATCAGATGCCTATTGAGAGAGCGATGGGCAAGTGTTTCTACTCTCTCTCACACAGGCCAGAAACTGTAACTCAAGTTGCTGCCATCAAATGTTTGGGTTTTTTTTCTCTTTTAGCAAATGTATTATATGAAGCAGGAGTGGATTGTGAAGTGGTTCTCAGGGCTTACTCCAAGCTCTACACTCAGAAATCACTTCTGGTGGGACTCGGGACCATATGGGGTGCCAGGGATCAAGCCTGGGTCAGCTGTATAGAAGTCAAGTGGCCAAATTGCTGTACTATCTTTTCACTCCCACAATCCCAATCAAATGCCTTAACATTTCCCTCCAGCTCTATCTGATCTACTAACAGATGTACTAGCATTAGAAGTTTTACTTTTGTCTCCTTTGGGGAGGGACCAGGAGGAGGCACCCAGCTGTGCTCAGGCCTTAGTCCTGGCTGTGTACTCAGGAATCAAACCTGGAGAGTTGGGGAGCCCATGTGGGGTCACTGAAGCTAGGCCGGCCCCACGCAAGGGAAGGTCCCTGTTGTAGCTGCTGTAACGATAGCTCTGGCATTAAATTTATCAACCACGCTGCTAACACTAAAAGCTCAGTATACTTAGAATTAAGTAACTGCTCAAATTCTAGTTAATACAATATTATTGTACAGTAGGTATTATTGAACACCTACTGTGTACCAGGTCCTGTTCTGTATCTTCTCCACCTATTAGCTTATGTAATATGCACAAGCAAGCTAGTTTAGGAGCAAGCGAGTTGGCTAATGGGTTGGAGGGTTTGCTGTGCTTCTGGAAGGTCTGGGCTGATCCCAGAACAGCTGTCCTCCCACCCCCAGGCACTGAGCACTATCCAGGAGCAGCACCCAAGAACCGTTGGGTATGGCCCCAAAACAAAAACAACCAAAAGGCCAGTTTACAAACTGTTGGACCTCGAGCAACACCTGGGAGATGAGTAATGAAGAAGGGAAAGAAGATACTATCTTCCTTCAAGAGAGTTCACTATCTTGTATGAGCAGGGGACAGTAATTCACATTCCTGAGCGAGGGGAAAATAAGACAAAGTACACACTTCCTGGAGCCCAAAGGAAGCAGGATTTGCTCTTCCAGGGAAGATGCTGGAGGGCATTTTGGAAGAGGGTCTACGTGGAGGACGTGGTGTGAAAGGAAGCAGCGTGGGTAACTGTCAACCCCTCTGCTCCGAAAGCATCCACGCGGGACTGCTAATACCCACCACGCCCACCACCCCTCCTTCTTCCTTTTCATCTGGAACAGGCATGTTTTAGAGAGGACCAACTCGGCTCTGCCCAGACCTCCCTTCCCCTGACGCATTCCACCAGCAGGGGCTCACCCTTGCAGGCCAGAAGGCACATATGGTAACTTTTCACCACGCTCAACTTTGCCACCTCCTTTAATTCTTGGGGGTGGGGCTGGGGGTGAAACTGGCCTCGTGGCTTTAGTCCTGCAAGGGCTTCCTTTAAGGAAATCTCGTCTCTTGACTGTCACAGGCCAGTCTCTGGGCAGCACCAAACTGAGATGTAAAGGACCCCCTAGGGGCACCACCCGTTCAGAAGCCCCTCGGTTAGGAAGAGATCACCCCCACTGCGCCACCCACCTTCCCCATAGGCTTCAGAGGTTAAGAATTTACTTCCACTTCGGTATCCCAAGTCCCTAGGGTCATTTCCCCACACTTCTTCCTGGGTGCTAAAGTCTCCGCAGGCAAGACTCAAACACTCACTTCTGGTATCTGTGTGACCTTGGGCAAGTCATTTAATGTCGGTTTCAATTTCCTCATCTGGTCGCGGGGAGCCTAAGACAAGTCAAATATATCTCGGAGGGAAATAGTCAAATAAATAGTCATTACCGGTGACTGCTGTGGGTTTTTGGGTAACCTGGGCTATATTCGCGCTAGAAAAGCCCCATCTTTTTCGCCCCACCCCGGCGCCTGGAGCTGGGTCCTGCAGCAGAGACAGCTGTGCAGAATTCAGGATTCACAGGGCAGGACAAGGCACCGCCACGCGGCAGACCCCCGGCCCTCCTGGAGGGGTGCGGGGACGGACGCGGGATGCAGATGCGGGCATGACAGTAAAGCTCCTCGCCCAAGCCCGCTTTCCAGATCTAGTAACAAGACAAGTTGCCCAAGGTAGCCGCTGCCCTCGTCCTCCCACGGGGCCAAGAGACGGCGTCCACCTGGTCCCTGCCCCAACTCTCTTCCAGACCTGGGCAGAGCTGTGTGCGCGGCTCCCGGCCGCTGAGATAACAGGTTGGCAAACCAGGCCTGGAAAACGTCTCCCGGCTCCGCTGCGCACACGCAGCCCCCGTGTAGCCCACGCAGGTGGGCAAACGCCTCAACACCTCACCACCGCACAACTTTGCGTGCTGCACCACCACCGGACGCCCGGCCTCAATTTCCTCCAAGCTTCACTCAGCCGAGCAAAGCGGGAAATCGGGCGGGGAAGCGGAGGGGAAGGCGACCCTGCAAGCCGCTCCCCTTTCTGGGGCGCCTCCCGGAGGCGCGTCCCGCTTTACCTTGTCTGACGGCTTTGAAGGTGACGGCCTCCTTGCAGCTGTCGATGACTCCCAGCACGTCATAGCGAGGCAAGCCCGACACCCGAATTCCTTGCACCTCCAGAAGTAGCTCCCCTTCGCCCAGCTTTGGGCCCTCGCTGCCTCCGGGAAGCTCCGCCGCCTCGGCCGCCGCCGCCACCGCTCCGACATATGGAAACTCCCCATTCTCCGCGCCCCCAGCACGGTCACCCCCAACTCGCCCAGGGGTCCCCTCTTCACCGTGCATTCGTGAACCTTGCTCGTCCAGTGGTTCTTCTTCTGGATCACTTTCGACATGATGAGTTACCCCCTCCTCCCCCCCCAAAAAAGAAAGAATAAAAATGAAAGACAGGTGCCCCCAAAAGCAAAAATAAAAACAAGCATCCACCGGTTCAAGGGGAAAACATCTTGCCCCCCCACCCCAAATAATGCAACGGGAGAAAAGAAACTTGGCAGCCTCGCTCTTCTGCACACACTCGCGCACTCAAGCCATCATAAAACAAACTTTCTGGGCTTCCCCGCGAGCCCTGCACGGGCGCCAGCGAGCTTTGTTTGCATTCCGGTGCCTCTGGGTCCGCGTGACGGCGCCCGGCCGTGCTCTCCGGGACCAGAGTCCACCTCTGCGCCGCTTGGGTTATTATTTTTTTTTCCTTCCTTCCTTTCTTGTCTCTTAGAAATGCGGCGTCTCCTCTTTGCCTCCGCTCTGTGTCGCCTGGCCTCGCTGGCGGGCTGTTCCAGAGGGTGAGGGAAACCCTTCCAGCCAGTTGCTGGGAGCCCAGGAGACGCGGTTGCCGAGCGGGGCTGCGGCGGGGGCAGGACCGGGGAAGTGCCTGCGGCCCCTTTAAGCAGATACAAAGGCGCTGCTTGTTTTGTTACAGTTCATTCTATTCCGCGCCGCGGAGCTCCGCGGCCGGCTGGAGCTGACGCGCGCGCATGCGCCCTGCGGCCTCCTGCCGGCCGGCCCGCCCCACCCGCCCTTCCCAAAGGGAGAGATTCCAATGTGCTTCCCGTTGGGTCCTAAAACCGACCGCGGCAGAGCAGGCAACTTAAGCCTTCTCGGAGCACCCCTCAAATCCCTCCCTTTCTTTCATTGTCTTCGACGAGGTAGATCCCCTTGGATGCCGGGGACTCCACGTGTTTCATCCTCCAATTGTTTGCAACTTTTGAAATGGGAGCAATCAGGCTTTCATTTTTTTTTCCTCCAAAAAAAATTTCAAACAGGTGGGGGGTTGGGAGCTCACTCACCCTCGCGCTCACACTCACGCACTCACGCACGCACTCGCGCCCTCGGCCAGTGGCTGGCCAGGCTGTCGGTCACCCGGGCCGCTCTGCCGCCGCGTCCCACTCCCGGCCCGGTTTCCCTGAGACCCGCAGGCGCGAGCCGCTGCTCCTGGACTCGGGGCCTGGAGCGGGCTCAGCCGGGGTCTCCGGGACCCCTGGGGGAATGGTCGGTGGAGGATCCTTCGCCTCCCTTCCACTCGGATCCCCACGAATGGGCGCCACACGCTTGCACACTCACGCTTGTACACACACACCTCCCCTCTTTAACTTTGGAGTCAACTTTTTAAGACTTAAGGGAAACTCTAGGAGACGGTCAGAACATCAGAAGGCTTAGAGGGGTTCTGGTCTCTAACCCAGAAGGAATTGAAGCATTTTACAAAGCCCTGCAGCCGAGGTGGAGAGCCAGCCCAGTACCCTGGGCAACAGAGCCCAGGGCGGAGCCGGGGAACCTTCGGACCAGCCCTCTGGCCGGGAGATAAGGATCGCCCGGATCCCGGATCAGCACCGCGCAGGGTCGCGGGAGGAGCGGGGCGCAGCTGCGTCTCCCGGAATCCGCCGCCCGGGGGTCTCGGCTGCCTTGGGCGCCGCCCCGGGCGGGGACGGGCGCGCGTCGGTCCCGCGAGGCTGCGGAATGTGCTAGGCTGCTGCAGACCTGAACTTCCTCAGCCCCGAAGTCCACCCGCACATCAGACAGGGCTGTAGTCACCCTCATTATTTCTCTTCCTCGATGGTGTAGAACCCGATGGTTCGTTTCTGTTGAGTGCCCAAGTGCTGAGTAATAGCAGTGATAGGTAGTCAAGGGAGCGGACAAGACACCGGTCATAGGCTGTCTAATAGCGGTTGGAGTATGGAGCCGGGCTTTGGGGTTTGGTTTCCCCACGTGACTCCATGACGTTTCTCCACTGCTCAAAGAGAACGATGACACTTCAGAAGTTTCTCAAGTTGTCAAGGGAAACATTTTGTAAAGTGCCCAGATTGTTGAAAAGAGAATACTAGAAAAAGCCACGTGATAAAAAAGGTAGTGGAAGGCCTGGTGTTGTCTGGCGCTGGGGGAATGGTTAAGGATAGAGTAGATGCCTTGCATGCGTGAGACCCTGGGTTTGCAGCGACCCCCTCCCCCCCACCACCAAATTTAGATGATGATTTTTTAACTAACCTCTCCATCCTGAGAGCTTCAAATATGTTGGCATACATTTAAATATTTCTGAGCCGTGAGAATAAGAGGAGAATGTGGATACTTCTCTCGTGGGAGATCCAACACTAAAAATCCCTATGCTGTTAGTGAGAAGGAAGTGACCAATTTTTTTCACGGCTCTTCCTTGTGAAGGAAACTTTGGAACATCTTTTTCTCAGCAGCAGTTTGCGTGGAGCTAAATTAGGTGGGAAAATTACACATCTTCAGGAGCCGGAGCGATAGTCCAGAGGTTAGGACGTTTGCCTTGCAGGCGGCTGACCCGATTCGATCCCCAGGCATCACATATGGTCCCCCCGAGCACTGCCAGGAGTAATTCCTGATTGCAGAGCCAGGAGTAACCCCTGAGCATTGCTGGGTGTGACCCAAAAAAAGCAATTAAAAAAGAGCAGATCTTCAAAATATGCATTTCCAGCTTTAATATGAACCCATGGACCCAAGCAGTCACAACAGGGATGGGCTCCTGGGGTGCTGGATCTGAACCTCCTCCACGTTCATGTGCTCTTTGTTTGGGGCCACACCCTGTGGTGCTGGGGAATGGGGTGAAGGTGGTGGGAATCACTTCCTGCAGTGCTCAGGGCACAGGAGTTGTGGGGATCAACCCTGAGTTTCCACATGCTCTACAGCCACTTTTGCCATTTCCCTATCCTCTCGTCTGAATATTTAAGATGAGAGAGATACAAAACTGATCTCTCAGCATTGCCAGGTGTGACCCAAAAGAAAAAAAGTTCCCTTAAAGGACTGGTACTTTAGGATTGAACCAGTTTCAATCCCTGGCACCCCAGATGGTCCCCTGAGCCTCACCACAAGTGAGTGAGCCAACAAGTACTAACAAGTGTGGTCCAAATACCAAAAAAGAAGCAAAACAAGTGCTCCTGCCCTGTGAGCCGTCACACCAGCCCTGACTTTTTGAGGGGGTGTTGCGGGGTTGGTTTATGAACCACACCCTGTGGTGCTCAGAGCTTACTCCAAGCTCTGTACTCAGGAATGACTCCTGGTGAGACTCCGGAACCAGAGCAAACCCAGGTCTGCCATGTGGAAGGCAAGTGCTACCCGTTGTATTACTGCTCCAGCCCTGAAATATCTAACTTTGAAGGTGCCACAGTACACTATGTGTGCCAGAATATTTATGTGCATTGTTTTATTTAATCATCATAGCACTCTTAGAAGGTAGGTATTACCTTGAAATTACCTAAATGAGCTAGATTTATGACTGAGAAAAATGAAGGTATAGAAGTAAAGAGACTGTTCGTGAGCTTTGAAATGATGAGGCTAGGATACGAAGACCCGCGTGAGACAACCTAGTCGCAGTTCAGAATCATTGCTCTGTGAGTGTAGGGTGTGGCCACCTGCCGCTCAGCATCTTTGGAAAACAGCAGTTTCTAGCTTTCTTTCATTTCTTCCTTCCTTCCGATCTTTTTTTCCTCCCCTCTCTCCCTCTCTCCCTCTTTTTTCTTTCCTTTTCTGTTTGTGTGTGTGCTTGACTCTGTCAAACAATGCATGCATAATTATAAAAAAGAAAAAATCAACCCTTCTCTGTATCTTCTTTTGAATCTGAAGGAATACAATGTTCCAATAAACATCCAATCTCCTGCTCTCCATCTGTGGACTCTGAAAATCAAGTAATTTATTGAAAAGTAGAGTACTAATTTGCAAACATTCCTGAAGTGTTTGGGGCTCTCAACTGTGGTATAGGTGACATGCCAAATGTCCTTATATGGTTATTGCATTCGCATTTAACAATGAAATTTTAATAAACACAGTGGATTTATTGAAAAGCAAACTCTATCACTGCTTGGGACAAATTGGGTTCTTATTTTCATATAGACAGTTCCACAAAGGGAAGGGAGGAACACAGCAATATAAAATGTGAGTCTTCCATTTCCACAAATACTTACTAAGTTTCCAAAGTTACTCAGCTGTGATAGGAAAAATTTACAACTGCAGTATAAGACTGTGTCCTATCTAATTTTTCTAAAAATGTAAGAATGGGTAAAAAATTGCTTACTCAATGGAGCAAAAATAGGATCTATCAACTGATGGTCCTCTCCTTTCTTTATTTCTTCCTTTCTTCCTTCCTTCCTTCCTTTCTTTCTTTCTTTCTTTCTTTCTTTCTTTCTATTTTTCTCTTTCTTTCTTTCTATTTTTCTCTCTTTCTCTCTCTCTTTCTTTCTTTCTCCCTCTCTTTTTCTCTCTCTTTCTCTTTCTTTCTCTCCCTTCCTTCCTTCCTTCTTTTCCTTCCTTTCTTTCTTTCTCTTTCCTTCCTTCCCTTCCTTCCTTCCTTCCTTCCTTCCTTCCTTCCTTCCTTCCTTCCTTCCTTCCTTCCTTCCTTCCTTTCTTTCTCTTTCTTTCTTTTTCCTGTAATTTATTTTTCAGAGTCAGGAAGCTCTGAAACCCCCATCAAGACAAGCATTCTACCCCTGAGTTACATCCCTGGACTAAACTGATTAGCTTTTAATTTCTGAAGTATGCAGTCAAGAGGGAAATTGCAGCAGAGATGTCAATATGAACACTCTGAACTTAGCCAGGTGCTTGACTCCAAGCAGTGGTTTGGAACTGAAGACACTAACAGAGGTCAAAGCCGTTACTTCAGCCACATGCTCTATGGGAGGCACTTACATGACTGAGCAAATAACATGCACTTTATCTCATCTAGAGGCAGATACATGCTTCTCTCTGCCCCAATACTCCTTCTTTAACACTTTCAGCTAGGCAGAAATAAATTAAGCATTCATTTTTTTGAACTTTCAAGATGTCACATCTGATTATTAATACCCCAGAGAAGGAACTATAGGAAGAGGGTTTAATTCTTACCCATGTACTGGTTCACTTCCATGATAGAAATGAATAATTGGTAACTGGAAGATTTTTTTTTTTGCTTTTTCGGGTCACACCGGAGATGCCCAGGGGTTAGTGCTGGCTCCTCACTCAGGAATTAGCACTGAGCAATCCATATTAGCATATCATCCTGCACAATGCCAATGAGGAGAAAACCTGACACTATTGCTAATGTCCTTGAGAACAGGAAAGCTACATTTTCTTCACTAACAGACATGTGTATCTCTTTTATTCTATCTTCCTCCAACTACAAAACATATTTGAACATGTTAGATGTGTAAATAATAAAGAAATATAATATTGAAGCTATTTTCTCTCTGATATCTTCTCTCCTTATTATATACATTTTAAATAATTGTATGCACCAAAATTGAACTGAACGAGAAAGGAGGAAAAAACACATTAATATCAATTTTGCCCATGTTTTTAAAATTACCCTAGTAATAGAGTTTGTGCAGAACAATCTAAGGATAAGTACAAAGGAAGCACTGAACATAATAATTCAAGATCCTATTAGAAAGATATACAAGAGCTACAGATGGGTGTATCTTCCCTGGACTTTGGCCAATACAAATATAATAGACACATATACATACACACATTCTACATGCTTAAATTCTCTCACTTTCTATGTGGGATTATCATGAATTAATAGGATTGGGGGAGATCCATTTTATTCTTTTATTTTTCCACTCACCATCATACCACTTTTTTGTTTTGTTTTGTTTTTTGGGTCACACCTGGCAATGCTCAGGGCTTTCTCCTGGCTCTGCGCTCAGGAATTACTTCCTGGCGGTGCTTGGGGAACCATATGGGATGCCTGGGATCGAACCTGGGCTAACCATGTGCAAGGCAAACACTCTACCTGATGGACTATCTCTCCGGCCCCCATCATACTACTTTTTGGCAACACAAATCTAATTTTTCACTTTACAAGAGTTTAATAAGATCCCATATTTTGAATGTACTTAACCAAAGATCATTTAAGATTTTGAATAAGACTAAAGGAATTATTTGTATTAGAACATTTCTGTTGATAGAAAAGGAAGTGTATTACTGCGTACACCTGGCAAGACCAGAGGTGAAACTAATTTTCAGCATGGCTGAAAGAAGAGCTTCAAGCGATGACCTTGGTTTTTTTCTCTCCCATCTCTTGCTTTTTTGCTTTCCTCTGTTGCCCTCATCTACAGGTTCACCTCCTCCAGACAGCCTGAAAGATAATACCTGACTTCGTCCAGGTTTAACAATCCCAGAAAAAAAGAGATTTTCATGAATATTTGGGGTGGGGAAAATCAGATAAATTTCAGTCTACATTAAAACTTTCAGTTTTTATTGGGGTAGGGAGAGAGATACACAGAGAGAGAGAGAGAGAGACAGAGATAGAGACAGAGAGAGACAGAGAGAATGAGTTTGCCATTTTTTGGTGACTTCAACAATACAAACAAGTAATGAGCACAATGAGGGGCCAAAGAGCAAGAATAGTGGGCAAGGCATTGCTTGCATGTGGATGACTTGGCTTCTATCCTTGACACCCATATGGTCCCCTGAGCATCGCCATGAGTGATTTCTGACTGCATAGCCAGGAGTATGCCCTGAGCACTGCTGGGTGAGGCCAAAGAGAAAAAGAGGAAAAGAAAACATAACTTCCGATAAGCCTGGCAGAGTATGTATAATCTTGGGAGATTCAGAAAACCTAGTTAAATTGCTTTCCTCCTCAGAAGCTTCTCATGTCCTTTCCTAGTCGCCTAGAATCCTAAGAATCCAAATGTGTGTAGGTTTTATTTCAACCAAAGCTGTAGTGGTTATCCTACATTTTAGTGAATATTTTGGATAAGAGCTAAAGGTGACCATAGTGCAATTTGGCCTCTTAGCAAAGAAAATCAAGTCTTGGGGCCAGAGTGACATAGTACATGAAATGTAAGTGGCCAACCCTAATTCCATCCCAGGCACTGCCAGGAGGGACCACTGAAAACAGAGCCAGAAATAAGCCCTGAGTACAACCAGTTGGGACCTCAAACCACTATTCTCCCAAAACAAGTTAAAAACTACCGTGTAAGAATTGTTTAGTACTTTGTAATACAAATGGTTTATGAAGTGACATACATTGATTTCACATGTTCTGAGATGTGTCTTAGTTTCAGGCAAGTAAAATGTAAAAGATTAAATATTCCAAGAAAACACATGATAGTAAATTATAGTAGATTGTTTTTATTTATTTGTTAAACAAATGTTAATTAACTGCTTATTTTGCTAATTTTTACTAATACTTACAGCACAGAAATAGAAGACACAGTTTTTAAAATTAAAGGTACCAGGAGCTTGGGTGATAGGACAGTGGGTAGAGCACTGGTCTTGCACACAGTCAACTGGGGTTAGATCCCTGGCACTGTATATGGTCCCAACAGCAATCCCTGAGCACAGAGAGAGGAGTGAGGCCCAGTACAAACAAACAAACAAACAAACAAAATTTGTAGCACCGTTTCCAGGAGAATTAAACTTTTTTCCTGTTTTTTGAGGGGGCCACACCCAGCAATGCTATGGGGTTACTCCTGGCTCTGTACTTGGGAATCACTCCCAATGAATTTCAGGGGACCATATGGGAGGCCAGGGATCGAACTCAAGAAGACTGCATGCAAGGCAAAAGCCCTACCCGCTGGGCTATCGCTTTAGTCCTGAGAGAAATTATTTTGAGAAGTGAAAGATAAAGTCCAGTTGTACAGTTTTATGGTCACAGTCCGTTACTCAGTGGTGTGTTCTGCGGAGCCATTCATAGAGTTCTCAGGTGATAAACCCTACCTGCAATGTGAACCTCTGATTCTGTAAAACAAAGCTCTGTTTGGCCACAGCGCTGATCCAGCAAACACCAGGCTGGGGGAATGGAGAGTAATAAAGCAGTCTGGCATCTGAGCACACTCCCTCCCTAAAGTGTGTCTTCTCTGGAAAATTGTTTTTCATAAAATCTTGTAGACAGATGAATGAGAACTCTTTTAAAATGTATTATTCACTTTTCAGATCTGGCACATTCCGAGAATTTTAAACTTATTTTTATGAACTGGTGCCCAGAAAGGGGAGACTTAGCCAAACCCTAAGAAGTTACAAGCAACATCCCCCAGGGACTCGGTGCCCAGATTGAAGTCCTTGTTTCCTGAACACACTTGATAATCCTGGTGGAGAAATTCAGCATGCCTGAGTTTGGGTACCCCAGGGATTTTGCTTGTGAGAGCGGCTAAGTGTTGGAAGGCATCTCTGTTTTAATTATTAAATTAGCCCCCTGCTTCAGAGAACTCTCAGACTGGCATATGCTTGAGAATGTTTCTGTTTCCAACCTCACAGCATCTGCATTTTTGAGATGTTTGACCTTGATCTTGTGACCTTTCCTCCAGATCCTGAGTGCGGTGAATACTCACTGCTGAATGATGGAAGCAAAAACTAGACAGCAATTCTTTTCGTTGTTCAGCTAAATCTTGAATTTCTCTGTTTAGATAAGAACTAACTTGGCCTTTCGTTGTTAATAGTATTCAATGTATCTTGGTATGACTTTCCTTTTTTTTTTTGTGGACACACACACACACACACACACACACACACACACACACACACTCACACAGTGGTGTTCAGGAGCTATTTCTAGGTTTGTGCTCAGGAGTGATTAGGCCAGGGTTTGAGGAATCTTATTCGACACTGGGAATCAAACCAGGGTCAGCGGGCTGCAAGACAAATGCCTTCATCCCTGTATCGCCTCTCTGGCCTTCACTTAATTTTTTAGTAGAATCTGCTAAATCCCCAAACTATTAAAACTATGGGATCCACTTTCTAAGGCACCTGACATTTCCTGGCTCTGCTTTCTAAGTAGCTATGATACTTTTGGAGGGTGTGGGGAAGTTTTGACCACAACTCGGGCTCAGGAACGACTCCAGCCTTGGGCTTGCTCCAGACATGCTTGGGGAATGTTGAGTTTCCAGAGATGACCCCAGGCCTCCCACAGGCGAAGCATACACTCCAGCCCATTACGTATATCCTCAATCCAACATGCTTTTCTGAGTCAGTGCTTTCAAACATTTTGGACTGCTCTTAGAAGACAAATATGATAACTATTATTATTCAACACACATATGTATATGATTGAAATGAAAGTGTGTGAAACTACCCTTATCCTGGCTGCATATTATGCAGGTATGGCCCACAGTCAATTCTCTCCTTAACCTTTTCGTGGTTAAGCTAAAACTGAGCTGAAAGAGTACATTTTTGCTCTAGGGATGCGGCCTAGTGGGTGGAAGTATGTCTAGCGGCTAGAAACAGATCAAGTATGTGGTTTATTCCCCTTAGACTTTTTAAGACTTTTTTTTTTTTGCTTTTTTGGGTCACACCTGGCGATGCTCAGGAGTTACTCCTGCTCTGCTTTCAGGATTTACTCCTGGCCTTGCTCAGGGGACCATATGGGATGCGGGGATCGAACCCAGGTTGGCTGCATGCAAGGCAAAGGCCCTACCTGCTGGACTATCACTCCGGCACCTTAAAACTTTTTTAAAGTTTGAATCTTTAATTTTTTTTTCTTTTGGGGTCACACCTGGCAATGCTCAGGAGTTACTCCTAGCTCTGCACTCAGGAATTACTCCTGGTACTGCTCAGAGGACCATATGGGATGCCTGAGATTGAACTAGGGTCATCTGCATGCAAGGCAAACAGCAAACACCCTCCCAGCTGGACTATTCCTCCAGCACCTGCCTTTTTTTATTCCTTTTTGGGCCACACCCAGAGATGCTCATCGGTTACTCTTGGCTTGGCACTCAGGAATTACTCCAGCCATCCCAAATGGTCCCCTGAGCATCACGATCACGATCATGATCACGATCTTCCCGTTAATCATCTATTTGCTAGAGCGGGCACCAGTAATATCTCCATATGTCCTGTCTCATGCCAGTAGAGCAAAGGGCATCGGCTTGCTACAGGAACATAAAGAGCCTCAAACCATTATATTAGGTCATGGGAATGACCTAATATAATTGTTACTGGCATTTGGCATGTCAAATACAACACGAGCAGCTTGCTAGGCTTGCCGTGGAGGAAGGCATATTCTTTAAATACCTCCAAAAAAGCATTTATTGATGAACCGCTGCGGCTGCAGTGCGGCGCTAAAGCCGGGCTGTGATGGGCTGATGGGCTGATCGGCTGGGTGGAGTTCTGAAGAGAGGGAAGTCCGGATGTGGAAAATGGCGGCGCCCATGGAGTGCGTGAGGGGTCGCTCTGGCTTGTTGTGAGGTTCTGCCGGGTGGTGGGCCAAGGCTAGAACCCACCATGCCTCCCGACTGCCTCATGAACGGCTGGGCACAGGGAGAGCAAGGAACCGCTCTGCCCCATGTCTAAGAGTCTCTGGACCAGCATACCTGGGCCGGATTGAGGAAGAAACTGCTGCAGGGTGGGTGTCGATGATCCGGGCTGTGATGGGCTGGTTGGCTGGGTGGAGTTCTGAAGAGAGGGAAGTCCGGATGTGGAAAATGGCGGCGCCCATGGAGTGCGTGAGGGGTCGCTCTGGCTTGTTGTGAGGTTCTGCCGGGGTGGTGGGCCAAGGCTAGAACCCACCATGCCTCCCGACTGCCTCATGAACGGCTGGGCACAGGAGAGCAAGGAACCACTCTGCCCCCCCTGAGCATGACCTGGAGTAATTCCTGAGATGTTACTGGTGCCCGCTTGAGCAAATCGATAAACAACAGGAAGACAAATGACAAGTGACAAGATTATTTTATGACATTGTTACAATATTTTGCCTTTATTTTACTAAAAACCATGATCATAATAGAAATGGTAACTAAGGTTCTTTCAGCACGTGCTCATGTGTTAGGTGCTTTGAGAAATTCTTCCTCTTTTGGGGGTTAAGGAAGGGGACTTGGGAGACTCTACGTGGTGCTGGGGATTTGAACCAGGTAGGCCACATGCAGGTATCTCCTGTACTTCAATTTAATCCTTTAGACGCAATCTTTTAGATGACACATTTGTTTTATCTGTGAGGCATTGAGTATTCATAGTCCCATCCAAGAACGAGGAGACAATCTTTTTTTTTTTTTGCATTGTGGACACACCGGCGATACCCAAGTTACTCCTGTCTCTGCACTCAGTAATTACTCCTGGTGGTGCTCGGGGACCATATTGGATGCTAGGGATTGTATCCCTGTTGGTTAGCGTCCAGGCAAATGCCCTACTTATTGTACTATCACTCCGGCCCAAGGAGATAAAGTCTTAATAAAGCTATGCCATTTGCATGAGGAGGTCACGATCAGTTTCTTGGCTCCCAGGCCTATGATTTTAATTACTATTCATTCAAAATTATGAAGATGTGATCAATAGTTTGATAGCTCCTCTCTAAGTCAAACAGTATTGTTATCTGACCCTGCAATTCTTCTTCTGCCACCACATATATGCCTGCCACCACAGCTTTGAAAACAGGCATACAAATGAATGCTTGCACATGGATGTTGATAGCAGTAATAATCATGATAGCCCAGAGTGGAAACGTCCTATGTGTATCCATCCATAGAATGAATTAGCTAAAAACAGAGGGGAAAGCAGGGAGGAATAACTCAGGTGCTCAACACATTAGCCTTGTCTATGGCTATACCACCCCTGACCGCGCCCGATCTCGTCAACACATTAGCCTTGTCTATGGCTATACCACCCTGACCGCGCCCCGATCTCGTCAAAGCATTAGCCTTGTCTATGGCTATACCACCCTGACCGCGCCCGATCTCACAAAGCATTAGCCTTGTCTATGGCTATACCACCCTGACCGCGCCCGATCTCGCCAAAGCATTAGCCTTGTCTATGGCTATACCACCCTGACCGCGCCCGATCTCGTCAACACATTAGCCTTGTCTATGGCTATACCACCCTGACCGCGCCCGATCTGCGCCAACACATTAGCCTTGTCTATGGCTATACCACCCTGACCGCGCCCCGATCTCGCAAAGCATTAGCCTTGTCTATGGCTATACCACCCTGACCGCGCCCGATCTCGCCAAAGCATTAGCCTTGTGAGCATAAGGTGGTGTGTCCAATGCTCCATGAGACCATATGTGCAGAGCACAACCCTAGCCACTTTGTTGTTCAAGCTTGGCTGCTCTGCTATCTGTGGCCTCCCCAGCCTGAAAGTTATTTCTGACCACTCTGAAGCCAAGTGTGTGTAAGCATCACAGTCAGGAATTTGGTCTCTGGGAAGCACTATAACTCGGAGACGTGAGGTCATGGGCTCAAATCCCTGATGTCCCACATGATTCAAGCATCTCTGGCACCTCCTCCAGCTGAAGCCCCACATTCAGGCCTGGTTGGGCCCCCACAAACGGGGAGGCAACTCCCTGCAGAAGCTGCTGAAAAGCCGAGGTACAACAGGCAAAAATGGCAGATTCTGCTGAGCACATCTGTGAGCCTGTCAGTGACCCAGGCAAGCACTCCCAAAAGTTGCCGTGCAGGGGCCGGAGCGATAGCACAGCGGGTAGGGGCATATGCCTTGCACCGGCCCGACCCGGCTCGATCCCCAGCATCTTATATGATCCCCGAGAACCGCCAGGAGTAATTCCTGAGCGAAGAGCCAGGAGTAACCCCTGAGCTTTGCGGGTATGACCCAAAAAGCAAAAACAAAACAAAAAAAGGTGTTTCTGCTTATTGGAGCCCCCCAACTGCAGTTGAGGGGGTAGAGCTTCCCTCATATCACAGGAAGCTGTGATGAGAGAGAGAGGGGGGAGAGAGAGATAGAGAGAGAGAGAGAGAGAGAGTTCTTGGAAGTCAGTAACTTAGACTGTAAAGCCTATCACAGGGGTATTCAGAAGGTGCCTCTGAGCCTTTAAAAAGGAAAGCCAGTGGGCTTAGCACTTCACATCTGGATTTGCCGTCTTACTTCAGGTGCACAGAGTCAGCGCCTCTGGTTGGCTAGTACCGGGCACAGGAAACAAGGGGCCTTTCCTTGAGTATACCAGTGCACGTTGGCAGCTGTGATTTGCCCCTGGGTCTCCACTAAGAGCCCCAGAAGTCAGCAGTCCTGCACCCCAGGCCAACTGCTCGCACCCTCAAGGATTGTAAGTCTCGACCAAGTCACATCTCCAGGCCCTTCCCTCATAGGCCCGGCAAGGAAATGCACAGGTGCCATGTCTTATTCGAGGACTCCGTGCTGTGACACGGAGTGTGGCTGGCGTGGTTGCATTGGGTGTGAGCTGCTTGAGCTTAGATCCTCCAGTGTCTGTTTGTAGCTGACTTGCTGCTGAAATGAATTTTTTTTTTAAATGAAATGCTTTTTTTTTTTTTTTTTTTTTTTTTTTTTTTTGCTTTTTGGGTCACACCCAGCAATGCTCAGAGTTTACTCCTGGTTCTTTTTTTTTTTTTTTTTTTTTTGCTTTTTGGGTCACACCGGCAATGCTCAGGGGTTACTCCTGGCTCTGCACTCAGGAATTACTCCTGGCGGTGCTCGGGGGACCATATGGGATGCCGGAGATCGAATCCGGCCGGCACAGGCCGGCCGCGTGCAAGGCAACGCCCTACCCGCTGGGCTATCGCTCCAGCCCCATAAATGAAATGCTTTTAAACTTTTAGAGGTAGCATTTATTTATTTCATTTAAAATTTTTTTGACTCACAGTGAGATATTCAGTTACAAGGTTCTTCATGATTATATTTCAGTGATACAATGTTCCAATACCCATGTCTTCACTACTGTAATTCCCACCACCAATGTCCCCAGTTTTCTTCCTGACCATTTCCCCTCCTACCCCTGCCTGCATGCCTCTGAGGCAGGCACTTTCATCTCTCTCTCTCTCTCTCTCTCTCTCTCTCTCTCTCTCTCTCTCTCTCTCTCTCTCTCACTTACTCACTAACTTTTGCTCTCGCTCCACGGCTCTCTCTGGCATAATCCCTTTGGGCATTATGGTTTGCAATACAGATACTGAAAGATCATCATGTATATCCCTTTACCTATATTCAATACTTAGTTTTTGTCCAGAGTGATCATTTCTAATTATTGTTATACTGGTCCCTTCTCTATCTTAGCTGCCTTTTGTTCCACACACACTTGTGGTAAGCTTCTAACCATTGACCAGTCTTCCTGAGCCCTGTTTTCCCTGGCCTTGGATATTAACCTCATACTAATAGATATGACATTATGTCTCATTACAAACACATACCCGCAAATGAGTGCATGTCATTCGATGTCTGTCCCTCTCTCTGATTCATTTCACTCAGCATGATACTCTCCATGTCCATCTATTTATAAACAAATTTCATGGCTTCCAATTTTCCTAATGGAAAGCCTTTATATCTCCCTTGCCCCTGGGCCATCCTTTCTCCAGGTAAAGCATTAGAGCCTCAGCAAACAACAATGACAAAATTGTGTGGGGCAGCTAAGGTTGCAAACCTTGGCAAGCCAGTATGCAGCCACCACAGCTAAAGGAGAGCAGACCTCAGTGAGCTCACTACAGTCTGGTTTGGGTGCCCCAACTAGGGCATGTGTGCAACTTCTAATCATTGCTACAGCACTGACAAGAAAGTGGGTGGGGAGAGAGAGTAAAAGAAACTAATTGAGGAGGGGGAGAGTCCAAACGGGGGTTTAGGGAAGTCCAGAGATTCAAAGCATGGACGTAAGGATGCTGCAATGGGTCCTGCAATGCCAGGAACACTAGGGTCATTCCTGTGGTGCTGGGAACCGTCAGGGCCACACAGGGTAGTGCATTGGGGACCACGTGAGTGATGAGGATTAAACTGGGATCAAGTGCATGCTAGGCAGGTGCCCTAATTACTGAACTAGCTCCTGTAGCTTAATACATACCCTGTGAGGGTATACCACCGTGAGATATACATTTACAACGTTGTTCATGTTTGGAGGTTTTGGTCACATAGTGTTCCAGCACCCACCCTCCACCAGTGCCCATTTCCCACCACCAATGTCCCTAATTCTCTCCCCCTCCCATAGCCTGCCTAAATGGCAGGTTCTTTATCTCTTTTCTCTCTCCATCTCTCTCCCTTCCTTCTCCTACACATTGTGGGTTGCACTACATACACTTGGAAGCCATCATGTACATTATTTTTGCCTGTATTTAATGCGCAGTTCTATGTTGATATCAGCCCTTTCGACATTTATTCACACATGTTCCCTTCTCTGTCTTACCTAACCTCTGACTCTGTCACGTTGCTTAGGTAATTTCCACTTTTGGTAAGACCACCTGATATATTTATGTCATGTAAATAAATGCAGTCGTTCTATATCTGTCTTTTTCCTTCTGGCTAATTCCACTCCAACATGACCTCTTTCCATGTCCATCCATTTATAGGCAAATTTCATAACTTCATTTTTTCATAACAGCTGCATAGTATTCCATTGTATAGATGTACCACAGTTTCTTTATCCAGTCATCAGTTCTCGGGCATACAGGTTGTTTCCAGGTTCTAGCTATTGTGAATAGTGCTGCTATAAAAATAAAAGTGTGGATTGTGTTTCCGCTGTGTGTTTTTTGGCTTCCCAGGGTATATTCCCAGGAGTGGTATGGCTGGGTCAAAAAGTGAGCTCAATTTCTAGTCTTTGGAGGAATGTCCATATTGTTTTCCAGAAAGGTTGTACAAGTCGACATTCCCACCAACAATGTATGAGAGTCCCCTTTTCCCCACATCCACGCCAGCACTTGTTGCTTTTACCCTTTTGAATATGGGCCAGTCTCTGTGGTGTGAGGTGATATCTCATTGTTGTTTTGATTTGCATCTCTGATGATTAGTGATGATGAGCATTTTTTCATATGCCTTTTGGCCATTCGAATTTCTTCCTTGTCAAAGTTTCTGTTCATCTTTTCTCCCCATTTTTTATGGGGTTGGCTGTTTTCTTCCTATATAGCTGTACCAGTGCCTGATATATCCTGGATATTAACCCTTATCAGATGGGTATTGGGTGAATATTCTTTCCCATTCTGTGGACTGTCTTTCTATCTTAGTCACTGTTTCTTTCGAGGTGCAGAAGCTCTTTAGTTTCATGTAGTCCCATATGTTTATGTTTTCTTCTAGTTGCTTTGTTAATGGTGTTTCACCTTTGAAGATGTCTTTAGCTTCAATGTCGTGGAGGGTTTTTCCTATATTTTTTTTCAATGTACTTTATGGATTCAGGTCTGATATTGAGATCTTTAATCCATTTTGATCTGATTTTTGTGCAAGGTGTTAGACACAGTTCCAAATTCATTTTTTTTACATGTAGCTGCCCAGTTTTCCCAGCACCACTTGTTGAAGAGGCTTTCCTTACTCCAGTTTGGACTCTTTGCACCTTTATCAAAGATTAACTGATCATGTCTTTGAGGGTGGGTGTCAGGATACTCAACTCTATTCCACAGATCCACAGGTATATTTTTATTCCAGTACCATGCTGTTTTAATTATCAGCAGGGATAATTTCTATGTGCGATGATTTGGGTTTCTGTGTGTTAATATGTGAGTCCAGAATTTCCCCAAGTAGGGTTGCCAAATTCAAACAACAGAGCTTCCCTGATACACACGGGGCATGTGATTTGAACTCATGACTATACCCTTGCAAGTTGCTTTTTAAACACTGCACTATTCCTGCAGAGTGAGGAATACTGGTATTTCCAGGTGGAAAAAAAAGCAATTAACCAACAACCTTTTCTATGGAGAGTTTCTGCACAATCCCTACTTGCAGGAATAGTTTCAAGTTATTTACTAGGCATTAAAGCCTGTCAAGCTCCATGTAGCCCTAACTTACTAGCCATGTATGATTGAACCAGGTGTAGACAAGGAACCTATATAGGTATTATATAATTATATAGTTTGACTAGTAGTCTCCAAACACCTGAAGAATCTGCCATCAGTACTCATCAATACACTGGCTCAGCTGTTCACATGTAACCAAGGTCATTGAGGTTTGTAGGGAGTTCAAGATGCCGCTCTGTCTCACATTCATTAATTTAAAGAAAGCCTTTGATTCTTTGAAAATGGTTATCGAAGCCCTAACCAAACAGGGCATTCAAACCCAATACATCAAGATCCTTCGTGAGTTGTATTACAGATTCACCACCAGGATCTCACCATTCTACAAGGAAGTGATCATTGATGTCAAAAGAGGGGTTCGGCAGGGTGATACCATTTCACCAAAACTCTTCAGCGCCACCCTCGAGAACATCATGTGACTATTAAAATGGGAAGGAATGGGAATGAAGATAGACGGTTGGCAATTACACCACCGCTGCTTCGCTGATGGCACCGTTCTAATAAAACCAAACATTAGCCAAGCAGCACAAATGCTGGCTGACTTCCACTGAGAATGTGGAAAGAGAGGTCTACAGCTGAATCTCAACAAAACAATGCTCATGAAAAATGAACTAGTTCCAGATGCCCCATTCACTCTCAACAGAAAAACACCTCTGAATGCAGCAATTATGTACACCTAGGTCAAGAACTCAACATGATGAATGATCTAAAACCTGAGCTGTGCAGGAGGAAGAGAGCAGCATGGAATACCTTCAAGAGCATCAAGGAAATAGCTAGAAGGACAAAGAACCTCCTGCTCCGAGCACATCTGTTCGACTCCACCATTCTCCCTGCATTAACATACGCTTCAGAGATCTGGGCCCCTACAAAAGCAGGATGAGAACCCTATTCGGGTCTCCCAAAGAGGAATCAAAAGAGCTATGCTAGGAATATCACGCCTCATTCAAGTAAGAGATGTAATCCGAATTCCAACTTACATTGACAATCGAGAGTCAGGGATGCTGTCTTATTTGCCAAGGTGTTGAAAATCAGATGGGCTGGACATGTAATGTGATTTGGAGACGACCGCTAGACTAGATCCGATACGCCTGGATCCTACGGGACGCCAAAAGATCATGTGGCCGCCCACCTACAAGATGGTCAGACTCCTTCGTCAAGACCCTGAACGAATGGTTTGAGGCTCTTCGTATTCCTGGAGCAAGCAGATGCCTTTGGGATACACTGGCACATGATAGGGACAAATGGAAACATTACTGGTGCCCGCCGAGCAAATCGATGAATAACAGAAGTCAAGTGATCAAGTGATTAAATGACTAGTAGTCTCAGAGCTGGCCTAAGTGCAGACATCTACCCATTAGAAATGACAGTGTTTGTGTGGAATGAGAAATGTGAGCTTCCTCTTTGGGCCTTTGCCTGGGCGCAGGAGAGCAGGACACAGCAGTCTGCACAAACGCATTGCGGAGAACAGAGGAGAAGCTAAGGAGGCAAAGAGCAGTGGACAATGGTCTATGAGAGGTGGTAACCTGGCAGCAGGTTCTCTAGACAGTGACTACATTCACCATATGGGAGACTCGAATAACTACTAAAAGCCTGCGGCAGAAGCACATCCATTGAGATTATTAAATAAAATACCAAACACATTTGAGATTTTTATGCTAATTTTACACATAATTTTCCCAAGGACCTATCCAGAAAGGAAGCCAGAATCCACTGGGACAATCATAACCATATTGTACCTCTTGGATCCTCTGTTTGGAATCCTCTGTTTGCAAACTGAATAATTGAAAGCAAATAATGTTGGCTAAGGAAGTAAAAACCAAAGGTGTGTAGTGGCTGGATCATGTAAACCTTATTGTCAAGATGCTCAGATGCCTGCCTGCCCAAACATGACTATGTCAGGGAGCCGCTTCTTAATTCTAATTCTTTATCCATTATCCATTTTGAAAGGATAATGCAACAAGCATGCATTGTAGTCCTTGGCCATCCAGGGAGCCCATTAAAACATGGACACTGTGGCGGGAAGACAGGTACAGCAGGGGGTGATTGCTGTGCACGTTGTTGGCCTGCGTGTGGCCCCTGCACCACGTAGGAGACCCTACATTCCACTAGGAGTGATCTCTGAGCACCACTAGGTGTGGTTCCAAAATAAAAGCAAACACAAAGACAGACAAAAAGATATGGATGCTATTCACACTGCCAGAGTTTCTGATTTAGTAGGTTGAGTTGGTGGGGAGCAGGCAAAAGCTCTGAATTTCTGACAAATTCCCTAGTGGAGGCTAATGCAAATGATCACAGGAGGACACTCTGAGAACCACTGCTCAGAGAGATCTTCCATCATTCACGCACTATAGGTTATAATTAGGTTCAAGTGATCCTTATGACAACATCTGACCATAGAACTCAAGTTCCTTGTAGTCTTAATTTTCTGATTACCCTTTTGACATCTCTGTGTTCTTTGAGCTAATCTGAGTGAGTACTTACTACAATATCAGCTCATATTTTGAGCTGATAAAAAAAAGACCAGAATGGGGGCCAGAGCGATAGCCCAGCGGGTAGGGCGTTTGCCTTGCATGCGGCCGCCCATGCCGCCCAGGTTTGATCCCTGGCATCCCATATGGTCCCCTGAGCACCGCCAGGAGTAATTCCTGAGTGCAGAGCCAGGAGTAACCCCTGAGCATCGCTGGGTGTGACCTAAAAAGCAAAAAAAAAAAAAAAAAAAGACCAGAATGATAGAGTCATTTACTCTGTAGAGACAGAAAACATTCAGTATTTGATAATCAGCTCTTCTCTCAGGATTTGCAATCAGTCTTACAAATATTTTGTTCCAGAGTTCATTACTCTAACATTGTTTGTTTTTCATATTTTCCTTTTTAAAAATGTTTAATTTCCTCTTGATTCACATTGTCAAGTATATAATAACCAATTTTGGTTCATCATTTGCAGTTTTTTCCCCCCAGCTGCAATGTTGCATTCTGTAGAATCCTCAAAAAATATTGACACTGGAAAAATAAAAGGTACCAATAACTAAAGGAGATTGAACTCTTTCTGTGGCCTAGAAGTGTTCTTTCTTAAAAAATTAGAATTTCGTTGAAATGTCTTGGCTATGAAGGAATCTGGGACTACACTTATTACAAACAAAATGAGAAAGATTTATTGGAAGTTAATTTATTTCAGACTCCATCTTTATCATCTCAAGCCTCTTAATTTTTTGCTAACTTCTTCTGTGAAACTTTAAAATGGAATCTGCCCATAGAGAGATAGTATAGAGGGCAAGGCCCTTGCCTTGTATGCAGCTGGCCCTGCTGCTAACCCCTGGCACCATATATAGACCTCTGAGCACCCACCAGGGGTTATTCCTAAGCATAGCCCCCTTAGCACTCCTGGGCATAGCCCACCGTCCCACACCCCCTAATGAAATATGCTCAGCTGAGGATGCAGCTCAATGATTTTTTTTTCTCCTTCATAATTTTATTTTATTTTATTTTTTTAAGTATTTTATTATACCACCGTGAGATATACAAATAAAAAAGATATACAATTAAAAAAGTTCATGTTTGGGTTTTGGTCATACAGTGTTTCAGCACCCGTCCCTCCACCAGTGCCCATCTCCCACCACCAACATCCCCGGTTCCCTCCCCCCCTTCCCCAGCCCTGCTCCATGGCAGGTTCTTTATTTCTTTCCCTTTCTCTCTCTTTCTCTTTTCCTTCCCTTCCAGACTATGGATTACAGAACATACATTAAAAGGTTGTCATTTGTATCCTTTTGCCTCTATTTAATGCTCAGTTCTAGGTTGGCATTAGTACCCTCGACTATTGTTAGCCCCCTGTTCCATTTTCTGTCTTACCTAAACTCTGACTTCCACACGTTTGTGATAATCTCCACCTTTGACCAGACCTCCTGATATATGTTTCACTTGACCTTGGATATTGGTATCATAATATGTACATATATATTTATGCCATGCAAATAAATGCAGTCATTCTGTATCTGTCTCTCTCCTTCTGGCTAATTTCACTCAACATAATCTTCTCCATGTCCATCCATTTATAGGCAAATTTTATAACTTCATTTTTCCTAACAGCTGCATAGTATTCCATTGTGTAGATGTACCAAAGCTTCTTTATCCAGTCATCGATTTTCGGGCACTCTGGTTGCTTCCAGATTCTGGCTATTGTGAATAATTGCAGCTCAATGATTGACCACTTGTCTTACCTCTATTGTAAAGGCCCTGGGTTTAATCCACAGTATCACAAATAAAATTAAATGGGAATATATTTCATATGTTTGTGTGTTTTTCCTCCTTGGACTCTGAATTTTTCTGTTTTTTTTTTCTTTTTTTGACCACACCTGGTGGTGTTCATGGTTTACTCCTGGCTTTGTGCTCAGGGATCACTCCTGGGGGTTCAGGGAGCACCACAGTATTGGGGATCAAATGTGTGTCTGTTGCATGCAAGGCAAATGCTTTCTGGTCTTATGGACTCTGGACTTTGTGAGATCACCATTTGGGTCTGTCTGCCCTCCAATTTCCTCTTTGTGCTTGACCATGGCCGGTGTTCAATAAAAAATATGGGTGGATGTATGGATGGAAAGCTTTTGTTTTCCCTCTCTCCCTACAATAAAATCCTGAGACCTAATGGATAGAACCCAGAGGGAGGGTGTTTGGGAGGTCATTTGTCACAGGATGGATCCCTTATGAGCTGTACTTGTGTGTTTAGTAGGAAAAGGCCATGGAGCTTCTTTGCCCACTTCCACCACATGAGGGGAAAAAAGTATGAGTGTGGCTGAAGAGAGTACTGACGTCAAGGCAAAAGCTTGATGTCATGCAGTTGAACCAGTTCAATTCCTGATACCTCAGATGGTCCCCTGAGTCTGCCATGAGTGAGCCCTGAGCACAGAACTAAAAGTAATCCCTGAAAGCTCCTAAGTGTGGCCCCAAAATCAAAAGAAAAGATTCGAAATCCTAGAAGTGGATCCTCACCAGAACCTGACTGTGCTGGTACCTAGTCCCAGGGGTTCAGCCACCAGAACAGTAAAAGAAATATTTGACTTAGAAGCCACAAAGCCTATGGTACTTCATTATTACATCCCAATTAGTCCAATGAAATTGAATTTATCTATGTACAGGTTATAAAAATGTACATATTATTAAAATGCTCTAAGGTAAGAGTTATTGAAAACTGGGGCCAGAGCAATAACATAGCAGGTAAGGCATTTGCCTTGCATGCAGCCCAGCCGGATTCGATTCCCAGCATCCCATATAATCCCCAAGCACCACCTGAAGTAATTCCTGAGTACAGAGTCAGGAATAGCCCTAGGCATTGCTGGGTGTGACCCCAGCAAAAAAAAAAAAAAAAAAAGTAATTGAAAACACAAAATTAAACTACTTATATGAAATATATAAACTCACAATGTGAAAAGAATTAAGATAATGAATTATAAATAAAATAGTCTGCTTAGCAAGTCAGTGGAAAGGAAGAAGCAACATAAGTAATAATTTCGTTAGTCCTCATTCAATTCCTAAGAACCTGTGACCAAAAGTCAGTACCTTTGAGTGTTAAATTGGTAAAGTGAGGCAACCAGTTTCAAAGACTTCTGAGGAAGCAATTAATTTAAAATTAAGTGCTCTCATATTCCTGGAGCAAGCAGATGCCATTGGGCTATACTGGCACGTGATAGGGACAAATGGAAACATTACTGGCACCCGCTCGAGCAAATTGATGAATGACATCAAGTGATCACGTGATCAAGCTCTCCATATCGTAAAAGAAATGTAATTGGATGAAGAAACGCAGTGGTCTAAAGGGGGATACCTAGATCACTCTTGGTTCAGAGTATAGGGAGAAGGAAAGAAATACAGAGAAGGGGCAGAGGAGGAGAGAGATGAGAAGCAATGAGGCAGGGGTGAAGGGGATTCAGGCACACTGGTGGTGTTAAGGAATGCTAGGACTAAATATCCAAACCACAGCATCAACGAATCATGAAACTCAAACTTTAATAACCAAACTTAAAAGGTGCCCGTCAAGACGCCATGCTGGGGTTGGGAGTAGGAGAGGGACCATGGGAACACTGGTAGAAGGAAGTTGACTCTGACAGTGGGATTGGTGATGGAATATTGTATGTCAAAACCCAACTGAGAGTAACTTTATAATTCATGGTGCTTTAATAAAATAAAATTTTGGAGAAAAATAATAAATGTAGGAGAGCTCATAATAAAAATGACACACTGGTACTCTGAAACGGACATTTTCATCTCAAGACCTTGAAGCGTTTTGCAAATGATAATAGTTCTTACATCATCCACTCTGAGGTCAGAATTATTTTTCCCATTTACAACCAAGACCACATAAAATGATTTCTCCCAGAGTATCAAGGAATGACTGCTCTGTGAATACATCTCCTCCTGAGATGTGTGTAAGTTAGCACAAAAATCGTGGTGTTCAAGAAAAACCTGAAATCAGAGCAAAGTTATGTCTGAGCTACCAAGAGACAAAACTCATTAGGGATTTCATATTTCAAGGGAAAATTCCCCAGTGATAAATGGAAATGGGAATGAACTGGAAAATTTTCAAGACGAAAATATGTTCAGTCCTGTTTCATATTTTAATGATAGTTTCAATATTTGGACAGTCCAAACAATGAATTGACTTCAAAACACATTCTGAAATTGCAGGTAACCTGGAGCCAAAATAAAGAATATTTCAACAAGCAGACATTCTCAGAGGAATGATAATAAAAGCCAAATCTAGGAGAATGTTTCATTTTATTGCCCCAGTCCATAGGAATCCACCATGGCAGATCATACTTCTAATATCTGGTCACAACAGGACGCCATTCTTAATGATAGCCAGCTGCTAGAGTATGTGCACAGAATTTTCATCCCTAAATTCATGCCATTAGCAATCCTTCTTTTATTAATTTATTTACAAATTTATTTTTTGTTTTGGGGGACACATTTGGGGTACTGAGGGCTACTTATTCGTAGCTCTGTGCTCAGGAGTGATCCCTGGCATTGCTAAGGGAACCACAGGCAATGCTGAGGATGTGAAGCAGAGTTGAGACAGAAAAGCAGGGGGCAAGTGCCTTCCCTCTTGCATTATCTTTGCAGTCGCAGCAATCTTTTAGATTTATAAACGATTTTATTTATTTCTTTATTTATTTAGCAGTAGGCAAATATTTTGGGTCACATCCAGAGATGCTTAGGGGTCACTCCTGGCTCTATGCACAGGGACCGCATACAGTGCTGGGAACAGAAGCTGGAGTGGGCCTCACGCTAGGCCTTAACCCTCCTACTATCTCTGCACCCCCTGCATCTTTTATTTGCAAAGAAATACAAAGTGTCAGGGTAGGAGAGATAGCGCAATGGGAAAGGTGCTTGCTTCCCATGTGCCTCACCCAGGTTCAATCTAGGCATCCTATATGTCCCTGAGCACTGTCAGGAGTGATTCCTGAGTGCAGTAACAGGAGTAACCCTTTAGCATTGCCAGGTATGGCTTCCAAACAAAAAAAAAACCAACAGCGGCTGGAGTGATAGCACAGCGGAGAGGACGTTTCCTTGCACGAGGGCGACCGGGTTCGATCCCTGGCATCCCATATGGTCCCGGAACACTTCCAGGAGTAATGCCTGAGTATAGAGGCAGGATAAACCCCTGAGCAAAAGCTGGGTGTGACCCAAAAACAAAGACAAACCCAACAACAATAATAGGAAAAAGAAAAGAATTATAAAGCATCAAGGGGAAAAAGCAGAAGGATAGTATGAAAAGCTCCACCCGCCATTCTTCTGGATTCGCTAATTATTTGCTCTGCACTATTAACTTTGTCATTTGTCACACATCTTATTTCCCCAAGCGTTTGCAATTAGGTTATATTCATCATGCCATGTTATTCTTAGGCTATCTGGTTTGTATTTGCTACGAACAAAGACATCGACATAACTGCACTGCAATTGCATGTTTCAGGTAATTAAACAACTATCAATACTGGCATTTAATCTTCGCACACATTTCAATTTGTCTATTGATCCAATACGGACCTGTATTGCATTTCCTCCTCTCTATTACAGGATTCAGACCAAGATTCATATAATATATGTATATATATATTTATTTTATTTACTTATTTTGCTTTTTTGTTCACACCCGGCAATGCTCAGGGGTTTCTCCTGGCTCTGCACTCAGGAATTACTCCTGGCGGTGCTTGGGGGACCATATGGGATGCCGGGGATCGAACCCGGGCCGGCACAGGCGCCGCCGAGTGCAAGGCAAATGCCCTACCCGCTGGTCTATTGCTCTGGCCCCTCATATGATATATTTTTAAAAATAGTGTTGGGGGTAACCTCTGGAAGTACCCGGGAGCCACAGACAGGGCTGGGGATTGAACCAGCTTAGCAGCAAAGATCACAGTGAAGCACTGCATGCAATTCAAGTGTCCTTACTCATACTAGCTCTCGTGTGTGTGTGTGTGTGTGTGTGTGTGTGTGTGTGATGCTGCACAAACCTAGATTCTTCTATCTGCAAAACAAGTATTCTCTTGCTGAATTACAACCTCAGTCACAACACAGGTACATTAAAAAAATAAGGGGCTGATGCGATAGCACAGCAGGGTAGGACATTTGCCTTGCATGTGTCAGACCTGAGTCCAATCCCTGGCATCCCCATATGATCCCCCAAGCAGGAATGATTCCTGGTTACAAAACCAGGTGAAACCTCTGCACATTGCCAGGTGTGGCCTTAACCTGTCCCCCAAGAGCAAGCAAAATTTATTTAAAAAAATAATCATTACGTAGAACCAGAGTGATAGTATGGAAGACCAGTTACTTGCCTTGTTGTGGCCTACCTGGGTCAGTCCCTAGCGTGTCATATGGTTTCATGAGCACAGCTGGGAGTGATCTCTCAGTACAGACCCAGGAGTCAGGCCTGATCACTGCCAGGTGTAGCCCCCAAAGAAAATATAAAATAAATTTACACAGAAAAAAATGTTTGAGGAGACAGAGAGATAGTAAAGCAAGTAGGGTGTGTGCCTTGTGTATGCTGGACCTGGGTTTGACTCCCGGTGTCCCATAAGGTCTCTTGAGACCTGTCAGGAGTAATCCCTGAGTACAGAGCCAATAGTAAACCCTGAGCACCAGTTGGACCCAAAAACAAAAACAAGAAAGAAAAATGTTTGAGAAACATATTTAATTGCTGTTACTGTGTTGAAATTAATAGCTTTCAAAGGTTACTGCAAGAAAGGTGAGATGAGGAGAGATGGGTACTGGAACACTGTCTAACAAAACCCAAATATGAACATCTCATGAACATCTTTGTAATTGTATATCTCATGGTGGTATAATAAAATATTAAAAATAGATAGATAGATAGATAGATAGATCGATAGATAGATAGATAGATAGATAGATAGATAGATAGATAGATAGATAGATAGATAGATAGGTAGATAATAAATAAGTAAATAGATAAATAAATAGAAAGGTGAGATGAGGGACTGGAGCAACAGCAGAACAGGGAGGGCGTTTGCCTTGCACAAGGGCAGACCCAGTTTCTTTTTTTTCTGATTTAACATTGATTTTCTTTCTTTTTTTAAAAAATTTTTTATTATACCACAGTGAGACATACAATTACAAAGGTATTCATAATTGCTTCTTGGTAATACAGTATTCCAGTTCCCATCCCTCCACCAGTGCCCCATTTCCACCACCAATGTACAACACCCCTCCCACCCACCCCCAGGCTGCCTCAATAGCAGGTACCCCGTTTCCTCTCTTTCTCTCTCTGTCTCTCTCTCTCTGTCTCTGCATCTCTCTCCCTCTTATTTTACACATTGTGGCTAGCCCTGCAGATATTTAGAGTTTATCACTTAAGTCTCTTTGTGTATATTCAATGGTGAGTTTTAGTCTGCCATTACCATTTCCCACATTTAGTAAAGCACTGGTATCTATTTATATCCTATTAATTAATGCAGTCATTCTATATCTGTCCTTTTCCTTCTGACTAATTTCACTCAGCATGATAGTCTCCATGTCCATCCATTTGCAGGTAAATTTCATAATTTCATCTTTTCTGACAGCTGCATAGTATTCCATAGTGTAGATGAACCACACTTTCTTTAGCCAGTCCTCTGTTATCGGGCATTTAGGTTGTTTCCAGATTCTAGCTATAGTGAATAGCGCAGAGATGAATAAAGTACAGATAGTGTTTCTGCTATGTGTTTTTCGGTCTCTCGGGTATATTCCCAGGACTGCTATTGCTGGATCAAATGGGAGCTCAATACTAGTTTTCGGAGGAATGCCCAAATTGTTTTCCAAAAGGGCTGGACCAGTCGGCACTCCCACCAACAGTGAATGAGAGTCCCTTTTCCCCACATCCATGCCAGTACCGGTTGTTCTTGCTGTTTTGGATGTGTGTCAATCTCTGTGGTGTGAGATGGTACCTCATTGTTGTTTTGATTTGCATCTCCCTGATGATTAAAGATGAAGAGCACTTTTCATATGCCTTTTGGCCATTCGAATTTCTTCTTTTTGGAAGCTTCTGTTCATTTCTTCTCCCCATTTTTTGATGGGGTTGGCTGTTTTTTCTTGTGAAGTGTTACCAGTGCCTGATATATCCTGGATATTAACCCTTTTCAGATGGGTATTGGGTAAATATCCTTTCCCACTCTGTGGATTGTCTTTGTATCTTTGGTCACCGTTTCTTTTGAGGTGCAGAAGCTTTTCAATTTTATATAATCCCGTTTGTTTATCTTTGCTTCCATTTGCTTGGTCAGTGGTGTGTTGTTTTTAAAGATACTTTTAGTTTTGATGTCGTAGAGCGTTTCTCCTATGTTTTCTTCGATGTACCTTATAGATTCATGTCTGATGTTGAGATCTATAATCCATTTTGATCTGACTTTTGTGCATGGCGTTAGAAGGACAGACCCAGTTTCAATTCCGGAATCCTTTATAGTCCCCTGAGCACTATCAGGAGTAATTCCTGAGTGCAGAGCCAAAATAACCCCTGAACATCACTGGGTGTGACCCAAAAAGAAAAAAAAGAATTCATCTTATGAAATCATCATTAAGAGCATTGTATATCACAAAATCTCAAAAACAAAAGAACAAAATAATTCATCTCATGTGCTGGAGCCATAGTACAGTGGGGGAAAAGGCATGCCTTGCAAACAGCCAACACAGTTCAATCTCCAGCATCAGCTGTGGTTCCCCAATTCCTGCCAAAAGTGATCCATGAGTTCAGAGCTTGGAATAAGCCCTGACCATCTCCAGGTCTAGTCCATAAACCAAAAAAAAAAAAAGGAAGGGGGTGTAAAAAATAATTCATCTTGTATAAATGTGCTCAAGCAGAGTTTAGAAACACTAGCCAATTAACATCCCCAAGATGACCTTATACTCCCTCTCCCAAACACTTAAATTCTGCATGAATGAGGGTGACATAGGAGACTTGCTATTCCTTCATTCTCATCACCTAGCATGAGGTCAGCATCAGCTTCTATCACCCTGGTGAAGACAGGGTTCTCAGCTCTGTTCCTTCTTTCATCTTACTTGCATTATCTTTTTATTTTTGTTTGAGGGAGCCACACCCAGCAGTGCTAGGCCTTCTCCAGACTGTGCTCAGGAATCACTGGAGAGGACTATATATGACGCCAGGGATTGAACCTGAGTCGGTCACCTGCAAGGCAAGCACCTTTCCTGCCATACTATCTGGTCTCAGCATCAACTTTTCAATCGCTATAGGGTGTAGTGACAAGAACGGAGGGAGCTGAGCAGGCGCTGATGGTCCTCACGGCCTCAGGTGGATTTCCCCTGCAACCTTGAACCACTCCTTTTGTTTACTCCCCCAAGTGCTTAAACCCCACTCCACAGTGTGTCCTGCTATCTTAGCAGTAGTCTCGCATACTTTTGTACATGATTTTCTTCACTTTGCTCATCCCCTTTCACTTTAGGACACTGGAAACTCCACTTCACTTCTGCCAAAGTGAAATGCGTTTTGGGAAAGCTCTGAACAGAACATGCAACACAAAAACCAAACCCAAGTCAAGGCTGCCCACTTAGTTTACTTAAGGAAATCAGTCGCGGTTGTCTTCTGCAGTATTTCCACACAAGAGACGAGTTAATTGCAGATAGCTGTCTGTTATTAGTTAGTTACCAAATCTGGGGTCTGGTTTCTGTTTACTTGCTCTAACCTTGACATAACCACATTTCAAACACAGACAGAGCCATTGGTCCTCAGCGGGAAGCATCTAGCCTGTAGCCACATAGTTAAGTGGATCAGTTGGGGCTTGGGTTCATGTATTTTAAATTAAACTCAGTTCAATCCCTGTATCTGGCCAGGTGGAGCTGGCTCTGTGGTCCTGAGGCCCGAGAAGTCAGATCACACATTTCCAGCACCAGCAAAAACTTTTATAACTGGAGACTGGGGGAGACTCCCACCCATGAAGGGTTCAGACCTGGGGTCACTCAAAATATTCCATGCTTCTCGTCAGAGGTTCAACGCTGGGGCTCTAGGGCAGCTGCTCGTGCCCTGTGGTGCCTGGGACCACCAGGAGTTGCAGGAGCACTGCCAAGGCTACAGGAGGTTGAGGTACTGGGGTTCAAACTGGGGTCACAGTTCCTGCAAAGCCGAAGCGCACAACTCTGTTGAACTTTGCCCGACCCTGTCCAAGTCTTATCAGCACTTTTCTTACAAAGAGAATTAACTATATTCTATTTCAATAAGAAATACTGCAGTATTTATGGGAAAAACCTAAGTTGAGCTTTCTGTTCACTTGTTTTGAGGATAATTTTATTTTCAGTGCAAGCTGGGTGTGGGCTATAGTCATCCTAATCTCTTCAGTCCTGAGAGTCTCTTAAAGTTTCAGCTCCAGCCCTGAATTATTGAAAAGTAATAAAACAGCATTTCATTTAAAATTAAAATATTCATTTCTTTAGATTACTCTTCCCTTAGAGTGACTGAAGGAGATTTGCCTGTGAAATACAGTTGGGAGGGACTTTTCTGTCTTTGTGTCCTTCTGGTGGGAGATCTTCTTCATCCGTGAGAAGCTTGCACTTTCCCACTGAGCTGCATCCCTGCCCTGAGAGACTGTTTTCAGTTTTGAGGCCATACCCAGCTGTTTCAGGGATTACTCCCAGCTATGTGTCCTGTCCTGGGATCACTCTAGCAGGGCTGGGGTTCAGGCATATGGGATGGGGGACTGAACCTGAGTTGGCTGCATGCCAGAAAAACACCCTGCCCACTACCCCCGAGAGAGAGTCTAGCTGCTGTTTTTAAAGTACCCCCATCAGCACATCCTTGGATCAGTTAGCACTGCTCCAGAGAAACAAAAGGTGGAAGAGGAGAAGATGAGGAGAAGGAAGAGAAGGAGAAGGAAGGAGAGGAAGAGGAAGAGGAAGAAGAAGAAGAACAACAACAACAATAGCTAACAATAAAAACAATAACAACAACTTTGGAGGACATTGGTGTTGGGAAATGTGCACTGGTGGAGGGATGAATGCTAGAATACTGTATGGCTGAAACTTAATCATGAACAGTAGTATAATAAAAATGAGTGTATATATATACACATATATATAATGTGTGTATATATAATGTGTGTATATTATTATATATAATAATGTGTGTATATATAATGTGTATATATATAATGTGTATATATATATATAGATATAGATATAATGCCACTGCCCCTTGAGGTGTTGCAGGCGTGGCTGCGGTGCCTGGCTGTGTTGGCAGGTGGTAGACAGGAGACAGACTTGTCTACACCCAGGGCTCTGTCCTGTGGGCCCTGGATGGTTGATAGTCTGACATAGAAAAAGACTGAGTCCCTGGGATGAACCCAGAGCCACAGCAGAGCCTGGCAAACTACCCGTGGTGTATTCGATATGCCAAAAACAGTAACAATAATGCAACTCATTTCCAACGAATGGAGACGCATTGGCCATCGCCGAGTAAATAAATACACACACACACACACACACATATAAAAGACCCTTTGACAGAAAACACCCATGTGTGTTCAAAGTCAGTTACAATGGAGATGGGAGGGGGAACGTATGGTGTACTGGCCTTTCACTGTTTCTATTCCTGTTTGCACCATTTCTCCCTTCAAGTTCTGATCCAGTGCCCTTCTGAGAACTTAAGAGGTTTTACAACCCTTTACATTCTGTTTGTTTACTTATTGGGGCTCATCCCAGAATAAGTTGTAGGGAAAGTCTATGGGAGTGATAAAAGAGAGATATTAACTTCTTGAAAGGATGAGTAGCATATCAATATCAGATCAATGATATATCAATAAAGTTATTGATTCATATGTCAATTTTTCTTCCTAGGAAATGTGGGAGGAGGTTGGAGACAGGGGGTGGGCGTGTTGTGACATACAGGGCAATGCTCAGGGGCTACTCTTTTTTTTCCTTTTTGGGCCACATCTAGTAATGTTCGGGGCTTACTACAGGCTCTACACTCAGAGATCTCTACTGGTGGGGCTAGAGGGAACATATCAGGTTCCAGCGATCGAACCCAGGTCAACTGTACATAAGGCACATACCCTGCCCACTGTACCACTGCTCTGACCCTCAGGGGCTACTATTAACAGTGCTTAGGGATCACTCCTGCAGGTGCTTGAGGACCATACGTGGTGCAGGGATCCAACCAGAGTTGGCAGTATGTAACCACTTATGGTTGGCAGTACAGTACTTGACTCCTATACTAAATTGGTGGCCCCAATATTTTATGGGGCAAACCAATCCCAGCAATGCTCAGGGATTACTCCTGGCTCTGTGCTCAGGGATAATTCTCTCCTCTCTCTCTCTCTCTCTCTCTCTCTCTCTCTCTCTCTCTCTCCCCTCCCCTACCCCTTTGTGATTTGTGGTTCGCAATAACAAGGCCAACTTTTAAGCAGAAGCTATGTGTGGCCACTATAAGGAGGTTTCCCATTCACTTCCCCCTCACCTCAAAACTTAGAGTGGGGAGAAGATAATGAGAAATAATGGGTAAACAGGTTTCAGGACATCAATCCCTGGCATCCCGTATAGTCCCCTGAGCTCCGCCAGAAGTAATTCCTGAGCGAAGAGCCAGGAGTATCCCCTGAGAGTCGCCGGATATGACCCAAAAAAAAAAAAACAAGTTGTAGACCCCCAGCAACTACTGAGGCCAACCGCAAGAGCACCATAACCTGGCATGTGTGAAACCCAGCTCACTGCAATGACAGCAGCAAAGGAAAAGGAGAGGGAGACCAGACAGCGGAAGAAGCCAGAGAAGGACCTACTGCAGTAATCAAGATGAAAAGGGATGGAAGTTAGAACCAGAATATTTTCCTTTTCTTAAAATTTAACTTCCATTAAAAAATTAAATTATTATAGTTTGATCACATTTTATAATAGTGTTTCTATGTATGGTTTCAATGCACAGAGCTATCACAAATCCACCAGCAATAAATTGTCTAGGACCTTCCATCTCGATCTCTATATTACTTTCAGTCGACCTTCTCATTCCCCATCCCCTAAATATTTTTTCTTAATAAGGTCACACTTGGAGACCTTGATGTACCAGGGAGTGAATTGAGGGCTTTGCACATGCTACATATGTGCTCTCTCGCTTGAGCTTTATCCCTCACCCCTAGAACTAGAATTATGAGTGTGAACAAAGAGGAATGTTGATGGAGATGATGGGTTTGGGAAAAATTCTATAGGGAATAAATGAGAAAAAAGCTGACGGGCGCGTGCAGTCCTGAGGTTCCCTTGTAATGTCAAGGACAAGTGATTATCATTCTGACTGTTCCAGGAAGCCAGAATTAGCAGAAGGTCAGAATGATGACCCAGCCTAAATGGAACAGAAAAATACCCAAAAAAATAAAACCAGAAAATAAAGATATTCCCCGGTCTGCACTGAGCAGTTATTTAATAAAGAATTAGAAATAGGTTGTGACTCATGGACGGACTGGACCGTGAATGGTGCTTTTTAAGAATCTGAAGGTGATTGGAAGCAGTATTTTTCTAAATAGTTCAATATTCCCTATGGAAATCTTGTTAAACTCTTCATGGGTTTTCCAAACTGTTTAGAACAAGGGAAGCAGAAAGCCTCAGCGAGCCCTCTCTCCCAGTTAATGAGCCTTTCCTCCATTGGGGAGTATTGACCACTACCTGACCTGTGCCCTTCTCTGCGGGAAATAGAGGCCATTTTCACCAGGTTCCACAGACACTTAACCCTCAGCTGGTGTTAGCTGTCAATTTCACGATAGCTTCAGTTAGGAGCTTGCATTCTGACAGTGTGCCTTTCCTGGTCACCAACCCAGGTCACAGAAGTGGCTCCTGTCACACCCATAGCGCCTTTGCGCAGACTGCCTCTTCTGGTCTCCCCAGCATCGGTGGGCTGCCTTTCCTCTCTCCTGTGCTTGGGTTTAGAGCAGTGGCTCCTGAAATCTTAAAGGTATTCAATATTTTTCCCCATTTGTATATAGGTACCATGACATACAGTACTGTTACTGATAGTGTCATGCATACATCATTTCAACATCACAGCCACCACCAGACTGCCCACTTCCCTCCACCAATGTCCCAAGGACCCCTCCCATTCACGCATCTCCTCCCCCTCTAAGATATTCAGTTTTAAGAAATTAAAGACAAATTAGGAGATCATCTGAATGGACCAATTTATCACTAACAAAGAAATCAAAACAGTAATCAAAAATCTCCCGAGAAAAAGCACAGATATAGACCAAAGCTAGTCTTTAGTGAGTTTTTCCAGACTTTTGAGGAGGACTTACTACTTGTCTTAGACTATCCAAGAAAGTAAAATAAGTAGTAATTCTACCTAAAAGTTTCCATTATAATAATAGTAGTATAATACCAAAACCAGAGATAACACTAGAAAGGAAAATTCCTGGGTTGGAGAGAAAGTACAGAGGAGTAAGTCACTTGCTTGCATGTAGCCAAACCCAGGTTTGACCTCTAGTACTTCATACAATCCTCCAGACACTGCAAGGAGTTATGCCTGAGTACAGAGCCAAGTGCAAACCCTGAGCACTGCCAGGTGGGGCACCCCCTTAAAAAAACCCAAAATTACAAAAAAGAATATTAAAGAAAGAAAATCACAGATCATTATTCTTCATGAACAGAGATACAAAAACCCTCAACACAAATTTTAGTGGCCCAAATTCAACAGTACATTAAAAAGACTATACACTGGGCCAGAGGGATAGTATTATGAAGTAATCCACTTGCCTTGCACATAACTAACCTGGGGTTTGGTTGTCAACACCTCATATGGTCCCCCTGTGCTCCACCAGAATTGATCCCTAAGCACAGAGCCAGGAGTAAGTCCTGATCATAGCTGGGTGTGATCTAAACTCATTGACACCCCTACTCCAAATAACTAAAAATAAAAAATAGAGCTGGACAGATAGAACAGCAGGTAAGGTACTTGCTTGAGCACAAGGAAAGCCCTGAACACAGTTAGGTGTTGTCCAAAAAGCAAGACACAGAGCGAGAGAGAGAGAGAGAGAGAGAGAGAGAGTATTATACCATGATCAAGTGGTATTTACATCAAGGATATCAGTTTGAGTCAACATAGGCAAATCAATGTTATATACCATACACATGAAAGATAAAAAACTATATGATCATATGAATAGGTATAGAGAAAGCATTTGACAAGATTCAATATCCATTTATGAATCTAAAGTGGATATTAATTTAAAAAACTATCACCAAAATGTGCACAGATGGACTACAGTAAATATAATAAAGGTCATTTAATAAAGGTTATATACTTTATTAAGTTAGCTCTACCCAAAGCACTTTACAGATTCAATACAATTCATTCAATGTTCCCATCTTCAGAGTCATAAAACAATACAGTTAAAATTTGTATGGAGTAATAAAAGTTACAAAACAGCCAAAGTAATTCTAAGAAAATGAAGATGGGTGTTATTTCTTGCTCTGACTTCAAAGTATATTATAAAGTTATAGTAATTAAAACAGTGTGGTACTAGAATAAAAGCAAGCTCTCAAAGAGTCCTTAAGTCTTTAAGTCTGGACTTAAAGAGTCCAGAGATAAACTCTTCAATATATACATACAGTTAATCTATGTCAAAGGTGCAGGGTATATGGAAAAGAGGAAAAAAAAGACTCTTCAACAAACAGAACTCAGAAAAAATGGATAGTCATATGCAAAAATACCCACTCCCCAAAATGAACCTAAGGCCCTGTCTCACATACTCAAAGACTAATTTAAAATGAATTGAAGGGACCTGGAGCAATAACACAGTGGGTAGGGCTTTTGCCTTGTACGGGGCCAGCCTGGGTTTGATCCCCAGCACCCCTTATGGTCCCCAAGCACCGCCAGGAGTAATTCCTGAGTGCAGAGCTAAGAGTAACCCCTGAGCATTGCTGGTGTGAACCAAAAAGCAAAAAAAAAAAAAAAATGAAAACTCCAGTGCAATATCTGAATCTATAAAATTCATTGAAGAGAACGGCAGCAGATCTTGTTATAACACTGATTGTGTGGCACCATCAACTTGATGATTCCATGCCACTAAGAAAACAGAAGCAGGGGCCAGAGTGATAGCACAGTGGGTAGGGCATTTGCCTTGCATGCGGCCGACCCGGGTTCGATCCCCGGCATCCCATATGGTTCTCCAGGCACCGCCAGGAGTAATTCCTGAGCGAAGAGCCAGGAGTAACCCCTGAGCATTGCCAGGTGTGACCCAAAAAAGCAAAAATAAGAAAACAGAAGCAGAAGTAAACAAACGGGGTTTCATCAATCTAAAAATTGTCTGCTTTGCAAAAAAAAAAAAAAAGTCAGCTTAATTTTTTTTTGAAGATCATACCAAAGCACAAGAAAAATGCACTATACATCTGACAAAGGAACTCTGGTTTGCCTTCAGACTGCATAAATCTTTCGCCCTTTACATCTGACAAAGGACTAATATCCAAGAGATGCAAAGCACTAAAGAAATCAACAACAGTGATCGGAGATATAGTACTATGGGCTGGACACTTGCCTTGTACCTGGATTTCATCCCTGGTACCCTAAACACTGCTAGGAGTGATTCCTGAGCACAAATCTAGGAGTGAGCCCTGAGCACCACCACATGTAGTACAAAAAACAAAAACAAAAAAATCAACAGAAAAGCACTGTCTGTCACTGTCTTCCCGTTCATCATCGATTTGCTCGAGCGGGCCCCAGTAACATCTCCATATGTCCTGTGTCATGCTAGTAGAGCCCAAGGCATCTGCTTGCTCCAGGAACATAAAGAGCCCCAATCCATTCCGGAATGAGGTCTATAATTGTTATTGGTATTTGGCATATATCAAATACAACACGGGTAGCTTGCCAGGCTCTGCCGTGCAGGTAGCATACTCTTGTAGGCACCTCTAAGTCCAGCATTTATTGATTAACCGCGCAGCCTCAAGCGGCCGCGTGAGCCGGGCGCTGATAGGCTGGTCTGCTGGGTGGAGGTCTGACGAGAGAGAAGTCCGGATGTGGAAAATGGAGGCCCTCATGGAGTGGGGGTCTTCTGGCTTGTTGTGAGGCTCTGCTGGGATGGTGGGCCAGGGCTAGAACCCACCATCCCTCCCGGGCGCCTCATGAGCGGCTGGTCACAGGGAGAGCCAGTAGCAGCTCTGCCCCATGTCTGCAAGTCTCTGGACCGGCATACCTGAGCCGGATTTAAGAAAGACTGCTGCAGGGTGGAACTCGATGAGCCGGGCGCTGATAGGCTGGTCTGCTGGGTGGAGGTCTGACGAGAGAGAAGTCCGGATGTGGAAAATGGAGGCCCTCATGGAGGGGGTCTTCTGGCTTGTTGCGAGGCTCTGCTGGGATGGTGGGCCAGGGCTAGAACCCACCATCCTCCCGGGCGCCTCATGAGCGGCTGTTCACAGGGAGAGCCAGTAGCAGCTCTGCCCCATGTCTGCAAAAGTTTTCCACCGTAATCCAATATAATGAAAGAACTCTCGCTCTGGTGAGAACTTGGACCATACAAGAGAGCCCATGTCTCCCACCAAAGAGAAAGGATCTCAGCCGAGAGGAGTCCTGCAAGCCGGGCAGATCTCGCTGGCCCGAGGACAAAATCCACTAATCCTTCAGGGTTGTACTGCACGGTCTGAGATGCACAGCAAGTGATGAATTTCTCCAGTCAGAAGAAAGGCATTAGCTTGACTCTGTCAGAGAGCACTGCTGAGCCACCGTTTCTCAAGAAACCATCCAGAAGTTCAAGTTTAACAGAAAAGCAATGTCATAAAAAAATAGTGGGATAGAAGGCCCAGGGAAGACATTCAGAAGGCCAACAGGCATATGAAAAAAGTGTTTCTCATTACTTATTATCAGGAAAACATAAATAAAAAATGACAAAGTAATATCACCTAATTCCAGTCTTTATCACAAAGACTGAAAGCAATCAGTGATGACTGAGATACAATGAAAAGGAACCCTCAATCACTGTTGTTGGACTGATATTTGGTTCAGCCTATATGGAAAACAAGCAAATACCCCACAAAAGATGAGTACGTAAGGAAATGGTGGTATATAATTATGCAATGGAATATTATTCAGCTATGAGAAAAGAAGAAATCCTTCCTTTGCTGCAACTAGGATGAAACTGAGGACATTAGGCTGAGTGAAGTGATAGACAAACACTAAATTATTTCACTCCTATGGAATGTGAAGAAACATGGCAAAGGAATGGACAGTGACCACTGAAATTAAACCCTGAGAGTCTGTCAACAGAAATGAGGATGCAAGCCGGGGGTGGGATGGTGCGGAGAAATGGCCTAGCCCCCCTCTAGAGTAGTTCACTCCTGCTAGTAGGTGTGATGCATGGAAACTACTTGCCCAAAGCATTGATATCAACACTATTATAAATCATGTGCTTTCATGTTTTAAAAATAAGCATTTAAAGAAGGAAAGTGATTTATTGGGGATTTTACCAGTAAATGGCACAGCTGAGATTAGACTTCATGGTTTTCTCAGACAAAAGTCAAGTACTTTGAAGTATGATGAAGCTTTCTTAAGTAGGTACTAAGAGGGAATATAACAAGTTCACTTAATTAATCTTTGATCTATGAAAGGCTTGATCTTACTATTCTTTATTTTAATTTATTTTATTTTGCAGATCGGGGTGGTAGGGAGGATTGGAAAGATATGGAACACATGGCCTGCAGGCTTCATCCTAATTACCTCAACCTGAGTACGCTGAGCTGGGGGGCAGACTCTGGGCACCGTAGGGTGTGGTCCAAATAAAAATAGAAAAAAAATTTAAAAAAGGAAAAAATAGTTTTGTGTGGGCTGCTTTGGTCAGGAGGTGGTTTAGTGGCGTAGCACCCACTTGGAGGGCTTTATTCGTGGCAGTGCCCCCATGCGCAAATGAAGTCACGAGTGAAACTACTGTTGTGATTCCCAGCACCGTAAGTATGTGATTCCCAGACAGCCCATCAACATCAACATCAAAGGGCAAGGAGGGACAAATTTGGGAACACGCAAGCAACACCATTTTGAGTTGTATAACTGTGACTGGAGCCCAACTTTGATTTCGTTTTTGTTTTGGAGCCCCTCTCCCAGCCCCCTACCCACTGGAGCTCAGGGGCCACACTTGGCACTGAGCTCAGGGATTACTCTTAGCAGTATTCAAGGGACCATATGCAGTGCCAAGGTTTGAACCAGGACTGCAGCAGTCATAGCTGCATGCTGGGCAAGCACCTCAACCTTTGCAAGAACTCTCAAGTCCTAACTTTAGAACATCCTCATCATCCTGGTGAGACCCTTACCCCTTTTTATCATTCATTTTGTTTCCACCTCCAACTATATGTAACTAATCTACTGTCATTCTCCCCTCAAAATCTGCTTTTCTCTGGACATTTCATGTATCATAAAATCACACAATAGGTGATCTTTTGTGTTGGCTCTCTTTCTTTAGCATAACCTTTTCTAGATGCTCATTGTAGCATCTAATAGTAATTTTCCTCTTTTTAGGGTTGAATAATATTCCACTGTATATCTATCTCATATTGAGTTCATCCAGTTTTTAAGCTGACATACAGATAGTTTTCATAAAAAATTATGTATGTATTTATAACAACCAAAATATATTTATATATGTATAATAACCAAAGGGTTGTTAAATATTAATATTGTTATGACCATTCATTGGACTTAGGTTTTGCATTTTTCTACAAATGCCGAGAAATTGAATTGTTCTGTCATCCAATAACCTTACTTTGCTCTTGTTTAATTTTAAAGGAACTATGATATGATATGATATTTAAGTAAAAAAAAGCTAATATTTTTTTTTTAAAGTCCAGAAAAAGTGAAGGGGAAATATTGTAGGCTGTAAGAAAAGCATTAGTTTTATTGTTCCATACGTGATACTCATAAAGTCAGAAATACTGTATTTTTGTCAAGGTAAAATAGTGTTACCAAAGCCGAAACTGTCAATTTCTTAAAGGTGATAAATGTGTCTGCATTACAGCAAGGTTGCCTTTTCCCAATTTAAATGAAACTTTTCCAGGAGAAATCACAAAACACACACACACACACACATGCAAACTAAAAACAAAATTTAAGCAAAACTAACAAAACACAAAATTCTGGCCCTGATAATAGTATGAGGAGGTCATAAGCCAAAAGGAAAAGTCCGCTTTAACATTACGCCCAAGTTACCTGTTTTCCCTTTTTTTCTGTTTCCTCATATTAATCACCTCAAGAAGGTAATAATATTTGTAGAGTCTGAAAGCCACAGCTTTGTTTGTCTTGTTTCCCAAAAGACAAATGTGATCAGCAAAATGCAGAAAAATAATCCTCTTAAGTCTTTTTTCTCATATGCTTCCTTTATTTTTGTCAGAATTGAATCAAACTTGTGAGTTTGTGTGTGCACATGTGAAAACATGTGTGCGTGCACACGCAGCAGCGCTCTGTGGCCCCAGCACAAGTATTTGTAACTGCGGCAATTCAACAACTCTGCTGAGCGCACAATATATTGGTTGATCCAAGGTGACCCACAGGTTGAAACATTTGCAAAGGCCTCTGCAGCAGAATCAAGCATGCCATGAGACATTAAGATCCATAAGCATACTGTTGGAGAGATGATTTCCAAAAGGCCTAAAGAGGGTTTTTACTTTTTTTGGCTTATGACCAGAAGTTCATGGCACATTAACTTTCCCATCTGAAAGTGCAAAGAATCCCTTGCCACTGCTTCTAACTTTTGAAATAGATTGGAGACAGAAAACTTCAGGATTTTGCTCTATGAAAAAATAATCTTAAGGGTAGTGATCGAAAGTCAGCATTCACTGGGCCTTTGAAGGTTTAGGAAGAAAATGGGGCTGAGACAGCACAGAGGTGTAGATGCTAGCCTTGGATCTAACACTGGTTAGATCACGGGTACCTCATGGTTCCCTGAGCAAATCCAGGAGCTACCTCCTGTACAGGAAAGGGGGTGCCCCCGCATCATGGGTGTGACCCCAAAGGGCCCCTCAATAAAAGATTTAGTAAGAGATGGAGCTTGGCTGTAGGGTAGGCGAGAAGTCCATAGCCGCCATTTTTCAAATCTTGTATTTAAATACTTGCTCCAAGGGCTGGAGAGATAATCCAGTGGGTAGGAGCGTGCTTGGTCCCTTTGGGTTCCATCAGGCCTCTCAAACAGCTCCCCGCTGCCCACAAGGAGTCATCACACAGCACTAGCAGGTGTGGCCCCCAAACAAATAAAAAATTAAAAATACTTTTTATAATGTTCCTTGATCTTCCTCACTCCATTCTCAAGCCCAGACAGTTTTGTTACTTTGGCCCTAGTGTCAGGGGTATGGACGGCTTCTTAGTGGAACAGCGAAGAATGAAGTCTGAGAGAGGAAATAGAACCAGAGGTGGAGGAAGATGGGTTCCTCCATATCTGGAATCAGCGATGCTGCCGTCTTTGAGCCCAGGACTAGTCCATCACTGAACCAACCAGAAAGTTCTTGTGCATGGTGGGTGGAGCAATCCCCAAAGCTCTGACTTGTTCAGGGTTCATCCACAGCCACATTTAGTACTGGAAGAAAATGAACTTTCTCCCTCCCGTTAACCCCAACTCTGAATCAAAATAGGAGTTTGAAATAGTCAGCACAGGATGAGGATGGTTCCAGCCTATTTTTGTTTTAGCTACTCACAAGTGGCAAGTGTCATCCATAAAAATTTCTGGAAACTAAGACTGGAAGAATCCCTGAAGACTTGTGCGCTAAAACGGTAGAGTGTCCCAGGGCCATAAGCTCTGGGAGAATTGGAATTGGTTAGTATTGGAATCTTTCTCTTTCAGTGAATCAAGTTCACAGTCCGGCTCATCGAGATGCACCCTGCAGCAGTCTTTTTTTAATCCGGCCCAGAGCCTCACAACAAGCCAGAAGACCCGCCACTCCATGAGGGCCTCCATGTTCCATATCCGGACTTCCCTCTCGTCAGAACTCCACCCAGCAGACCAGCCTATCACAGCCCGCCTGGCGTGGCCATACGCGGCTGGGCGGTTCATCAATAAATGCTGGATTATGAGATGACTACAAGAGTATGCTACCCGGACGGCAGAGCCTGGCAAGCTACCCGAGTAATATTTGATATGCCAAATACCAGTAACAATTATAGACCTCATTCCTATGACCTGATGGAATGGTTTGAGGCTCTTTATATTCCTGGAGCAAGCAGGTGCCCTTGGGCTCTACTTGCATGAGACAGGTCATATGGAGATGTTACTGGTGCCCGCTCGAGCAAATCGATGATGAACGGGAAGACAGTGACACAGTGAATCAAGTTCAATATTTAATATCTTACCTATAAATAAGTCATAAATTGACCTATTGGGTAGTTGATCAGGGTTTTAAGGTGAAGTAGAATAGATAAAATCAGAATATATCATATATAATAAAGGGTAAGTTTAAAAAAAATTTTTTTGTTTACTTTGATGGTCAGGACTTACCCCTAGCTCTGTGCTCAGGGATCACTCCTGCTGGGGCTGGGGGATCATGTAGGAGCCAGAGATCAAACCTAGGTCTGCCACATACAAGGCAAGCACCTTATCCCCTGTACTATCTCCTCAGCCCCAATAAAGGATAGGTAATATTTTGTGAAGTTTTCTTTTGTTTATATAAAAATGTACCTGTTTACACATAGTTATCCATGGTAGTCTAACCTGTTGAAGAACTATGGTTCTTCAAATGTTTGCAAGTCTTTTTCTGGTTTTGTTTTGAGACCATACCCAATGACACTCAGAACTAACTCCTAGCTCCATGCTCAGGAATCATTCCTGGATGTACTAGGGAGAACCATATGGGATTCTGGGGATCAAACCCTGGTCGGCGATGTGCAAGACAAGCTCCCTACCTGCTGTGCTATCTCTCTGCCCCATCCCCTGTTTTTTATGAATTAGAGGGTAGCACAAATGTTAGGGCATTTGCTTTGCCTGCATTTCCGGGAATGATCCCTGAGTGCAGTGCTAGGAGAAAGTGCTGAGCATAGAAGGTATGCTCCAAATCCAAAACAAAAGCAAACACCACCAGCACCACCCCCTCCCCATTTTCTTTTTCAAATTCCTTCTCCTTTCCCCCTGTCTTTCATGATTATTGATGTGATCACAATGGCTGGGGTTGACCACAGTGCTCAGACGTTTGTTAGCTGTGGTGCTTACCAGCAGCCATACATCAGGTTGTGGTACTCACAGACTTTAGGCCCTCCAAGATTTGTACTCCCTTAGTTGTGGTGCTCACACACATGCTCACCAGGGCCACGGTGCATACTTTTGGTGCTCACACATTTTTTTTGGTTTGTACTTTCCAAGGGTGAAACTCCCTTTGTGGTGTTAACTCATAACTAGTCGATGGTATGATTGGAAATTGCTTGTGGTACCAGGTAGCACAGACAACAGAATTCTGAGACTCAAATAGCAGAGTTGCCAGGTTTGTGCTCAGCGTATGTGGCAACACCAGGGATTCGAACTTGTGACCATATGGTTATGAGGTAGGGATTCCAAGGTACTGCAACACATCCGTGTGTGTGTGTTTGTGTGTATGTGTTTGTGTGTGTGTTTGTGGATTCTGGGATTGAACCCAGGTCCTCACACAAGCAAGGCAACCTGAGCATAACCATAAGCCTGCACTGTGCTATCATGATGCTTGGATTTCCTTTGTGAGCACATTTTCACCTGAAACAGAAAAAATAGCCTGCTTTTCCTAATCAGGCAGGTTCTCCTGCCATGCCTGCTTGACTCAGCCCCTTCTGTTTGGCATATTTTGAGACTGAGTAACAACACACTTCCCCTGTTTTTCTTTGACATCACTGAGCTACCAGTAACCAGAAAATCTTTGGAAATGCTTCTGGGATTCTTTGGGGGGGGGGGGATGAAAGTGCTGCAGAAAATCCTCTTCAACAAGTGGTGTTGGGAAAACTGGGCAGCAACGTGTAAAAAATGAATTTGGACCTGTGTCTAACACCATGCACAAAAAATCAGATCAAAGTGGACTAAAGATCTCAATATCAGACTTGAATCCATAAAGTACATTGAAGAAAATATAGGAAAAACCCTCCACCGACATTGAAGCTAAAGGCATCTTCAAAGGTGAAACATCACTAACAAAGCAACTAGAAGAAAAGATAAACATATGGGACTACATGAAACTGAAAAGCTTCTGCACCTCAAAAGAAACAGTGACTAAGATACAAAAAGCAGTCCACAGAATGGGAAAGAATATTCACCCAATACCCATCTGATAAGGGGTTAATATCCAGGATATATCAGGCACTGGTAGAACTTTACAAGAAGAAAACAAACAACCCCATCAAAAAATGGGGACAAGAAATGAACAGAAACTTCAGCAAGGAAGAAATTCGAATGGCCAAAAAACATATGAAAAAATGCTCATCATCACTAATCATCAGAGAGATGCAAATCAAAACAACAATGAGATACCACTTTACACCACAGAGACTGGCACATATTCAAAAGAGCAAGAACAACAAGTGCTGGCGTGGATGTGGGGAAAAGGGGACACTCATCCATTGTTGGTGGGAATGCCGGCTGGTACAGCCTTTCTGGAAAAACAATATGGACTTTCCCTCCAAAGACTAGAAATTGAACTCCCATTTGACCCAGCCATACCACTCCTGGGAATCTACTCTGGGAAACCAAAAATACGCAGCGGAAACACCATCCCTACTTTTATGTTCATAGCAGCATTATTCACAATAGCCAGAATCTGGAAGCAACCAGAGTGCCCGAAAAATCGATGACTGGATAAAAGAAGCTTTGGTACATCTACACAATGGAATACTATGCAGCTGTTAGGAAAAAATGAAGTTATAAAATTTGCCTATAAATGGATGGACATGGAGAAGATTATGTTGAGTGAAATTAGCCAGAAGGAGAGAGACAGATACAGAATGACTGCATTTATTTGCATGGCATAAATATATATGTACATATTATGATACCAATATCCAAGGTCAAGTGAAGCATATATCAGGAGGTCTTGTCAAAGGTGGAGATTATCACAAACGTGTGGGAGTCAGAGTTTAGGTAAGACAGAAAATGGAACAGGGGGCTAACAATAGTCGAGGGTACTAATGCCAACCTAGAACTGAGCATTAAATAGAGGCAAAAGGATACAAATGACAACCTTTTAATGTATGTTCTGTAATCCATAGTCTGGAAGGGAAGGAAAAGAGAAAGAGAGAGAAAGGGAAAGAAATAAAGAACCTGCCATGGAGCAGGGCTGGGGAAGGGGGAGGGAACCGGGGATGTTGGTGGTGGGAGATGGGCACTGGTGGAGGGATGGGTGCTGAAACACTGTATGACCAAAACCCAAACATGAACTTTTTAATTGTATATCTTTTTTATTTGTATATCTCACGGTGGTATAATAAAATACTTAAAAAAAAAAATAATTG